>CM067592.1:73104118-73546618 GCA_034336665.1 Luscinia megarhynchos
ACACTGTTCACTCATCTCTGCTTGTGCAAATCCAGTATAACTCTCAGTTCTACTACTACTACTACTATTACTTTTTTTTTTTTTCAAATAAATTATTGATATTTGTCAGTTCTCTGAGGAGAACTGGATGCATGAACCAGCTCATGCTCACAAGAATTCTTTTCTACAAATGTAGCTGAATCCTTCAGGTCTGAAGAAGGATACAGAATAAATTACTCTGCTAAGAGAGTTTCTGTATTTTGTGATAACACAGCTGGTGGTGCTAAGCTAGACCTGATTTGCTGCCCCCAGACATCTCCACAGAGGGCACAGCTCCCAAAGCTGCTCCCACCACTTTCCATGCCCACAGGTTGGCATGTGTCAGCTCAGCAAGGTGGGAACTCACCTGGGAGCGGTCACCTGGGCCACGTTATCTGCTCAGTCTCACAGGTGAGCCTGGAAACCCCCTGGAAACCCTCAGTAACCACCTTGATGCCAGCAGAGCATTAATCTGCTTTGCCGTGCAAAACCTCACCGCAAACCCCAACCTCAAACCACTGCAGGGTTTCTGGGGATTACCAGTCTAGGTCTATCTCTGATAAATCAACTGCTTGCCAGAAAGCAGGTCAGAGGGCTGCACCGGGCTCAAAACCCAACCCTCAGTCACACCTGGACTGTCTGGACAAAACTGTTTAACCCACACCGCTAACTCTTTCTTATCATTATGATTTTCTAAGCCAAAATAATACCCAGGAGGCCTCGGACTATCAGTTCTTAATCACAGTATTTAACTCTCACAAACCTCATATCCTCAAAAATAGTGGGACCTAAACCCTGAGCCCCTGAGTGCAGCCTCAGCAGCCTCCACTACTCCTCTCAGAAAATGAGAAACCAGGGAGAGGGCCAGTCGGGGCCTTCTAATCAAGCAAATCGAGCAGTGCAACAAAACACTTAATTTATGATTTCTCACAGTCTGCAGGCACAAAATGGGGAAAAAAAAAAAGAGAAAAAACAGAAGAAGAAGAAGAAGAAGAAGAAGAAGAAGAAGAAGAAGAAGAAGGAAGGAAGGATATTTATTTATTTTTCCCTACAACTCAGCTAGCAACCTGCCCACGTTTCCTGCTTTATCTGTGTTGATGTGGATTGCTGTGTGGACTGATGTGACTTCATTTCACTGCCCCTGGAGATGCTCAGTGTGAGCCACAGCAAGCAGGGGTGACAGCAGTGAGCAAACAGGAATGATGAGGAATAATAAACCCATTGAGACACTACCTCCTTTAATCCACGGCAGAATCTCTCAAAGACTCGTTTCATGTTGCCACCCTTCTCCATGGAGATCACCCTGGTGTGGTCCTCCTCATTAATCCAAATGAGAAATGTCTTCTCATTGTTGTGCCTAGTCAAGAGGGGAGAAAGAAAACCAGTAGCTGTAAAAAGGCAAGCCCTGGGAAATAATCCTCAGCACCCTTAGTTTTAAAAATCCTTAAAATCCTTAGATTTATCGCAGTCTTTCCAAGCAGCAGAGATGCTAAATGTGTCATAATAAAACTGTTTTCTGGTGTGAGGGGCTGGAGCTGGTTCCATCACTGGATCCCTCGTGCCTGTGGCATTACAGGGTATATTGGGCACAGTGTGAGCAGAGTTTTCTGGTGGTGCTGGGCAAGGAAAACCTGTGGTGCTCCCTCAGGAGCACAGCTGGGATGCAGCCAAGGGAGAAGCCAAGCTCTGCCCCCTCTGTCCCCAGGGAAGGGCTCTGCTGCTCTCAGGAAACCCAAAAACCCGCGTGGTGCTGGGAGCCAAGCAATGTGTGCTTACTTAATTTTGTTCTGCCCTGCCTCAAACCCCAGCAGCACTGGGTGTCTGCATCCCTCAAGGGATGTGTCTGGGATCCCTCAGTGACCCTGCTCTGCCAGAAAGCACAGACCCCCTGGAAACTCACTCCTGCCTCAGACAGGCAGCCAGGGCTGCCCTTGTTAAGTGCTGGGTCACTTTTCCTGCCTTTTCCTCTGCTTGGCCAGTCTCCTACTCCTGCCTTCCTACAGCACGTAGGTGGTGATGGATGGGATCACACTCACTGGTGCCAGCAGTGAAATACCACCAGGCTGAGGACATGAAAGTGAAAGTTCAAGATCACCTAGATCACTGACTTCCAGCTGTCTTTTGCTGCGTCTCCCTTTTCCTCCTGCAGTTGGAGCTGGCCAGGGCAATGCTGAGCAGGTGTAAACATCCTGTGCCCTGGCTCTGGGGTCAGGCCAGCTCCAGTCACCTCCCCCTCAGCCCCCTAAATGCTGAGGCAGGGTTTTATAAATAGTCTGAGTTTGGCCTAGCTTGCCTCCCTCTTTTAGTTAAACAAGTGTCCCCATTGCTTTAGGACCCTGCACTTAAACTGTGCCATTGCTGACAGTGCTGCTGGGGGAAATGGTCCTGCAGCCCATAACAAGGACAGGATCAAAATCATCAAAAGCAAAATCATTAACACAATGTGCACGCTGTCTGACAACAATTTTTTTGCAAAAGAAAGGCAAATTTTCAATATGTGTCTCACAGAAGTACTTTCCAGTCAAACTAATTTTTTTTTTTCATTCTCCCTGATGTTTCAATGTAAAAGAAGCCAAAGCCCAGGTCTGTTTTATTCAGGAAACCCCTGGATAGTAAACGTGCTGTTGGTACTTCTGTTTTTAGAGACAATGAATGAGGTACCTCAAGCTTTATCCTTTTCCTTTTTCCCAGACTTTGATGGAGACCAAAGAGTCTGCACAATGTGGAACCTAACAGGATTGCTGAAATGAAAAAATCCTCACAGTTTTCCAGCAGGCCACTGGGTTTCATGGGTGATGAGGTCTCACACTATGCCTCAGAATGCTTTTTGCCTGTTTTTTTTTAGCATTAAAGCACCTGGCAATGCCTACAGCTGCAGCAGGATGGATGCAGATGCACTGCACAGCTGCCCCCATCCTCTGCTGTTGGTCTGGGCACTCATCTCTGAGCTTGGGCACTAATCTCACCCATTTATCTCCACAGCAGATATTGTATTTAGGCCCAATATCAAGTCTGCTGTGACAGTAGAACCAGACCTAGAGCAGAGCAGGAAATCCAGCTTCCCTGTCTCCTTCCCACCCAGCCCGTTTGGAAGGGAAGCGTTGCTTTCATCCCCAGGAATTAAAACATTCCTCCTTTTAGGGCAAGCTGGGCATGCTGTGAGTGTGGGGCCGGGCTCGTGCAGGGTTAGGAGAGGCAAGGGGGTTTGCAGGGGGTCTGGGGCAGGGCTCAGGGCTCTGCAGCTCACACCACGTACCAGATGCCTCTGGCGTCGGGCCAGTCACGGGCCATCCCGGCACACGTCAGCAAGGGGGACACGGGCTTGTCAAAGAGAAAGTGGTCCTGGGCACCCCGACAGGGCAGAGGCAGACACAGACACACAGGGAACAGAACAGAGCTCCAGCTTATCCAGGAGGCACTGCCACGCTTCCAGAATACTTTTTTTTTTTTTTTTTGTGAAGGCAGTGGGAGCACAAGCAAATCACTCAGTACAGCCTCGTTCCTTCACCTGCCAACTGAAATCTCTTTACCCAGGTGATGTTCTTAAGTCTTGCAGATGCTCACTGACTGTTTTTCCACAAACATTTTTTCCCAAGTGTAGGGAGGGATGGGAGGTGGGGCCTAAATCCACATGGGCACACCAAAGGGTGGTTTGGAGGAGCAGAGATCTCAGCATTCAGACACATCTCAGCACAGGAGAGGAAAATTAGTTCTTAAAGATTAAAAAAAAAAAATCAAACAATAAAAAGTGCTAGTTCTGAGAAGGTATGGTTCTCCAGGTCAGCATGAGCTCAAGGAAGGAATTAAATCAGTGCTAATCTCAACCTTTTGGAATTTCAGGCTTGTTATGTTCTCCCTGGCAGAGATGCTACTTGTGATTTAGCAAACTCAGCACTTGCTGTGCCACCAACTTGCCCCATGACTAATAGTTTAGATTTTTCAAAATTAATTGTTTTGGGGTTTTTTTTTTCCCCCAAAAAGATTTGATTTCCATAAGTTTTTTGTGTGCTAAAAACCTGGTATTTCTTAATTCCTTGAACACTGCCGTATGAAATATTGGGATTTTTTGCTGGCAATGTTGTTGGTTTTATTCTGTTTTTTTTTTTTTATACCTAGGGCTTAACAAGAAATAGTGAGGCAATCAATCCAGAAGGCGTATGATGTGGTAGACACATTGATGTGCTCTACTTCCTTTTTTCCCTTAATGAAGAATGTAATAATTATTATTATATTCTTCATTTCACTTAGGTTTTCATCTTTGAGTGCTTTGTAATGGACACAGTGCAGGCTGAACTCCAACCACACAGGAAGAAAAGGTGTAGAGCTCTTCAAAGGGACACAAAATTTCCCCTTTTTTAAAGAAAAGAGCTGCTGGTTTTCCTCACGAGCATATGGCTGGAATCTGCAAAACACCAAATGCCTTCTGTGCTGAGTGCAATTCAAGCAGCACTGATTTATCTGAAATAAACTGAAATAAGCTTTGATCTTGCTGAGCTCAAATGGTGCCTTTCAGAAGCTGGCAGGAAGCCTGGTCTCAGAGGTGCCAGGTCCTGGAGGGGTGTGAGGCAGGGAGGGGATCTCAGGTTACTACATCAATGTGTGATCTCTGTAAATCTGCATCATCAATCATGAAACCTAACAAAATGAGATAAACTGCTGAATCAGTGAAGCCTTATTCCACTTCCCACAGGATTTGGCCTTAAACCATGAAGGAATTACATTTTCCACTCTCCTGTTTCAACCTCTGCTTCCTGAGGAGCTGCCTCCTGCTGGAAATAAAACCTGCCATAGGTCATCAACATCTTGTCAAGAAAAAAATATTACCAGGGACATTCAATTAAAAAAGTTACTGACCTTACATAAATTCTTAACTCCTGGTTAATCCAGACACCTGTTTCCAGGGTTATAAATAGTTACCTTACTTCATCAGCTCCCCTCTGGTTGATGTTATGGAATAATGTGCCATGAATATAGCTAAGAGGGTACAGCCATTCCTTTGGGTACTCTAAATGCACATTTCAAGCTTTGTTTGACATGTCACATGCTGTGACACAATCCATGATGAAAATCCTTGTGCTCCCATCTGTGTGACAATGAAAACTCTTGTTATGGGCCAGATCCTTCAATTCCTTAAACACAACGACAGGGCTGGGGAGAAGTCACCTGGGTGCAATAAGCTACGGCCACTCTTGGGAAATTAGAATTAGTGTAGTGTTCTCTTATGGAATTACAGCCAAATTTTGGGAAATCAGCATTAGTGTCGTTCTGGAGTAGAGAAATCACAGCAAAGCCCACCCCCACCCCCACAGCGTGCGATGCGGATAGGATGTAAAAACTATTTAGTGCAATACTTTTAGTTAGAATGGTTAGTCATATAGAAAGTATCAATGTTTCGGTCTAATATGGAAAATATCAATGTTTCAGTCTGATATAGAAAGCATCAGTCTTTGTAGGTCTAGCAAATGACAAAGGGGCTGAATTTATCCCTTCACTTGTCCAGAGCGGCGGCGGCAGCAGCCGCGGGTGCATGATGTGGCCTCGCTCTCTGGAGTACAAATAAATATAAATATTAAAAAATTTAAAAAGAACTAAAAAATTAAAAAATTAATTAAATAAATAAATAAATAAATAGATAAATAAATAAATAAATAAATAAATATATAAATATATAAATATATATTTATATAAATATATAAAAATATAAATATAAATACATAAATATATAAAAACATAAAACATGTATAATATAAAAATAAATAAATAAAAATAAAAATAAATTGATAAATTAATAAATAAATAATATAAAAATAAAGATAGATAAATAAATAAATAAAAGATATATAATATAAAAAGAAATAAATATTAAATAAATAAATAAATAAAAATCTATATACATACACATATATATGTGTGTGTATTCAGGTATATATATTTATATTTATGTATATGTATATGTATATAAATATAATATAAATACAAATATAAATATAAATAAATATAAATACAAATATAAATATAAATATAAATATAAATATAAATATAAATATAAATATAAATATATGAATGTATATATACGTATATATGTATATATATGCGTACATATATGTGTATATATATATGTATATATATGTGTATATATATGTAAATATAAATATAAATATAAATATAAATATAAATATAAATATAAATATAAATATAAATATAAATATAAATATAAATATATATATAAAAATACATATATATATATAAATACATATATATATATATTAAAAAAAAAAAATATATATATACATAAATCCGTGTTTCAGCCCTGCGGGGTGATGCACCTGTCGGAAACACCGGCCCTGCGCTCTCGCTGTCCCGTCGCAAGCCCCGAGCGCGGGTTAGTGGCGCGGTTATCCCGCAGGGCAGCGGCCGCGGCCGCGCTGGGCACTCACGTCGATGAGCTGCTGCTGCTCCCGCTCGGTCATGTTGGTGAGGCTGTAGTACTTGCCGGACAGGTCGCCGCGCAGGCCGGACAGCGCGGTGACCACCACGTTCTCCACCTCCCGGCGCTCGGCGCGGCTGCAGGCGGGCGGCAGGCTCAGCCCGCGGATGCTGCGCCCCGTGCGCACCCGCGACGACAGCACGTAGCGCTCGTCGAACTGCCCGTGGGTGATCTGCGGGCGAGCGGGGCTCAGGGCACGGCCAAACGCGGCTCTGTGCCCGCCGTGGTCACCCACAGCCGGGGAGCCCCTGGCAGCTTTGGGACCACTGCTGCCTGAAGGTTTAGCTTTCCCCTTTTCCTGTTTATTTTCCTGTTTTCCAGGCCCTGCACTGCATTAGTGTGTAACTCTGAACTCCACACAGAGTGTCACAAGTTCTCCTCCCAGCTCAGCCACACAAACAATCCTTTTCCAGCCCCACAACCAAGGGCACGCTGCAGCTTCAGCCCCAAAAAGTGCAAACAGGGAGAATGGAGGAGAGAATCTGGGAGGGTGGGGCTGCAGAACCTGGAGCTGGGATTGGGCAATGAACCCCAATGTGGAAATGGACCAGAACTTGTAAAAGTGTGAAAACTCGTGAGTCTGAGTCCATCTTGGGTGTACCCATGGCCTGGCTCCTGCACTGCCCAAGGTGAATCCTTGGCAGGGCTTTTAATAAATCCCTGCTTTATTCCTTTAACTCTGTCCAGCCTCTGCTCCAGGGAGCCTCTCCAGGCATCACCAGGAGCTGATGTCAGAACAACACCTTTCTCTGGCTGAACAGACATGTTGGAGTAACCAGCTCCTCCCTCATATGAAGGAGTTCCCATGACTTTTGGGAAATGTGGATATGGGCAGAGGCAGAGGACCAGGTAAGGAAGATCCTTTGGAAGAGGAAAATTCAAAATGAGCTAAACCACGCTGTAGCTGAGCTATGAAACACCGAGCTGCACGTAAGGTTTGATCATGTGTGTGGGGGACTGGAATCAACTCCTGCTTTCACTCCATTCCCTAGGATCATGCCAGCCCGATGAACTCCATGCACACCAACAGGCACACATCTGTACAAAGCACTGCGGTGTGGGGGATGAAGAGGAGGGGCAGATGTGTGCATGGCCTTCACGGGGACAGAGAGGGACACTGCTGTGACCAGGGAGCTGTGCTGGAAGGACACAGGCTCCCTGGGAAGATGAGGAGAGGGTGCCACCCTTCAAAGTGGTGGTCAGGTGAGTGCAAGGTCACTAACTGGGCTGCAGGAGAGCACACCTCAGCCTCTCCAGGGATCTGCTTGGCTCAGCACCGTGGGATAAACCCCTGGAGGGAGCAGGGCCCCACGGGTGCTGGGTAACATTCATGGGTCAACTCCCCCAATCTCGGGAGTGATGCATCCCAAGAAAGAGGGCATCACAAAAAACATCAGGAGGCCTGTGTGGATGACAAGGAGCTCCTAAAGAAGCTCAGATACAAAAAGGAAATCTACAGAGGGTGAAAGCAAGGACAGGCATCCTGGGATGGGTACAGAGCAGCTGTGGCTGCCCCTGGATCCCTGGCAGTGCCCAAGGCCAGGCTGGACACTGGGGCTTGGAGCAGCCTGGGACAGTGGATGTGTCCCTGCCATGGGTGGGAATGAGATGGGCTTTGGGGTCCCTTCCAACCCAGCCCATTTTCTGATGAGTCTGTGATCTGTCAGCTCATAACAGACCCACAGTGCCCAGAGTGTCCCAAATGTTTGGTACAGCTGGGACTGATTCCCTGCTGAGAACAAGGGATGCTGCTGGCAGGGCCATGACTGGAGTCCCACTTTCCTTAACCATAAAACTGGCTCTTCAGAGCTGCATCAAGAAAAATGGAATTGCTGTCGCATGCAGCATCATCGCTGAAATGAGCAGCTCAGAGCCTTTCTTGTCAGCTTTGTCTCAGTCCTACCTTGGATGCATCCAGGTCCGTGTGATGCTTCATTGTCCGAGGGTCGTAGCCATTGTGTCTGTTTTTAATGACAGGGTCAAAAATCTCAGCAAACACCTGCGGGGTCAAGAGAATCTAGAGAGAGTCTGCAGCATCACAGAAACAGAAACAGAAACAGAAACAGAAACAGAAACAGAAACAGAAACAGAAACAGAAACAGAAACAGAAACAGAAACAGAAACAGAAACAGAAACAGAAACAGAAACAGAAACAGAAACCATCCTCACAGCAGCTCCAGGCAGAGATTCCTGTCTGCAGTCACCACAGACAGGGACCAGACAGCCAGGCTGGGGTTTGGGGAGTGAACACAGCCCCAGAGCTCCCCCAGCCACCTGCCCCTTGGTTCTGGGTCAGGAGTGCCCTGAGCCTCACCTGGCTGGAGCCACCTGGCTCAGGTGTGCCCACACCCAGCCCCAGCACAGCTCCCTGCAGGGGAGCAGCAGTGGCACAGGCACACCAGAGCCAGGAGCTGAGAGGCCTGGGGTGTCAGATGTCCACAGGGACACAGGGGAGGCTGCAGAGGAGCAGGCACCACTGCAGGTGCATGAAGGGTGCAGACCAGTCATAACAACAGGATCTTTCTTTTGTTTTCCTCTTCTCGCTGCAGAGCTAAATGAGCTGTCCACCCTAATGCTGCTTGTCTGCAGTTTTCCTCATGAGCCAAAGGCTGTGGCTTACTGGTGTCTGGCACTGCCCTGAAAACATTTCTGCTTTGCCTCTGCCTCTGCTGCCTCACAATGTGATTTCCACATTGCATTCATTTGGTGTGTCTCAGAGTTGAACGCTTTTTCCCTAAATTTGGTTTAGTTGCAGGAAGGAGGGCAGCTGCTGCCAAGCAGGTTTTGTTATTTTATTACCTTCAGCAGGAGCAGAGGGGACACCTGTGGTGATACCACATATTCCTGATAACGTGGAAAAGCAGGGGAAACACCAGCCTGACCCCAGGAACCTCCTACTGGGAACCTTTCCTCGTCTGATGGGAATGACACCACTGTTGGAGTGTGTGGAACAGAGGCCTCTCTGAACTCCTCAGAGTGCAGGAATTAAAACCTTTGGATGGACTAAAGTGTATTAAGCCACTCATACATGAAATAGAAGTATAAGCTTAAGTTCTAAGCAAGTGAGTAAGTTTAAGTCAGTAAGGATATGTTTTAACTGCCTTAAAAAGCAAAAGCCATAGAATGTAGTGTAAAAACAGGTTTCAAAAACAAGCTGAGTGAGAGCTCAAAAACATAGTGCTAGACATAATGAAAATATAGTAGGAATATTGCTTACATTTACAGATAGAACAGATAAGATATATGCGCAGATTATATGTAAATTTTGGTATTGTAGAACTAGAGTTCTAATAGGTTAGAAGAAATGCTTGAGATTTGTGTTTTTAGCTCATTGGGTAATTTGTAAATAAGAATCCATGTATTGGAGCGAGAGCTCTCTTGCTCTCTCTTACTCCATCATCATCATCATCAATACCACGTGAAGAAGAAGAAGAGGAAGAAAAAGAAGAAAAGAACAAAAGAGGAAAAGACCAGGGAGCATCTGCATTTGCTCAGAACTCTGTACACGGCTGCAGCTTTTGTTTCTATTTGGGACTGTGTCAGAAAGTTATAACACAGACTTCATAGGTCTTTGACACTGATGTGCCTTTACAATAAACAACTTTACAGCAACCAACAGCTGCTCAGCTCTTTGGAGACCTAAACCCAAAGCAATCCCCACACACCATGATGTCGTTGGATACTGTTGGGAACCTGGGAAAAGGCAGCCTTGAAGCCTTGGGTTTCTCAGGCTGCTCAAGGACAAGAAATTATAATAATTATAACAATGATTAAACACCTGCTGGGGATGTGATGTTTTACAGAAAGCATGATTTCAAAGAGGTGTTGCCTTCTTGGACCAGTGAGATTTTCTGTTTTGTTCTTCACGTACTACCCTATATATATGCAGTGTTTCTTTAAATACATCTCTCTTTCGCTTCTCCATTTCACGAGGAACTATGTTGCATTATCCTTTTCTCATTAGAGGCCCAGGGAGAATCTTAAAGGATTTTTCCAGTCCGGCTCTCTCAGGCTTTTTCCCAAGCTAGAGGCCTTTTTTTCTACTGTAAACATAAGAATTATAACAAAAGCCAAACACCTGCTGGATCCGTGAGAAGCCTGGGACGAGAGGCGTCTCCTTCTCTGACCAATGAACTGTCTGCGTCTTGTTTTTCACGAACTGTCTTACTTAAAGCCATGGCTTCCTGCAATAAACTGTTCTTCCTTGCAGTGCCATGTTACTGTGTCCTTTCACCACTGGGTAACAGCAACATTTGGAGGTTCCTTCCACCGAGACCAACACTTTTCGCCGCTCGCCTACGGCCGAAAACGCGACGCCGCGAGCCCCCTGGAGTGCCCTTACCTCGTAGGACTCCTCGTCCCCAGCCACCATGCCCACTGTCTTGATGAAGGGGTGGCCAGGGTTGTCCACGCCGGTCTGGATGCACTGGTCCAGGGTGTACCCGTTGGGCGTCATCTTGTCGCGCAGCCGGGAGTAGATGGCCGGGGTCAGGCACTCGGCCATGCAGTTGTTGTGCTTGCGCAGGTCGGGGTAGTCGGCGCTGCAGGGAGAGCAACACCAGCCCTTACTGCCCCCTGACATCCCCCTGGGCGCCTTGTGAGGCTGAAAGCTGCCCTTGGTTTGTGCAGGGCAGGAGGGCTCTGGTGCCGTGCCGCTCTGCGCTGGGTGCTGCCGGGGGAGGTGGGGACCGAGGAGGTGTGAGAGGGCACTGAGCCCCATTGGGACATCTCAGGCAGGCAGGAAAGAGCCCCAGCACCAGTTTGTTCAGTCAGATAGATTTCTGAAGTTTAGATTGGCTGTAGTTTGCAGCCCCGGGTGCTCTCACAGCTCCGTGGTGAGAGAAATGTTGGATTTGTCTTTACAGAACAAGGTATGGGTCTGCTGGTAGATAAAACCAGCACTGAGAGATAAAAAAAACAATGGGAGGGATTCCACTGATTGATGAATGGAAAATCATATTTGCCTTTACAAACAAACTGTAGGTCTGCTGAGAAATGAAATTGGATATTGGAAAATGAAAGAAGCAATGGGGGAAAACCGTGAATTCTATAGGAATTAAAATTAGAAGGGAGGGTTGTACATTAGAGGGAATCTCAGGTGTCAGGTGTTTGGGCAGTCTGTGCCTCTCTAGTGCCTCAGCCCCTGGGGAAAGAGAGAGGGAAATTGGGATAAAAGGAGGCTGCAGCCTCCAAAAATCTGAGAGATGCCAGGGGATGCCCCACGGCCTCTGCCTCTATTGGAATAAAGCAAAAGGACTCCTCTGTCTCCTTTTTGGACATGAACCTGTGGTGTTTGTGGATCCATTTCCCTGACAGAGGGATTGTGTGACCTTGCAGCTGGGCAGTGCTTTGTCTGAAACACCAAGGCTTGGCTTAATGGCATCACTATTTGCAGAAAGCAGCCAGGGAAAATAAAGATGTTGGCCTTTAGCAAGGGATTTTTAAACTCTGTCAGTCCTCAGCTATTGTGTACTAGTAGTGACTTGCTTTATGTGCAACTGTTGTTTCTCCAACAATATATTTTAGCTGGGATTGTGTAAATCACTTAAATAATAGAATGAATCTGTCAGAGCCTGGTCCACATTACCTTTGGCAAAGCCAATCTACAGAGAAAAAGGCCCTTCATTAATTTCTAACCATCAGCCAGCCAATTTGTGACAGAATTAGGATTATTTCCAGCACGGCAGTAATACAGGAGACCATTACTGCTTGCATGGAGAAAATACTTTCCCATTTCCCTGTAGCAGAGCTCATACAAGCAGCAGGTCCAATAGGTGGATCTGCAAAGCTGTTGGTTGGTGATGAGTTAAATATAAAGATACAGTAATAAACCTGAGGCAGGTATTGGGCTTGTTATCATTCTGCAGTGTTGGTTTTGGTTGGTTGGGAGGCATTTTTTGAGAGGTGATATCATCCCAACAATGGCCTATGATTTTAGCTGATTGTCCCTGAATGCCACGAGCACGAGGCAAAAAGTCCTGCTCCTTTTTTTCACCCCCTGTCAGCAGGATGCCCTAGGATTTTAGCTTCTATAGTTTTCAAATCCTGTACTGCTTTAGGGTACTCTGAACTCCATACAGTGTTAGTTACTGTCTTCACATCTTGGTCAGACAAAACAATTCCTCTGAGACTCAAGAACACACCACAGCCTCGGACTCCAAAAAGTATAAACGAAAGTTGTGGACACTGCTGAAGGCTCAAGTGAAAATCCAACTCGGATTATCTTTCTCAGCTCCAGCTCAGATCTTTCCCAGGCTGGAGACTTTTCTCAGAGGCAAACAAACAAAAAAAAGAATAACATAAATTAACACCTGTTTTTAACCACAGAGCCATACGTGTGCTACGTAATGTTTTACAAAAAGGTGTTGCCTTCTGAAAACAATAAGCCTTTTCTATTCTGTGTTGCACGATCTATCCTATATAAGTGCAGTAGCCTTTCAACAAATCGCCTCTTCTTGCTGCTTCAGGAGTGATCGTGTGTGTGTTACTGTATCGTTTGCTGCTCCAAATGAAACAACGGCAAAAAGTGAGCTGGGGCCACCAAGCTGGGGGTAAATTACTTCATTACCTGAAGCTCTAATTGAGGAGGATTAGCCCCTGATACGTAAATGGACCAAACTTAAAAATGTGTGGAAAAACTCTCGACCATGTCGGGCGCAGCCTCCGGGAGGCTTCTGACAGCCCAAGGCGGAAGGTCTTTGACAAAGCCCCGCTTTTATTCTGTTGATCTTGTGTGACTCTGCTCCGGCATCCCCCCAAGGCCCGCGATCCCCCCAGGGCCCGCGATCCCCCCAGGGCCCGCATCCCCCAAGGCCCGCGTGATCCCCCCAGGGCCCGCATCCCCCCAGGGCCCGCATCCCCCAGGACCCGCATCCCCCCAGGGCCCGCATCCCCCCAGGGCCCGCGATCCCCCCAGGGCCCGCATCCCCCCAGCCCGCGGGACGGGCAGAGCATCCCTGGGTGGGGACGGCATCCCGGGCGCTGGCACGGCACGGATGGCATGCCGGCGCTGGCCCCGCGCCCCGCTGGCTCACCTGGGCGGGAAGAGCTTCCTCTTCTCGTGGGCGGCGGCGCTGACGCTGGGCTGGCCCAGCAGGTAGCCCGCGGCCAGCGCCCCGGTGCCCGCGGCGGCGAGCAGCGCGGGGGCGGCGCGCCCGGCCAGCAGTCGGCAGAAGGTGCCAGCCATGCTCCCTGCGGGGACACGCCGGGTCACACGGGTCCTGCTGCCGCGCCGCGCCGCCGGCCGGGCCGCTTCTCCCGGCGGCTGCTCGGCCGCGCTCCTTAGAGCTGTTTGAATGCGGCGCGGTGCGGGACCGCGTCTAACTGCCCTTGGCGTAGTGGGGTTTGTTAGTGGTCTAATATCTTTTGTATTTATTTATATATTTATAAAATATCTCTATTATATTTATATTTATATTTATATTTATATTTATATTTATATTTATATTTATATTTATATTTATATTTATATTTATATTTATATTTATATTTATATCTATATCTATATCTATATCTATATCTATATCTATATTTCAATATATATCTATATATATGTATATATTCATATTTATATTTATATTTATATTTATATTTATATTTATATTTATATTTATATTTATATTTATATTTATATTTATATATTTATTTATATATTTATATTTATATTTATATTTATATTTATATATTTATTTATATATTAATTATATATAATATATATTTTGTATATGTTTATTTATTTATAAATAATCTAATTTTATATATATATATATGTAAAAAATATAAAAATATAAATATATAGGTCTACAAATCTGGAAATATATAAATATATAAACATATAAATATATTTTATATAAGCATATAAACATGTAAACATGCAAATATGTAAATATAAAAATCTATAAATATATATATTTATATTTTTATATATATTTATATTTATATATTTATTATATATAATATATATTTTGTATATGTTTATTTATTTATAAATAATCTAATTATATATATGTAAAAAATAGAAAAATATAAATATATAGGTCTACAAATCTGGAAATATATAAATATATAAACATATAAATATATTTTATATAAGCATATAAACATGTAAACATGCAAACATGTAAATATAAAAATCTATAAATATATTTTATATAAGCATATAAGCATGTAAACATGTAAACATGTAAATATATAAATATATTAATATATAAATATATAAATATAAAAATATAAAAAAATTAATATATAAATATATAGGTCTATAAATCTGAAAATATATAAATAAAAAATATATAAATATATTTTACGTAAGCATGTAAACATAAACATATAGATATATAAATATAAAAATCTATAAATATATATACATATAAATATATACGTATATAAAAATGTATCTATCTAAATGTCTATCTAAATGTAAATATAAATATAAATATAAATATAAATATAAATATAAATATAAATATAAATATAAATATAAATATAAATATAAATATAAATATAAATGTAAATATAAATAATATAAACAGAAACAAAAATAGAAATAGAAATAAAAATAGAAATAGAAATAGAAATAAAAATAGAAATCGAATTACAAATATAATTGTAATTACAAATATCAGTACAAATAATTTATAAATAATGTAAATAGTAGAAGTAGTATTAATGATATAAATTATATATATAATCATATGTCTATATTTATATTTATTTTTATTCATAATATATGTATGTTTATGCATTTTAAAAATAAATAAATATAGAATTTGAAAAATTTTAAAAATAATATAATCTAATTATTTATGTAAATATAAATATATAATATTTATAACGTATAAATACATATTTTATACATTATAACACATTATATTTTATATATATTATATATATCCAAGTATTTGGTCTTGCAAAATAACAAAATAGAGATGATGTGCTATGTATTATAACATTAACTGCTACAAAAGTAGCTAATTCCTTTATTTGTGTAACTAACTGACAATGGTAAGAATAGCCCAGATAATTTTATTAAATAGCTAATGTTGATTCGATGCACTGATGGAGTATCTTATCTGTATGACAACATTGAAAAAAAACAGGTAAATAAACATCAGAAGAAAGAAAGCAAGGAGGGATTTACCACTGACCCTTTGGTTACCAAGAATTGCCAATCACAAAACAGGGGGGTCTTGTGAAGAAATAAAATACATAAATATTATGTATTTATGATGCATAATTTAATACAGCTCACCCCACGACAAACTCATCTCCCTCTGGGGTGCTCAGTGAAATTTGGGGATTTGTGTGTGTGCTGTACATCAAATATTGGCCCTGCTGGTTCTGCTGGGACTGTGACTGAGGCTGGCCAAGAAACTGTCGTGTTCTAGGGGAGTCTGGAGGAGACAATTTCTTCCCTAAAAGAGTCAGATTTTGGTTAGGAATGCTGGTGTCTGTGAGCCCCTTAGGAAAATACAACTCCTGCCCAAGTAAAGGACAGTTCCATTAATCTAAGTCCCAATTTGTGCAACTGACAGAATCTTTTTCTTCAGACTGGACTTTGGGAAATGAGCATGGAAGATTCACAAAAAAACACCATGACATTTCTTCCAGGATCTGCTGGTTTAGTTTTACCAAAAGCTTTTTCAAGAGTGATTTTTTTTATGCAGCCTCTTCACTGTTCTTTTGGAAGTTATTCTAAATTCCTCAAAGCTTTTGATTTGATTTTTACTGAGGAAATTCCCAATAATTTTCTGGTAGATTTGAGTTAGTTAGAGCCAAACCCTTTACTTTGTCTTTCTCCCTCTCGACCGAAGACAAATGCAGTGTTGCACCTTTATCTTCTCACTTGGTAAAAAGTTGTTCTGTGCTGTTTGACAGGAATTTCAGTATTTTTTCACTGAAAGAGTCTCCCTGAATCCATTAATTCATTTAGGTGACCTGCAGGACAGGCTCTTGTGGCTGCAACAGGATATTCCCTCCCAAAATGCAGTATGAGCATGTAAATAAAAATCAAGTCAGAGGTTTCTGATGGAGGTTTTCCTGATCACTTATTTTCCGTGTGTTTAGCAGATGGTTCCTGTGCCTTTTCACAGTGTAACACCCTCATCCTACACTCTGGAAATATTTCCTTATGACTAATCTGCACAGAACTATTGTTGTTACTCCTCAGTGAAACGCCGCGTGTATTTCCGCAGCATCTCTGCGAAGTTTGTGGCTCTGCTTCACAAGGAATTGGCTGGCAGTCAAAAGCCTGTCCTGAAAACCAGCACAGCCCCATCACAGTCCCCCTGCAGGCGATGATATCAGGGTTTAGGCAGCCCCAGGCGCTCTGCTGGGCTTTCACCCCAGGGCACAGCGGGTCCATGGCCAGCTCTCACTGCCCCAGCCCCCAGGAGTGCTCCCTGTGACCTCCCACGGGGGCTGCAGCCTCAGCCCCAGCTCAGTCTGGGCCACAGCAAAGGATTTCCTGACCCGCAGGCAGGCTCTGCTTCACCTGACAGGCTTTTTTTTTTACCTGACAGACGCTTCTCTGACAGCTCTTAGAAGCCTCTCACACTGGAGATGCCACAGACTGTGCAGGTTGTCTACCTAAAACAACATAAAACAGGATTAGAGGTATTCTTCCCTCTTTTTTTAAAAAAATGACACATCTCTTCTTGCAGTCCAACCTTCTGATGGCAGGAGGGAATTGCCATAAACAATTTGTGACTGGGGAAAAAAGAAGTTAGGACAAGGAAAACATCACCGGGGTGCTGTGGGAGAGTGAGCCCAATCCTTCCCATCCCAGGGCTGGGGCTCCTGGCTCAGTCACAGCTTTGGCCACACGGGTGGGCTCTAGTCCTGAGAACGAACGTCCTGCAGTGCCACAGAAACAGCTCAGCCTGCTCAAAAACACGGTGAGCAGTTTAAAAAAAATAAATCTTTACAAAATGAGGGCTCAAAATGAATGAGAAGACTTTATTTGACAGCAGGCAGTATCACGGAAGAGGGAGAGTGTAAATTATTTTTTCCCTTCAGAAGGCAGCTTGATATTTAAGTAATGCACTGCTTCAAAACAAACATTTTAGAGGATTCATTTGGAAAGAGTCCGAATGCAGTGGCCCCAAGCTAAGGGGAGATCCTCATCACAGCTTTTTGCCAGGTCTGACCTCAAATCACGGATAAACTCGGCTCTTCTTCGCCCACAGAAACTGTCAGCCTGCCACTGCAGGTTTCAGGTTTCAGACCATCCTGAAGCCGCCCCTGCAAGGATTCCACTGTCATCAGGGTAATTTAACCCCTGCACAGCCCAAAAATTGGAAGTGAAGGTTTTTCTCTTGTAGGAGTTTCCTGACTGTCTTCCCTTGTGCTCATGATAGAAAAATCCATTTTCGTGTGACTGTGTGTTGTGCTGCTGGGAAGGGGAAAGAACACTGTTTCAGGATCAGAGGAATTTTTGAATTTTGGGAAGGAATGAGTGTTTGGCTGAGCTGACAGGTGTGAGAACACCTCCCTTAGGAAGGCATCTGCTTTGCGTCCAAAACCATTTAGAGACAGTACGGTCTGGAGAGGAGAAATAAATTCCAAGGGTTAATCAATCTGAGGTAAAAATAATTAAATAAAACTCTCATTCCTGGCCTGCATATCTGTTAAGTTTGAATCAATGGCCCGTGATGGGGTTGTCTGCAACTCTATCAGTCCCACCAAGGGGTTTTTTTTCACTATTACTTCCATTTCCTCTTTAAACTGAAATGCCTTCTCATAAGCAAAGGAGTTTTCTCCTCTGCTGGGGGATTCTGAAGGCACTGACAAAAAATTCGTAAAGGGCTCTTGATTATGGTTTATCCATTTTTAATTAAAATTTTATCTGTGGTAAGTTCATTAATTGCACCAACCTTCCCTAAGTTTCCAGTTCTTTCAGCCCGCCTCAGCCTACATGAGAATTTGGGCTTTATTCTAGACAGGACTAGCTGCATCTAAACTTACACTGATTACTACTGTGTCATTTGTCCAGGAGAGATCTGATTTCCACATGATTAGACACAGCACCTTGTTTTGGGTGCAAACCTTAGTGATTTTTATTTTTTTTTTTTTTTTCCCAGATTTTTGACAAGACCTCGGTCAGGTTCTATATGTAAGAGCCAGAACCGAATCAGAGCCTTGCCTTTCCAGGGCAGAACTGCCCCTGGCCGTGGCCAGTGGGTCACACGTGTCCCCAAGGTCACAGCCCCGCAGGGCACAGCCCCTCCACAGCCACGGCTTGAACCCCGGGAGCTTCACAGCCTCACAGCCAGTTCCAGTAAATAAATGAACAAATGAATAAATCAATAAATCAATAAATGAATGAATGAATGAATAAATAAATAAGAAATAATAAATAAATAAATAAATAAATAAATAAATGAAAATGAAAATGAAAATGAAAATAAAAATAAAAAATAAAAAAAAAAAAAAAAATAAAATAATAAAGAAATTAAAATAAAGAAATAAAACAAAATAAATAAATAAATAAAATAAAAAAAAAAATAAAAATTAAAAATAAAAATAAAAATAAAAATAAATAAAAATAAAAATAAAAATAAAAAATAAAAATAAATAAATAAATAAATAAAACAAATAAATAAAACAATAAATAAACTGAAATAAAGAAATAAAACTAACTAACTAAATAAATAAATAAAATAAAAATAAAAATAAAAATAAAAATAAAAATAAAAATAAAAATAAAAATAAAAATAAAAATAAAAATATAAATATAAATATAAATATAAATATAAATATAAATAAATAAATAAATAGATAAAATAATAAATAAATTAGAATAAAGAAATAAAACTAACTAACTAACTAAATAAATAAAATTTAAATAAAATAAAATAAAATAAAATAAAATTAAATTAAATTAAATTAAATTAAATTAATAAATAAATAAAAATTAAATTAAATTAAATTAAATAAATAAATAAACAAACAAACAAATGTTTTTCCTGTTAATCCTTCACTTTCTTGAGCTTCTTTTAAGGAGGAAGCTTCCAGCTCCATCATTCCCTGGGTGCTTTTTAAGCGCAGGCATTGGCTACCCAACATTTCACACTTGCCTGGAGGGAAGCGAAGCGCCGGGGTTGCAGTGACATTTCTAGAAATAGAGGCAGATTAAGTGTTTGAGCCGTGTCATGGGTGGTATCGGGTGCCGCGCCATGTGATGCTGAGTGGCATTTCGGAGGGATGGCCGAGGCACAGCCACGGCTCACACTCAGCGCACACTCGGGGGATGCGTGTGCAGAGCCCCGGGGCAGAGATGCCCGTGCTGAGCGGGGCCCTCACGTGGGGCAGGGACAGCCTTCCCCATTCCAGGATAATTCCCCTAAGCCGCCCTGACCTGGAGCTGCAGCCACGGAGGGCAGCGGAAAGTTTTCCCTGGAAGGTTCTGGAGCCTCAGGCACGCCTGCAGCGGCTGCCATGAGTCCCTGCTCCCTCTGAGGCTGCTCACAGACACCCAGAAATCAGTTTACACCTCTCTGTCATCCGCAGCACCCTGCAGCGCACACAACAAGACACACCTTGAAGCATCCACCCTCATAAAGCAATATTGGTGATTTTTTTTTTCCCCCTTCAGTTCCTCACCAGTCACTCTCAGCATCACTCAAACCCTTTGGACCCATCTGGGTTTTGAGTCTCCACAGTGCAGAGACCATTCTGGCCATTAATCACAGCCTGGAACATCTCCACCAAAAATATCAACCACGTTTCAGTTTCTTCCTCCTCGGAATTGCAGAGGACAGCCAGTGGTTATAAAAACTTATTAATTTGGAGGGGAAAAAAAAATAAAAAAATATATATAAGAAATAAAATAAAAAAATAAAATAAAAAAAAAAAATTAAATTCCAAACTATGAACCTGTGACCAAATTCGTGTGAGTAGAGAAGACAAAGTAACTCTCCCCAGGTCAGGCAACAAGCCCTTGGTACCACCATGATTTTTGGTCTCTGTCAGCTGAAGGTCTGGCTGGTGAGACCCAAATTCTCCTGCCGAAGCCCAGCCTGCACAGCTCACCCTGCTGAGCCAACCTGGTGCCACTTTGCAGTAAAAACCTCTCATCTTCCCCGTGCAGAGAGCTACACTCAAAACCACAAAAAAGTCATGTAATTAGAGACATTTTCTCCAAACTTGCTACATCTACAAAGAGTTCTCTTTCTCTAACTAAAATTGTTGCTTAAGGGTCAGCATTACTGCCTGGGTTTAAGACCCCAGAGGTCTCTCCCAAACCTTGATAATCCTGGATTAGGTTATCTGAAGGAGCTGGCACATACTTCCCTGCACCAAGCACTTCCAACAAATAGTGAAATTTGGTGTTCAAATTAACACCACCAGCCTGTGGTGCTCCCAGCCCGTTCCCAACACCCCTTGCATGTGAAATGCTGCGTTTTGGGGCTAGAAAAGCAGCGTTTGTGCAGCCACACTGACCTTGGAGCTGGAGGTGGGGACGTCCTGCTGCCTGCAGCGAGCCCAGAGTGTGGAGGGAGCAGAGCCCGGGCGCTGAGATCAGCCCAGGAAACCTGAGACAGCCAGGGGAGGAGAGGGAAACCAAAATACTCCTCTGCAGGGGCCAATCCTGCCCCGCTGGGTTACGTGAGTGCCCTTGAGGGGTGAGAGCAGCTCCATCCCCCAAACCCCTCTGTCCACGTCGGGGACGGATGGACAGATGGACACGGACAGACAGGCTGGTCCTGCCAGCAGGGAAAGGTCAGGGCAGGGCAGAGCCACAGTTCCACCCACTCACACCCCAGGTGGGGCAGCTGAGATCACAGCACGGCATTTGGGATTTTTTACCCCCCATCTCCTCTTTACTTTTTAATTCATGACATTAATTTTGGACTATTTGTAAGGCAGAGGGGCCCAGAAACATCAAGCAGCCTCTCATCCAGAATTACTGTTATTACATTACTATATTGCATTTAGAATTGCTGTATCTCTATAGCTATGTAGCACTAAATTACAGTAAGAAATAACACACAACGGTTTGGAATAATCAGTTTCACTCACCTGGCTCTGCTCCCACCAGAGCTGAACATGTGTCAAGGCTGACAGAGGAGCACAGAGGCCAGCACTGTGCAGCTTTCAAAAATCTAACTTAAAAATCCTTTTCCCTTTGTACATTTAATATTCTTTTAGTTTTACATCTCGATTTTTCTAAACCCACAGTTCGGAATTTTGAAACTTTACAAAACACAGACATCTCTCTCCCAAAATTGTTTGGGCTAATGGGAGCCATGCTCACCCCCAATAATTAAAACAAAAACAGCCACTCCAGATCAATGCATCAAGCACACCAGTTTTTTTATCTGGTTCTGGTTCCTGGTGCTGATAGACAAAAAAAGCCAGCTGTGGATTTCCTGAGGTAACATGGGTAAGGAAATAAGGACACAGCCAATCCATGGCTGACTTCTACATTTTTTACCTTTTTTTCATAAAGGCTTTGAACAGACAGGACTTCCCCTGGATGCAGGTGATGCCATGAAGTGCCTGCCTGGATTATGCAGGGGCTCAAGCAGTTTGCCAGCTGAGAGCCTGGGAGAGCAGAAGATGCAAACAATCCCCAGACTGTGAATTTGCAGCACAAGCACCTGGAAAAACACTGTTAGCAAGTCCCCCAGTGATTTCTGAAGAATATATCATCAATACTTAAAAACAGTTTGGCTTCACTGCTGGTCTGTGGTCTATTTTGTGAGAAACTCAGCTCCTGAAAGAGTTGGGATGCCAAGGATCATCCATAAATAATGCCCTATTTCCATCCCTAATATAATTATCCAACAACTCAAATGCTGTGGTGGTTTCATTGCTCATGCTGGGGAGGCAGCAGCAGCTGAGTGCTAATTCAGGTGCAGTTCCCATTAATCCATTTGCCTCTGCACAGTTTGCTGGGGGAGCTGCTGGGCAGGGGAGTTACCTGCAAGACAAATTTCTAATCGACACAATTATTTAGAGGACAATTTATTTGAAGTCAAGGTTCAATAATTTATTAGCAGGGGACAGAGTCAGGAGTGATGAGCTGAGCTGTTCTCTGTGTGTGGAATTAGGGTTGGAGGGTGCTGTGCTTGTCCTGAGGAGCTTTGCAAGGTCAAGGTCAGTGTCCCACCTGCTGCTGAATCAGAGCTCTGCTAAATTACAGCAGCAAGGAGCCCCTGGACACAATGTCCTTCCACACCCGAGGCTGGACTGTGCCCTGCTGTAATGGCAATTCCTGCTTTTCCAGTTTCAGGGGTCTGAAATTCCTGGGATTCAGAATAAGGCAGAGAGGCAAACACATCTGATACCCAAGGGTCATCCTGACCTGTCACTGCGAATTCCTCATGACTGTGGATGCTCAGTATCCCCTTACACAGTGATCTCAGGCTGGGGGGGAAAAAAATCCCTTTTTGAGGGGATCCAAGCCCTGCAGCCCTCAGGGGCTGGGGAGAGAAATCCAGCACTTGGTGCCAGCCATGGGCACACAGTGGCCAGGGGGACAAGCAGGCTCAGAGCAGTCACCCCTCACTTGTAATTCTTCCAGAGAAAGGCTCCTCAAGGAGCTAATGCATCTCCACTAAATAAAGAGCTCAACAAGGCCCAACCAGTGGTTTAAAAATAACCCCAGCTATTTTTAAGTTGTTAAAGTTGCTCTTCACAGGACATCCACGCCAGAGTAGAGGAAAGGCTGTCTATAATTAGCAGTGTGTTTTCTGGCTAAAGGGAAGAGAAAAGGTTTTCCTGCACATAGAACTGACCCTTTGGAAAAGCAGGAATGCCTGAAATCCAAAAAGTGGTCCTTTTCTTGTTCATTTTGGTTTTGTTCGGGTTTTTTATTTGGTTGGTTGGTTAGTTGGTTGTTTGGTTGATTGGTTTTTTTTGTTTTTTGTTTTTTTCCCCAGCTGTATTGCAATTCTGAGATGGTGATTGTCAAACCAGTAATGACCAGAAAACCACAGCTGACAAGGTATCACAAGAACCACAGAGTTCCAGGTATCTTGAACTCTGGACACCTTCTCTCTTTCTTGGTGAGGCAGCATTTCCTTGTCATAAAAAAACCCAGAGAGGAGTGCTTAGAGAAGGAAGGAAAAAGGTGCTCTTTTTTCAGATGGTTTTTCCATTGGCAGCAAACACAATGGAATAAACCAAGCATTGCTACTTGAAATAGCACATGAGGTGCTGATAAGACTTTGTGTCTTCCCTTTCTGGAAAGGTTCTGGGCTTGCTCTGTGTGAAGCATATCAAGGATCTAAATGTGGTCTGTCCTCAATCCTATAAACACAGGACTCCCAGGGAGGGTAGAGTGAGAGAAGACAAGTTTTTAGCAACAATTCTGTGTTTCTGGTCCATCCACCCAATCCAGTGGAGGTGCCACCTCTGAGGAGACAAACCTGAAGTGATTTCTGCTGCCCCTGCATTTACCAACCCTGTGGACAGAGCTGTGTCCAGCAGCCAGGAGCTGGAACAAGCACCAGCCACTGTTTCACTCCTCTTTGAAACTGGAAATTTCAAGCAAAAATGTGGTCTTTTCTCCTTTTAAGGCCATACTGAAGTAGGGCCAGAATACTGGAAAGTGACTTTGAAGGCATAATTCAGTCTTCACAATCCTCATTTGTTATCTTGGCATGACCAGTCAAGACTAATTTCTGCACAGAGCTGAGGATTTTGCAACCTGTAAGCAAAGCTTACCCTGAAGAAGGTGAAACATTGAAGAGGGTTGGGTGCTCTCAGATTTATTTGGAGATTCCAGGATGGCTCCCAGGGCCAGAGGGCAGGGCTGGGTGGGATTTTGGGCAGGAATTGTCCCTGGCAGGGTGGGCAGGGGCTGGGATGGAATTGCCAGAGCAGCTGTGGCTGCCCCTGGATCCCTGCAGTGCCCAAGGCCAGGCTGGACACTGGGGACAGTGGGTCCCACTGGAACTGCTTGGCATAAGTAAAATGAATGGTTCAAAGTGTTGGGGAAACTACTTGAAATTGAATATCATGCAGTACTTTTAAACAGAGCTGCTTGGGAAGTATTATAATTTCTTTTTTCTTCCACTGACAGTAGCTGGCAATTTCAAGGGTAAGTTGCTCTCTCAGTTAATTTCAGTTTTTATGGGAAATACCAAAAATGTAAGCAGAATGGAGAAGATGTGGCCACAAGGTCACAAAGTACTGAATAGAAGCTGATTTTATTATGTCACTTGCTGTATCTCCTTCTTACCCAGACCTGCTGTGCCATTTCTGTTTACATGTTTAAAATGTTAACTCTTGAAACAAATTTAAGAGGAATCTTTCTGTTTTCATGAAATTACTGAGTTCAACAGGGAAAAGCTGTAACCAGTGATTAAAGCATGTAACACCAGCTGGAGACCTGGTTTTGTACTCCCAACCTCTGTCAACTATTTTTCTTCAATTTGCAAGTCATTTTATCTCCATGTGATTTGTTTTCCTATCACAAGAGGAGGGACACGACCTACTTAGAAACCACTGTGTTTTTTGCCTTTTCCTGTGTATAAAATGTGCCTTTACTGGTCTTTTAAATCCAGGAAAGGGCAGCAGCCCAGAGAAAGCAAGGGATGTGTAGACACAAGTGCAAACCCAGTGTCAGTTATTACCAGTGATGCCCATGAAAAAGAAGAATAAAACTCATCAATTCAAACCATTCTTTCCCAGTATAGACCCAGAATTTCCCCCTATTTCTTTTTTCCTCTTCCATGACTTGCTTTTCTAAGGGACTCAGTAGTCCAGAAGGAGTAGACTGAATTATTCATGACAGGGGTAAAATAATAAATTTCAGTGAGAACTCTTGAAACTCGGGAAAGAAAAGAATGTTTATTAGCACACAGGCACAACACCTTGCCTGGTGTGCCTTACTAACAATACAAAGCAATAACCTCAGGTCAAAAGAGAAGTTGCAATACATGCAAAAACATCTGGATTGTGCACTAAGTAACACGTTTGATATAGGTACATCTGTCAAACAAACACACAGCTACTGTCCTAGGAAACAGAACTTCAGAGACTACCTCAGGAGTGAAGGTACAACAGAACAACAATCACTGAGCAGCATTTTGGACATGAAGCATCCTAGACAGAGACATTTGACCTTTGGAGGCAAAAACTGTAACAGGCAAATAGCTGAGAGCCAGATCCCCAAAGACTTATGAAAAGCTCTCGGTGAAGCCTAAGGTATTATCAGAATGAGGTCTGAAGGGTTTTGCCCTTGGTGAGTAAAGTTATGAGTGGGTAAAAATGTCTCAGTGGGTGAGAGATTTAAATCATCAAGGTTTAATGCTGTCGCTAAGAGTGGAAGGATGAAAGACTGAATGTTGATACAAACAAAACAGTGTTTTTGTAAAACCCTTAAAATAAATAATACACATGAAGGAAAACTCGGGATAATTAACATGTCCTGAAATCAAAATCAACATGGTTTAAGTTAATAAATAATTAAAATAATTAGGTTCCTTTTTTTTTAATCCTACAGAACAATAATCAGTTTTAAAAACTAGGAAAGCAGAAAGACGACGGGGACCTCCTCCTTACTCCGAAGTCAGGGTGACCAGTGCCAGTCGTCACCTGTCACCGCGGAGCTACGTGTCTGTGCCACAGGAGCAGCCGGGGCACGGGGCAGCACGGACACAGGATTCCACCTACAGCGGAGCCCTCGGTCACCGAACAGCTGCAGGGCTCGGGGGACGGGGGTGAAGGCCGGGGGTGAAGGCAACTCTAGCCCTGTGCCAGCGTGTGGCAGCGCTCTCCCCGCCGGGGGCCGCGTCCGTGCTGGTTCCCAGGCGCTGCTCCGGCCGCACCTGGGATGCTCCGAGCGCCGGGAGCCGCGGCTGGCGAAAATCGCTTTATCCCCATCGCGGCCAGCGCGGCACGGCCCCGCCGGGCTCGGAGCAGCCCCGGCAGCCGCGGGCTCAGAAGGCAACTGGAGAGGCGCCGGGCCGGAGGGAGCCCCTCGAGGGGCCGCGGTGGCGGAGCCAGGCTCGCTGAGCAGCGGCACGGGGACGGAGCCGGCGAGGCTGGCACCGAGCCGTCCCGCCGAGCACGGGCACGCCCGGACACCGGCGGGGCTGGGCAGAGGCACTCGGGCCGCTCCGAGGGGCAGCTCTCCGCCCGCAGCCCGGCCAGATGCGGAGCAGCTGTTCCAGCTGCAGGCGGCGGGGCGCGTCCTCGCTTCTCGCTGCGCTTTAACAAAGCGTTTGTATCCCCAAGCAAAAACATCAGCGTCAGCCGTCAGCAAGTCAAACGTTACTGCGACCACAATAATTTTGCTGCTGCTACGAACACAGATCAAGCATCCAGCTCTCCTGATTCCGACCTAAACTGGCCACTGGGGCAAGAGGCAACCTTTGGCATAGGAGCAGGATGTGCTTTCCCAGAGGGGCTGAACTGGGACGTTCCAGTGATGCCTCTGTCAAGCCCAGCTCTGCCCCGTGTCCTGCTCTCGCCACACGAGCACAGCACGGTGCCCCGACAGCGCACACAGAACGATGTGACAGGAGATTCGCACCCTGTAGCCCTAACAAGGTCGAGGAGATTTGGTAAAACGGGGTACAGGCAGATAAAGCAGCACTTCATAGCGTACAACAGAGATGCCCATTCACACTGACAGCTGTTACACGTTTTGTTAACAGAGAAACAATACAACCAACATCAGAAATCACTTTTGGGACCACATTTTCCCTCTTGCTCCATCACTTCAAAGTGTTCCATGAAACTACAGAATGGTAACTGCTTTTGTACAGAACATACACAGTCAGTTGGTTTTGTGGTCCACATTAACCATGCTCTTTTTTTTTTTTTTTTTTTTCTCCTCATATCATGCATTGGGATGCAATCAGCTTCTTGTCAATCATTAGTCAAAAGAAACAAACACATTTTTTTTACAGTACAAAGCTTCTATAAGTAACGTTTCTACGGCAATCATTAGCCAGAGCTATTTAAAGTGTTCCTAGCATTCCCATCTCTCCTGCTGTCTGCTTGTCTAGTGGAGGAATTTTCCAGTATCTGTGACACCTCCCCATGCAGTTATTTACAAGGAGATGGTCCTTGAGGAGAAGGACCTTAATGAAGTTTACAGTTGCTAAGGTACATTTGTAGATGCTGGCAGTCACACTCAGACAGAACAATTGGAACTCATTGTGCAGCTCTGGGCTGGGCCAGCAGTGTAATTAAAGTGCAAATAAAGACAAAAACCACAAGCCAGGCAGGTCCATTTTTCATCGCCAGCGTTAAGAAGCATCACGACTGTGTAAGATATGTCAGATCAAACAGGCCTAAGTCACAATCTATGCTAAACATCTGTCTCCCTGAGAGGATTTAAGGGAGGTATACGGTGATATAGCCCTATTTCTTCAACTGGCTGAGTATCATTGGAAAAGGACACTTTTCCAGCCAATTTTTGTTTTCAACAGTGCTAACACCTGTGTTTTATACTATGATGCCCTTCACAGCATTTGAGCTCACTTCCCATGCAGCTACAACAGGCCACTCTGGATGAGGAAAATGCAAGAAGTACCAACTACTGTAGAAATGACATCTATCTACCTGGTACACCACAAAAGCAGAGGCTCTGGAAACATTTACAAATAGCACATTTTCTCTAACATATATGCAAGTGATAGTTACCAGCTCTGATAAAAATACATACTTTGTGTTTGCTGGCATTTGGTGTTTGCCACTGACAAGTTCAATTGTACAGCTAAGTCAGTGCCAAATGGCTGAACCACAAACAAACAAAAAAAAAGACATTTTTCAAAACACCGATTCCACGTAAAACAAAACTGTCACTCCAGCTCCAAGTGTTCACTGCTGATCACCACCTGCTGCCAGACAGACATGTATTTCTCCCCACAGTGTGTCAGAAAGCGCTCTGTAGCCTGACTTGACAGAGAAGCTGCAGGAGGTGCAGGAAAATAAAGTGCCTCTTGCAGGGCTGTGTGCAACGTGAGTCTCCATCCCCTGCACCACTCCTCTGGGTCCCTCACCTTCCCAGCTGGCAACTATTTACAACTATTCCACCAGTCCTTGTGCTCTCCATGCTGTAAATACTCTCACTGATGAAAAAGATATTTACAAATAATTTTTATAGATACAATCAGTCACCTTAGAGAAGGCTGACGAGACATTTAAAGCAGAAAATGTTTTACGAAGAGTAGCATTAAATGTACAGCAGGTGTTTGGAACAACTGCAGATCTGAAGCTACTAGAGATGCTGCCTTAATACCACTCCAAAGTAGTAGATGAGTGCTGAAATCCTGTTTTTTCAATGAAATTGACACAATGAGAACACCACAGCCATTATGCCTCAGTGAACACACAGTTAGCCGTCAACCCAGCCACCTCACTTTGCTTTTCTACCCTAATACACCTGAGTATATCACCACCATTTAAATCTGTACCCTTGAATTGCCAGGTGAGATGGCTGCAATGAGTGCCTGTTCACAGGAAAGTCTCCTGTTTTCCATGAAATCATGGTCCCTAATGCCAAGCATGATCTTTGCAAAGCAGAAATCGCTGAAGCTGCGTAGGAAGGGTCTGTCTTTCACCTCCGACACTGGTTCGTGTTGCCCGAGAGGGAAAGGCAGTGAGACCCTGTATCTCTCACTGGAAAAGCGAGCTGGCGTTCTCCTCAGAGTTTCTCCTGCAGTGTTCAGGTGTCCTGGTGGTGCCAGGGCCCCCGAGCTGCCTGCTGGCCGTGCAGCGGCGTCAGGCGGGGAGCCGCGGCTCGATCTTCAGCGACAGCTCGTACAGGGTGTCCTCATCGATGATCAGGGTCTTGTCCAGCAGGTACTGAGTGACCTGGGGAGGGGAAACACACAGGGACAGCCTGCATTCCAACTGACACAGAAACCTCCCAGCTTCCTTTCCCTTTCAGCACATTTTGAGATCGCCTCGTGTTGTTTTCCTGAGAAACCCAACAGCTGCTGGCATGAAGATGCACCTGCAGCACTCTGAAATGAATTAGGATTAATTCCTCTTAGGGACAGGCAAATCCTTTGCCAGGTTACCTCAGCCCAAGCTGCTCTTCTGCAGACTGAGCTGAGCCCTCTCTGAAGGCACTGACCAGCTTTGGTCACAGCTGCATCACTCCCGAGAAGGATGAAAGGGAGAAAGAATTGCAGGATGCCTCAGCAGGTGATTGGGGCATGTCCTGACCCTCATCCCAGGATCTCAGGGCAGGGAGAACACATCTGTCTCTGAACCCCTCACACCCTGAAAAGCTGCAACCCCTAGAGACCTTTCAAAGGAGCAAAAAACTTCTTTACAGAGTCCCTGCAGGGTGAGGGTCTCGCTGCCCCAAGGACCTGTCCACGTGTCTGTCTGTCCTCTCCTCCATGGGTGGGAGCAGCAGACACCCACTTCAGCTGTCAGTGACAGCTGCACCTCACAGGCATTGCTGGCCCAGCCTGATGCCAGTGGCAGGCAGGAGCCTTACCTTCTGCTGGTGCTCGATGCGGTAGGAGGTCTGCTGGAACTGGCGAATTTCCCTGATGATGTGTGAGATCTTTCAAAAGAACACACACGGATGTAAGTGCAACCACAGTTTGGCTTCAGCTAAGCCACACAAAGCAAGCATTCTGCACCAAATTATTCCATTTAACTTGGGAGGAGGGGAGGGAAGGGAAGGGTAGAGATCATCTCCCAACAGCTCCCCAGGAATTCACCTTCCCAAATCAAATATTTATTCCTCAGCCAGCCCCGAGTGAAATTATTCTCTGCCCATAATGAAACCTCCCTGCTCTCTGCCTTGAGTCACTGCTGAAGAGTGGAGCCCTAAGATGGGCATTAAGCTGAGATTAGAGGAGAAGTCTCCATGCCTCCCTCGGAGGAGCTGTTACAAAACAGCATTACATGGCATCAACTTTAAAGTGCTTTTCAGATGGACCAGAGCACACTCGGAAAAGAGCACTGTGATTACTGCTTCCTGGTGAATCACTGCATTCCTGTAATTCTGGCTATGTAAAAAAGCTTTTTCTTGCTCCTCCACGAGCTCCAGGCAGCTGCTTTTGCTGTCCCTTCTGAGCAAGCAAACTGGGGACAAATTCAGGCTGTGAAAGTGCCCAGCCTGCCAGAAGGTGGTGATAGAAGACTGGGTGGAGCCATTGCTCTCCAGTCGCTGCCTCACTTGCACAGCACCTTCTCCAGAGGTAAATCCAGAGGAGTCACAATGAAATCAATAATTAACTCACACAATTAAACACCTGCTGGCGAAGCATGTAAGAAACTGAAAATTACCATTCTCATTTTGGAAAAATTGACAAGGCCTTCCTCAGTGAAGTTGGGTGTTCCTTCCTCAATGAATGCCAGGTCAGTCAGGTACATCCCAAGGTAGGGAACAGCAGGTGGGTTACAGCTGTAAACCAACAAACCAGCTTACTTGCCTGCAGCTACATTTGCAAATGCATTTTTTTTTTTTCTAATTTGCACAAACTCTTTATTGCTTTGCCCAGTTCTAATCAATGGGTTACATTCCTTTCCAGGACAAACAGCTCCTCTGGCTCTGCTTGAGTTGTTTTTTCTCTGCCTGTGATCAAGTGAATGCATTCTGCCTAATATCTAATATTAATGCCATTTTTAAAATATACCATTAATTATTCTGGCTGTTCAGTTCTCAGCTTCTCTCAAGATCACTTGAGGTAGTTGTGCTACTCGATTCTGAAAAGCCTGCTTCCAATTACAAAACTCACAAAAAATCAGGTTTTTTATGCAGCTGGAATCAGTACATAAATTGTAGAACACTTGACATGGAATATCCTGCATACCAAAATTACAGAATGTCAAATGCAATCTGGCAAATCAATTAAAGAAAACAATATTCAAGGACTGCTGCACAAAAGAAGCAGGCTGTTTTCCAGCAGGCTGGGAGGCCACAGGAGAAGAAATATCCCTGTGCTTTTGTCCTGTCTTTTTGTCCTCTCATAATTTATTGTCAGAAACAGAATTTATTGTCATATAATGGGTCTGTGACCTGACACAGGCTTAGTCCCAAAGCCCTAAAATTCTTAACTAGAACAATCCTGGCTTTCATAAACACTTTAATTTATAAAGCTCGCTCTACACTTATTGAAAAAGTTTATCAGTGTAAGTGAAACCCCAACAGGGAATGTTCACACAGAAAAATAGTTTAATTTGTTTCAGTAATTCTCTGGAGCTACTATATTTACCCATCAGGGGTATTCAATCATAGCATATTCAGCAAAACAATAATGCCAAATAGAATCAACCTAAAATTTAAAAGGTTATTAGGCAAAAAAAAAAAAAATTAATTACTAAAGCTTAATCAAAGCAAATAAATCTTTAACATGAACTACCCACTGCTTATAACAAAACACAGTTGTATACTGTAGGGAGGCATACTTTTTGAGCATTTCTCTCAGGTTTTTAAATCTTCCTTCAGATGACACAGTCTTCTGAAGCTTGTCCATGAGTGCTTTTGTCTAGGAAGAAAATGCATTACAAATGTCATTGCTGGTGCACGTAAATGACTGGAATTAGATTCTAACAAAGGTGTAATTCACTTATCATCCCCACCCCATTTTCAAGAGTAGTACAACAGGCATTAGGAATTCAGCTTTACTGCAGTTCCTCCTGTCTTTCTGAAAATGGAGATTAGGCAGCATTAAAGTTTCCCTATGAGTGATACACAGAACCTGTATTTATGCTAATATTATTACCCTGCAGATGGAGGAAAACCCACACGTTTATTGCATTAATGGTCTGGAATTCAGCTTTCTGTGCACACAAGAATTTAACAGATCCTACGTGCTGCTGAGAATCCTCTGCTGCATGTACTGAAGTTGGTGGCAGCCAGGGGTGGTCACTGCCTTGGAGCTTGCACTGAGCTGATTCTGCCTCCAAGTTTCAGAGAAAAGACGAGTATGTAAATGAGAATATATTCATGTCTTACACAAATCACTGTCAGTGGGCACCACCAGACCATGGTTCCTTTTTAAGTGAAATAAATTTGATTTTCAGCCTATTCATGCAACTAACTTGAGACTTGAGTGTAGAGAATGTTGAGAAATTCATCATATTTGAAACTGAATTTCCAATTCAGAGAGAGCTGTAGGCAGACAGAGTCACTTTCTTTTATGTAGCAGGCTGATAAAAAACCCAGATAGCATTCCCAATAGGCATCAGAGGACTGTGGCACAACATCAACCTGCTGTGGGTTTCGTTCCTTCTTTTTTAATTGAAAAGTTTAAAAATCAAACAAATTCTATCCCTAAAACTTTTTGGAGGTAAACCCACTTACAACAGTTTGCACTGAAAGAATTTTTAACAGATTTTTTAAATAGAAGAGCATAGCACCAGCTATGAAGCAGCTCAGAAAAAGCTGACTGGAGAAGGTGGTACAGCCAGAACGTATTTTAATTGTATTTCACTGAACCATTTAGAACACAGAACACAAAAGTCTGGATTATCTTCATCCTGACAAGCCTGCTTTTCATGTGTGTGTCCTGTTTTTATGACTGGCAGTCATTCTCACAGGTTTTGCTGACATTCTCAACAGCCAGGTAAAGATTTAAGAGAGGTGTTCACTGCACCTAAACTTGAGCTCCCGAATGAGAAAGAAGACTTTACATCAATCTCTTTTTGAGTAGAAAAACTCAGAAATTTGAGAGGTTCTGACCTTCCTAAAGGCTTTCTGCACAGGCAGGTCCTATTTTAGGCACCTGACCAGACTTTAAGTACAGCTTGTAACCACCCAGACGTGTCTATCAAAAAATACCTAAATTTAGTTTACTTGAACATTTCAGCAGTTCAGACCAAATAATCTTTGGCACCCACCAATTACGTTGAAGACATTTTGTTCCCACATAATAAAAAAATTACATACAAAAGTCCTGGACTTGAAATGCCACTCCCAGCTGGTGGAAAAGCAGAAATATTCACAGGAGGGGGTGTCCTGTCCCAACCCCTGGGCACGGTGAGTGATGGAATTGAGAACGTGCTGCGGCCATTCTGGAAGGACACCAAACCCGTGTCCCTCTCACCTGTTTGGACACCTTTGCCCAGGTTTTCTTGAGCCTGTAGATGGCACTCCTGTTGAGGGCCGAGGTGATCTCCAGCACGCCGTTGTAGTTGTGCAGGCAGCGGCAGATGTCGGCCACGGCCACCCACTTCTCGATGGCGCTGGCCCGCGAGGGCGCGTCGGCGTAGCTCATGATCTGGGAGGCCACCAGGTTGCTCATCTGGGCACGGAGATGTTGCAGCACATGTTTATTTTGTTTTATTCCATTCAGTTTATTGTTACAATGGTTTGTTCCTATGTATCCCTATGTTAGGGTTTGTCCCAAGTTGTATCTGACCCTGAAACTACCCTGTTTGGCATTCCCTGCCCCCTGTCCATCATTGCAACCCTGCCCCTTGTTCCAGCCCCTTCCCTGTCCATCATTGTAGCCCTGCCCCTTGTTCCAGCACCTTCCTTGTCAATCCCACCCCGGGCCAATCCCTAGTTGTTCCACCCCTTTGGAAATCCCCTGCTACATGAGGCCCCCATTGGCCCATGTTACTTTTTCTCCTCCCCCAGCTTCCCTCATTGTTTGTAACCCTGTAGGACCCTGCCCTAAGGATCCCTTATTGGTTAATTGTTTGTACCCACCCCCTGATTTGCCCCTGTATTTAATCCTGGGCACAGCAGAGCTCAGGGCTCTTTGCCCCAGATCCTCCAAACCTAATAAGCCCTTTGGAATCTCAGAGGCAGCCAGCCTCCCTCGCCTCCTGTACCCAATCCTTGATGTGGGCCACACTGAACAGCTACTAGCTGTAACAGTTCTGCCTCCAGGACATCTCACCTGGGGCAGTTCCCCACAGCTGGCACAGTGCTGGTGTATTCCCAAGAGCTAGCCTAGGCTCCAGCAGCCCATGTCACAGAGAGAGACAGGGACTCAGGGAATTGAAGCACAACCCCTTCTAATGTGTCATGAATTGATGGACAAGGCAGAAGAGCCCCCAGCTAGGCAGGACAGAAATGATAGCTCTTCCTAAACCCCAGGGAAAGGACACTGGGAGCAGAGCTCGAGGCAGCTGGAGGGGATGGCAACAGGGAAGAAAGGCTGGGGAAGGTCTCCAAGCCATCAGTGATAAACCTGACTGGGAAGCCTCCCAGTGAAATTCAAGCAAAATGATGAAGGATTTATCATTTAGGGATACATAGGCGTTAAAAAGAATTTGTGTTATGTCTCTCTGCAGAAACTGCAGTTCCTTCAGTGGGCTGAAAGGCACTGTGCTACAGTTTAAAATGTTCTACTCTCCTAAATTGCCACTGAAATGCTGAGTACCCATTATTGGAAACAAGAATCTTCATCTGCTTTGATTTTTAATTACAAAGAGGTTGCAGCATTCAGTCACTAATAGCACGTGACATCATATTGCAACAAAACCCAGTGTTTTTGTTCCAGAGGTCAGAGACAGTCCATGGGGTTCCTAGAAAGCAAATCTGCATTTGAGAGTACTTACATCATTAAAATGTTGACTAGTTTTCATAATATAGGGTGTTCTCTCATTTTTATCCACTTTCATCCAGCCCTGTCCAAGGAACTCTCTAGACATTGATGGGAGAGAAAAAAGAAAACATAATCTTCATAAACACAGTACGGAGTCTGTCTGTAACCACAGCCTAAGCAGATTTCAAGGATACCTCAATTTGCTGGAAGCTAATCACACAGCTTTGCACTAATTCCAGCATCTCACTATGCCATTTTTAATGCTGTCTGAAATGGTATATATTGTAAAGAAGATTTATTTTTCTCTTAATCCCCTCTCCCCTGTCACCCCATCTTAATTTCCAGCGTGGTGACCCTATTTACACCAAGTTATCATTTTTTTGTGTGCAAACCCTTTTGTCAGGGCTGTGTTGGGGGTATGGTGGCTGCCCGAGCCCAGTGGCCACTGTCCCCACAAGGAACACTCGTGGCAGGACTCTCCTCCCCTCTCTGGCTCAGACAGCTGCTGCAGATATGGGACAGATCACCCAGGGGCTGGAAGGCCCAGCAAGGGTCATCTCTGACACCAAAAGGGCTCAGGTCCCTGCTGAGAATCAACATCTTAGTCTGGAGAGCAGATGTGGGAAGAGATAAAAGAAATACTCTTGACTGTTTTACAAACTATAAAAGACACACGAGGTATCACAGAGGCAGAAGCCTCCTACACCCTGAAAGTGTTGGAGATCTCTCCCTGGGGTTTGGACACAGATTCTGTGGTTACTTCCCTGGGGATTGAGGGAAAGGATCTGGATGTGTGCCCCAACAACTGGATGGTAAGATCTGTGGAATCCTAAGTTACATTATTTTTCTCCTAGCTGTAACAGGGCGTGATGCAAACCCCCCAGATGAGCTCATGCCCCACTCACTCGTAGGGGATGCTGCGGAACACGACGTGGTCCAGCAGGGTGATCTGCTCCGCCAGCTCCATGGCCGACAGCGTCTCGAAGCACTCGGGCTTGGGGCAGTCTGGCTGCAAAACCAAGGGCAACACTGAGGGGTCTCCCTGCGTGCCACAGGGCATGAGCAGCTGCCTGGGAACCTTCTACACCGGGTGGTGATTAACTCCAGGATAAGGAGAAATGAGGGTTAATAGCAATCGCAGACAAATACAAACACGCGGCTGGAAACTCATAAAACAGGCACACACCAGCTCAGGAGTGTGAATGTAGGCTAATTAAACTCTGCACTCACAATTTCATATATCTTAATATCTTCCTCTTTTTTTAAATCTTGATATTTCATCCAAGTACTAAAGTTACAACACTCCAAAATCTTACCATTTCTAAACTGAAATGGACATTCCTGGTATTTGTATCTGTCCAGAAATACTTCACAAGCTCCACTTTATTGACTCAAACACAAAACATTTCTATATTGTATGAGTATTTATGTAGGAGTATTTATGTTTATCTCTCAAGATGAACTTACCATCTGAATTATATCCTCTATCTTCAAATGGTTATCGTCTTGATCATCTTGAGAAAGAGTCCTGAAAAACGAAGTAGCAGAACATCCTACATAAATAAAATTGACCATGGTTTTGATAAAGCCTTATCATTGATCAGCAAAATGGTTTATATAAAATGAATCTTAAGTCTGCAATTCAGGAGGTAAAGAAAAAAAACTGTAACCTAAAATGTAATGTCTTGCTTTAAGTAAAAGTGTATAAACTGTTCTAACATCAGAGACATGTAAGGTAAAATATTTCCATGGAGGTTTAAGATCTCTCAGCTAATGAATCCTGGAAATTGTCCTGTTCAGTGTCCCACACTGAGCTCAGAATGTGGAAATGGACAGCAAACTGCAGCTTTTACTTGTAGCAAGGGCTTGATTTCCTTTCAGTAATGAAATTGTTTATGAATGTTTCCAATTCTGCCACAGAAAACCTGTGATTATTACGGTTATTTCAGAGTAATGGGTCAAAAATTAACTAGGCAAAAGTAAGTATTTAACAAACTCCATCTACCCTGATGTGTAGCATATTGGCACATAATTACAAGATATTAAAAATAAATGCAGACACACATCGAGAGGATCTCACACACCGCCCTCCATTCATTTGCAGCCTTCCAAATCCACACAAAATCCACGTTTTTAAATTTTTTTTTTTTCCTTAAGGGCTGGAAACACCTTGTGTCTGACAGGCGAGGCGTGTTTACCTCTCCAGGAGAAACCTAAGCCTCTTGCCCAGATAATAACAACGGAGTGCAGCCTCAGTGCCTGTAAATAGCCTGGCAATCTGTCCTGCAGAGCAGCTTATTTTGTGCTGCTCCTCCTGCCTGGGGGCCTGCAGGAAGGTGTTGTTCACCCTGTGACAGGAATGGCAATGAAAGCCACACTGGCCCTCTGCCCCGGGCATTCTCACCCATCTTGTAAAATCCGTCACCTGAGTTACTGAAATGCAGCTTTATGTTGGATCAGGTTCTCGCCTTTGATACAGGAATTGTTGTATTTGCTTGATATGAAATAAAGTATGAAACCCGGGATTCTTAAAACACTGAAAACAGTTAACTTTCCGCGATCTTTGCCTCCTGACGCTCTCTACCACGACATCTCATGTTTAATGTAGACCCTCAATCTGTCATTCCAAACAGATGCTTTTTTCCTAGCACAGTGGTCTCATGAAAAAAAACCCAAACCAGCTCTCCTTTTATCCATAAACATTCTTCAGTGAAATCTGCAGAGAACAGCAGCCTTGTAGACTGGATAAAGTTATTTTTTTGACAGCATAAACAGCAGCTTCCATTTCAGTGTGTGCTGTTGCCAGCCTTGGGACACCCCAGTTTCAGCAGAGGACTGGGGACCCTCACTGGGCTGCCCAGCCCTGCTTGGACAGGTCCCACTGCACTCCCTGGAGAGCTCCAGGCAGCTGGGGAGAAGCAGGTCCTTGTGGAAAGAGCCACAAGACAGCAGAGGCACAGAGGGGCTCTCCAGAGCAGGGTCACCTTAGGGAGGACTGAACAGGGTGACTCCTCCAGGAAGGAAAAAAATTATAAAAGAAATACCTTTCTAATTCTTAGAATCACCAGTTAAGATTCTCTCTCTCTCTCTGTGTCTCTGTCTCACTATTCTTCATGCCTGAACAGGCCAAATATTAAAATAACTTTCTACTTGAAAACATTAGCTTGTGTTTTATCCTTTCTTTGTGGTACATAAAGCATATTAAAAAATACTTAAAACCTAGTGCAAGTTAGCCTGAAATGTGTTGTTTGGTGAGATCATACAAGGCAGATAAATTGTTCATCCATCACATTTTGACATCTGTATATCCCTCGATTTCATTTGTGTTTAGTCTGAAAAAGAATAAGGAGGAGCTGTTTCTTGAAGCAACTTGGTTTTCTCCAGATAGGTTTATCTATCAGTTATTCACTGCTGTTCAGACTGAATTTGTACTTTCCTTCTTCATTATCAATAAATTTTATCTGGATTTCAGCAGTTAGCAAACCAGGCTGATGAAATCCCAAGCAAAATGTACATTGAGAGGTTTGCCTAGCTTTCAGAACAGATACTGAATTTAAAAAAAGCTTTTTTACCCTGAAGAGAAACCCTGTCAGTCCACACAACAGAAATCCCATCATGCAAGAAATACCAGCTGCTTTGTTTGATGACTCAAGGCATGAAGCAGCTCAGCATCTCACATCAACATTTTCCTTGTCATTCATATTCTGAACAGAGCCTTTTCCAGAGCTGACCCTGATGTATCTTTGGAACACAAACCAACCTTTCCTCCTCCTCTGATCTCTGCTAGCAAGGGGATGGATTTTCCAAGGATGTGCATGCATGCAAAGGCTGGGCCAGTTTGTAAAAAGACATATTTTTATCCAATATCCTTCAGGGACATATAGAAAATACCAGTGTTAAACCTCAGAAAGCCTGAACTTTTTTTATGAATGTTTGAAATTGAATTTTTGACAAGAAATGCTTGTCTTAAGCCCATTCTGCATTTGTCAACATTTCAAGAGTAGACTACAGAAACTGAGATGTGGGGAAGCCAGGGCCTACAGTGACAGCTGACAGGCAACCCAGAATTCTGATAATATACATGTTTTGGATAGAATGCCTGCAGCAGGGACCTCTGCAGAACAACAGAATTTTATAGCACTTACTTAGCAAGTGGGTGAGAGAATATTTTTATGAAGGGCACACCAACTGGATTACTCCTTCTTCCCATTTTCAACCTGTGCCTGGTTGAAAACAACCCTTTTGAATGAAAGTTTCATCAAAGCTTCCACTTACAACAGATCTGTGCTTTCTTATGAAAAGCACGCTGTCAGAAATCTTCAAACAAATTGGTTTCAGTAAAACCAAACAGTGAGGAAAAGCCCTTCAGTCCCAGATAACTCATATTTCCCCTCTGAGTACTGTTAGATGACAGGTCTCAGTTCAGAAGGAAGCCAGGAAGATGACATGTCTCCAAGGAGCAGGCCACAGGCTGAGCAGCTTTCCTCAAAGCCAGACCCTGGAACAGGAGCCAGGAGAGGAGCACAAGCCCTGGGAGCACCTCTGACATCCTGCTGGAGGGCAGACCCTGGGTGTCTCTAGGACACCCCAGGGGATTCACAACAAGCCCCTGCCTGGGCTCTGTCATTATCCATGGGGAAAGAGCCAGGATGCCTAAATTCAGAGAAGAATTTAGGATCCCCTGCATGGCAGGGAGACGCTGTGGCAGGCGTGCTGCATTCCCTGCCTGCACGTTGTTTTGTGGCTTGGTGCTTCAGGTAAGCACAGGGTCCCACCACAGGGCTCTTTGGTCATGCAAACCCTTCACAATGGCCCTAAGAACCTATGTGTTGGGGAGGGAATAGCAAAGCCTTATGAGTGCCTAGCAAGTGGTTCTGAAACAACAGATGAAATAGAGATGTTAGCAATCTTTGACATAGACACTGAAAATAGTTATGTTAAAGTTTGAGGCCTCTTCCTTTGTTTAGATGATACCAAATGCCACAAATACCAAAGAGGCAACAGACCTCCTGTCCCAAGCCTGGCAGGAAAGGTCTGAAGATAAGGGTTACAGGTAAGAAAGCCATAAAACATGGGAATTTAGTAGTTCCTATAGGTTGCATGCAAATATTAGGAAATCAGTATATTGTATTAGATTGGTTATTGGAAATTAAAATATTCATCACAGAAGAATACTTATTGGATTGTAAATGGAAAATCGCTCTATTGCCTCTTATCCCTTACCTCTGATCTCTAACCTCTCTAAGCTCTTATCACTCTCCATGCTCTACATTCTTACACCCACGCCCTCATAATAAAACACAAACCTGAAGAACAGAACATAGTGAGCTCCTGAGTCTGTCCAGTGACCAGCCCCACACCTATGGGAGGCTGAAGGAGCTCAGGAGACAATTTTTTGCATTGCAGTGGCTGCAGCCTGCCAGGACAGAGAATCCCCACTGTGATGCAGAAGAGGGAACGGTGCAGTGGCAGGGATGTGGAGCCTCTTCAGGGAGGCTCAGTGGGGCTTTGGCCCAAAGCTGAGCAGCTCTGGGTCAGCAGGAGAGTGGTTCCTACAGCAAACAGTGATCTCTGGAGACAAGGAACAGCCAGAGCTCTCCAGTCTGGGGCAGGGCAGGGGCAGTGCTTGGCACGACCTCCTGAACCAGTCAGGGCACCACGGGGCAGAGAGCAAACCCATCCCACCCTCCTCCTGCATGGCCAGCACTTCTGTTTTTAGTGGAAATGTGGAAAGAGCTGTGCTCCTCTGGCTCTGCAAACCTGTTGGCTCGCTGGGTTGGTGCCGTTGTGCTGTCAGACAGGACACAGGCAGGTCAATGTCACCTCTCCTGACCCTTCACAAAATCACTTTCAGATTTGTTAAAGGACGTTTTCAGCCTGCCAGGAAAGCTAAACCTCCTGACAGAAGCTACTCCCCCACTTGATATTCTGATTATTGCAAGGCTGAATTGTCAGAGAGCAGCTGGTTCTGCCTCTGCATCCAGCAGCATGCTGGATGCCCCAGGACTGAGTGCTCACAGGACAGCAGGTCCCTGCTCCCACCACCAAATCCATTGGGTTTTTTAAAGCTTCTAAATATTTACGTTTTAAGAATGCACACTAAAATTTTAAGGGCTGTGGAACGTGCACTCCTGCGTCAGTACCACAGATAAAATCACACCCAAACAGCTGCAGATTATTCCTGATGTCCTGTAAAGGGAATTTGTGTGTGACTTTATCTGTGATACTATGCAGTTAACTACATAGCCTTGCTGAGAACCTGTGTCTCCAGCAGCAATTACAGTGCTTTGTTAAACTCTGGAAATCACTGTTAATGACCAGACATTTCCCCAAGGTGATCTGAACACCTCCCCCTCCCAGTGAAAGGGTAAGAAATTTATTGAAATTGAATTCACATAGAAGTAGGGTTGAAATATTTCACATCACGTTGTCCTGCATCCATGTATGTTTAGCAGCACTGCCAGTGTTCAACAGCAGTAAAGGAGTTTTTAGGCAAGGCTAAAAGAAAAACTGTTTCCCCTTACTTTTTCCTTTGGGAAGAAAAAAATAGAACATGACATTTTAGAGAATGGTCAAAAATTCAGTCCGAATTTTTGAAAAATTTGGAAAAATGAAAATATCTGATGAGCTGTATTCACTGGTGTATCAGAGAGAGTGCTCAGGTACTCAGTGACCAGTTCTAGGAGGGGAGAGAGAAGAAGCAATAACAACTATTTCCTAGAACAGCAGTAAAAAGATGCAAATGGAGACAATTCATCATTTACACATATATACAAAGGTGTGGTCTTTGATGCAACTGCTAGTGGAAATTGGCTAATTTGAAACTGGATATGGGAAATTGTTGACCACCTTGTATGGTAGAGGCCTGTAAATCCATCCATTCTGCCAGGAACAGCCAACCCAGGCTTATTCCCAAACATTTCCTTAAGAAGCTGAAAGTTTTAAGGCAATTTCACCCACTCTGAGTAGAACCTTTGCTGTCACACACATTAACAAAATACATGAACATCATCCTCATCCTTCTTGCTCTTTCTTTCCAAGAAACATATAAAACCAAGTTAATGTTTTTACACAGGGTTATTAAAAGGAGCATTATTTTTTTGTTTATGTAAAAAGAAAGGTGCTTTTAACAAGAGCTAATCTGTGTTTCTTATCTCTTGTTTGATAGTTGTCCTCACAAATGAATTTTTCAGCCATTTTTTCATATATCTGTTGGAAACCTCTCAAATGGTCTTAGAAAATTCAGGCATACTCTTATTTATTGCACACTTACTGGTTTACCTGCAGAATACTTACATAAATGTTAACAAAGCACACTGTATATTCATCTGTGTTTTTCATGATGTTTTATTTTTAATCACTGTAAATGTTGCAACTAATTTATTTATTTTTTTAATGGCTGCTTAGTCTTTAAATGTTTGCTGCTCCTCAGGATTGTATAACAATGCAGTTGAAAATCAGTGCCTATAAAATATTCACGATTTGTACACAGATCTGTTTTCACCCATACTTGAAGGCTGAACTCATGGCTGTCAGCTGTTCTGCAGCAAAGCTTTCCAATACAGGTATTTTTATCAATGGAACTTGAAACAGGCTCTGTTCCATGGCTCATAAAACACTTAGTAATCCTTCAAAATTAAATACTCTGGAGGAAAACCCAACCCTGTGAATTCTGTGGTACACAGTCTAGCTCACTCTGTGCTCCAGTTAACACGTGAAATAATTAGAAATGCATTTACCTCAGTATGTTAGCAGTAGCTTTCCTTTCCTGTGGCAGAAGGTCAGGGTCTCTCAAAACTTCCTCCAGCAAATTTAACACATTCATTTTCAGCTCGTTGTTCAGCTCAAAATCCTGAAAAGGAAAAAGGTTTCATTACCTTTGGGCTTAACAGTATTGATCAAACAACTGAAAGGATATACTTTAATGGGTTTGCCATTTTTTTTTTTCAAATAGGTTGGAAATTTTTTCTCCAATGTGTTTGAAAGTATTTAGAGAAAGCTGTGGCAAGGAAACTGGCCACAAAAACAGGATCTCCCAAAGGCTGGGATTTTTCTCCTTTTTGATCTTTGCCTTCTGTGTGGAGAAGGGATGATCAGGTAACCTTCTTTTTCTGAATTATCACCTGGATTATTATGTGTCTGTCCAAGACCCACAGCACCCTCTGTCCCCTTCTGTGTTTACCTGCAGTTCTGGCACCACTGTCCAGCCAGGCAGGACCCTCAGCATCCTGTCACTGCTTTCTTGAGTTTCTGTGCCCATCTGCCTCCCTTCTGGTGTTTTATATCTCATACCCACCCTGTTGACAGGTCTGCTTTTTGTGCAGCGTTCAAACTAATAATTTCACTAAACAAGCTCTGGCCCTGCACTGAGGAGCTCCAGCATTTTAACTGCCTCTGGGGCAGGCTGATACCTGACACAGGACTGCACTTCAGGGACATGCAACAACCACTTAAGCTGATCTCTGAACTTGGGAAAACCATGAGAAGAGAGTATTAGACATTCCACAACCACAGAATGTGCAAGCTCTGAGGTGGGCACTTACAGCCAAGTCTGGGGCAGGCTCCAAAAATTCTTGTGTCCAGCTCAAAGGTGGCATTTTGATAGGAAAACTAAACCCAAGCCCTCCAGCTGCTTGGTGCATCTTCCCTGATTACCCACAGCTACCAATCCAAGCAGGACCAGGAGTGTGCAGAGCTCCCTCCTGTTTCCATGGCAACAGGAGGCACGAAAATGGGGAATATTTGGCACAAGAGAGTCGTGTTTGGCTGCCAGAGAGCCCCCAGAGCCCCTGCTGTGGTGGGGGGCTCTGGAGATGTGGGGCTGGGAGCAGCAGAGCCAGCCCAGGTGAGCACAGCCCACAGGAGTTTCCAGGAGAACCAGAGCACTCCCAGACAGGTGGAGCCTCATCTGGGAACGGGAGGGAGCAGTTCAGACCAGGAGGGGAATCAGTGCCCATCACAGGACGTGCCACAGCCACCCCTGCAGCATTTTTGGGAAAGGTTTTATTGCTCCAGAAATCACCTGCCCTGGGCATTTCCCTCCTGTTACAGCATCCCCTCTTCATTCCTCCAGACTCTCCTCACCTGGGCCTCAGCTGATTAATGCTCTAGACCCAATTAATATCTGTGCCTTATTTTTCTGGAGATGTTTATTGGTATTTGAGGGTGCTGAAGAAGAGGAAGCTGCAGCACTCAGCTTTGGATGGGGTATCAAACACTGAGCTCAAAGCCAAGCAAAAGTGATTTCTGGGCACTGCACTCAGTCTGTTTCCTAAAACACATTTTGCACAGCCACGCTCTGAAATGCCTCCCTTAGGAGCTGTTTTAGCCTGTTTGCAAGGAAAGACAAGAGAACCTTTTCATATATTTGAGGTATGGAAATGGGACTAATTAGAGAAAACACAAGGATTGTAACTAAACTACATGACACTGCTGTGCACTCTGGTGATTTAGCAAAGAAAAAAAATTTGAAATATAAAACTATCAAAACTTAGTTAAAGGAGAAACCTTGAGTCTGCACAAGCCTAATCAACCAGTGTAATTATGTCAGAGTTTGTACCTCAGTGGCAGACACTGTATAAAGAGAAGGGGTGTCTCTGGAACAAAAATACCCCAATTGGGGCAGCACAGATGTGCAGGACACATCCCCCATCCTCACTCAGCATTGCTGGGTAAAATCACATCACTGTGGTCAGGATTTTACCTCCAAGCACAGCTTTCCAACCACAACTGGTTGATTCTTTTCATTGCAAGGTATTTTCTTATTGAAATCAAACCTATGACCAAAAAAGTCTGGAATTTTAAAAGTTCTTTCATTTGCAAATAGGATGGGAAAGCCTCACCTGTAATTATCAGATTCAGCCAAACCAAAGCATTTCCAGTTTTTGCAGGTTTACATGCAAATTCTTATAATAATGAGAATTAATAATTTGGTCATTAACATTAAAACTTGTTTTACTGAGTGATGTCCATAAGATAGCAGTGCTGGATTTGCTGGGGAAACTCAAATTCATGGTTTTCTTTTTTAAAAAAATGTCATCTGCTTCTCACAGTGTGATGAAGCAAAATAAAACTATGAAAAAAGGTGGTAATCAGAAGAAAAAATGAAGAACTAATCTCTTTTTCTAGTGAAGGTCATTTTAAGTGGCACTGAAATTCGAGTGTGATGAGCAATGTATTTTTAAAAAATAGGGAAAATATTGCATTTAAACATGTATATGTGCTTAACTTTTGTAGAGAAAGGTTGACATAAGAATGATACAAACACCAAAATACTTAGCAACCAATTCTAAGTATGATTTTAAAATAACTAAATAACTCTAAAGACATGCAGATTATCTCTATCTGTATTATGGGTGTTACATATGAATATTTATCTGTTTATACTATAGCACACTTAGATGCACAGGTAGCTATTTATGGCCCTAGATAAATGTATATCACAACAACACTTTTTCTGACTTCTAGTTCTAATTTACATATCAGAGAAGGAATACAGTTGGTCAGATAAGAATCCTTCCATTTTCCTGCAGGCACACTTCAATCTGACAGTGGTTCAGCTCTTCATGAGAGGGTCACATACCTCTAATACAATTTAGAGTTTGCAGTAGCTTTAAGATTTGTGGGTACTACTCAGATTTGGAATCACTGGCCAGAAGAAAAGAGAGTGCAGCAGAGGCAGAAGAAAGCCAGGAAAAAAAGCTTGCCCATGTTAAGATGCCTTTTTAAGCTAAAAAAGTAGACTTACTGTTGGTGGTTTATACAGAGAATGTGTTTTCAAGATTTGACACAAGCTCAGTGAAACCCCAGAACTTCTCTCCCCTCTGTTTAAATGTTCCTCATCTAAACAATGGGGGGAGCACTGAATAAACCAGACAAGTAAAATCAGGCTAAAACGTGGGAACATGATTTCTGTTTGAGTGGGACAGTGAGAAGAACCACAAAAGGACAGCAGGGAGAAGAAAGAGGCAGGAGGGGAGAGAGATCCACTGGAATACTTTTTGCAAGGAATCTGGAATATTTGTAAGTAGATGGGGATTGCCTTACAGTTTTTCATGAGTCTGTTCTCATGCCAGAAAGAAAGCAGGTAATTATTTCAGTGGCAGCAGATGAGTGAGTCTGAATCTTGTGCACAGCAGATCAAACACTACCAGAGTTCAGTGAAATTACTCCACTGCTGCAGTCCTCTACTACAGTATTTCATTTTGAAGCATAAAAACACACTTCACCTACCACACACAATTGTGCTGAGCAAAATCTGTGAAACTTCACATGCAACAAAGCATTGACACAGGTGGAAGGCAGAAATAAATGGAATTATAAATGACTTTGAGCCATTATGCCTCATAACTGAAATAATCTTTTCTTAGACAAGGCTCTGTCTCCAGGTGTTCTCCCCAGTCCCCAAGTGCTGCTTTTGACCTGAGGCCTTGGAGAAGGCTTCCAAAATTAATGGAATAGATTAATTAATTGATAGAATTAGAATCACTAGTGTGTAGTTTGAATAGAAGTGTGTAATATCACATGGTGAAGGATTTGAAGTTTGGAGTTTTAATATATTGCAATAAGTAGAAAGCAAGATGAAGGTTTTAGGACAGAGGTTTTCCTTCTTTTTCACCTTCTTCATGGGTCTAAGTAGGATCTTATTTAATTGGATAGAAAACGTCACACTGTGGGTCACAGGTGTTTGGTTATTAGGCAAAAAATAAAAATAATTTAGGTGTTAATTCTTAATTACACAGTTTAAGTTTAAAAAAACCTCGTAACGGGAAAAATAGATTGCCATTTCACCATTTTTACCTTGTTAACTAAAAGTGCTGCAGCACTCACTGTAACATAAATAAGAATTAATAAATCCAAACACAAAATTCTGTCTGTCATGTTTTTAATCCCAAACCAAAAAAAAAAAAAAAATTAAAAAAATTTAAAAAAAAGAAGAAAAAGAAAAAAAATTAAAGCAACAAAAGCAGTGGGAACAAGTCCCTGGAGAGGCCAGATGTGAACCTTTCTGCTTTGGGCAAGCTCCACTCCAATCTGTTTGCCACGGGAGCAGAAAGAGTTTCACTTTGCAGCACGAGTGTTCAGAGACAAGGCAAGGAAATATTGTTAAATAAAAGAAGGATAATAAAAGTCATCCTGAGACTTTCTGCTCCTGGCCCCCTTTTGCCTTTCTGTTTTTCCAGCTGTGCAGAAGCCAGTGGGAGTTTTATTCTCCCCTTCTGTCCCCAGCAAGGCTCCTGCTCCCAGTGATCCTCTGCCTCGTATTTGTGTGTTCATTGTGCACAACAGGAGAATCCTGCTCTGCTCCTCTCAGTCACAGCTCAAAGACAAAATGTAAACATGAGCATTTTGCTGTTATTTAGGGCGAAAAAAGAAAGCTTTGCTGGCTTGCAGGTGTCTGAATGAGAGGAGGGTATGGAATAAAAAGAACAGAAATGTAAACAAAACAATCTGGAATACCTAAAACTACCTTTCATACTGTGCTGCTTTTGGCTGATGAGCAGCACAGGTTTGGCTGCTCTTGCCCCAAAAAACAGAGTGCTAAAAACAGGGAAGAGTGTGTCACCTCACCTGGGGTTGGCTTGTTCCCAAACTTATCTGTGCCTTGAGAGCTCCTCAGGACATTCATTAGCTCCTTGTGCCCTCCACACAGGGCTGAACATCTGGCACTACCATGTGTACATTTACTTGAAATTTAAGTGAGGCTTCTGCACTGTCTGGCCCAAGTTTTAAGAACAATTAATTCTTCTTAAATAACTGTTTAGCATGATTTCAAGATAACAAAACCACTTTATGAAAGCCCCTCCACACTGAATAGGCTGATTCATTAATTTTAATGATTCTGTTTTCTGCTCACAGACAATTCTACATATTAAATGCTGCCCATGCTTTGATAAATTAAGGAAAAAAAAAAATGGAGCAGCTCTAAACCATCCCCGAGTGTGGTTTTGACACAGCTGCAAGACAGGGGAGTCTAATTGATTCCATAGCTCAGCACAGGCCTTCCAAACCCCAGCCAAGGATTTTCTAGAGTGAAATGAGCCAGCTCAAAGCCCTGAACCATTAGTCTGGATGACTCCTGCATCCCTTGGTTCGTGCACTGACCCTGACCCATGCTCTTGCACACAGAGAGCAGCAGGCTGAGCCAGCCAAAGGCTCCAGAGGGAGGCAGGGAGGGAAGGGAGCAGTGCAGAGGGATGGTGAATGCCAGAGCCTGGAGCAGATGGCTGCGTGTGAGGCCTGCACAAGGCATCAGGACAACAATTTAGGCACTGGGGGCTCAGAGAGCACCAAGGCAGAGCTGGTTGTGCTGCAGAATTGTTCAGGTCTGCAGCACCATCTCACAGCTGGCAGAGAAATAAACTTCACACACCTATTAATTCTGATTCTCTTTGCAGCAGTGATGAGGAAACAGCATTTTGCCAAAAAAGAAGGATGTGTGGTTGGTCACCTCCTGGAGTGGTGCAGGCTGTTGGTGACCACAGAGATCTCAGGACATCCAAGGAGAACAATCTCTGCACAGAGAGAAACTGCCCATCTGGTGCTGGGAGTTTTTGCAGCAAAACCAAACTCAAAGCCAGATAGAGGGAAAACAGTATCAAAACTGCATGTTTATCTTTGCAGACATCCACTTATTTTCATTTCTTTTGTAAGCTGGGGGCTTTATTTTGTTTAGAGTTCTTTAGAATAAAACCTGCCCTTTCTCTTGAGAATCAGACTGCTCTTGGCTGCTCATGGAGATGCAAGATGTCTCAATCAAGGTTGCTGAGCATCCAGAGAACAATGCAAATACCTTAAGATGTATAAAAGTTTTTGTCAGGTACGTTGTTCTTAAAGAATTTCAATGCCAATATTGTTTTGTCATTTTGGAAACTGAGTAAGGATTTCCTCACCAGACACTGGTGGCTCAGGATCTGCAGTTTGTGTTGTTACTGTAAAACAAGCTTGAAGTTACTGCTCTTCCAGGTCTCTACATCTCCACTGCCAACATTTCACATCCTTTGGGCAGACAGTAATTCTTCACTAGTCCTCCTTAAAGTAGTCCTGTCCCATATTTTTTGGCAGCAACTAGTCAGGCTTTTCTGCTTTGCTCAGGCCTGCCCTCTCTCTCTCTAGTCTCACAAGAAAACAACACAAAAAGATAATTATATGCTCTGCTGCCATAGCATTTCTTACCTTCCATGCCAAAGCCCTTGCATTTTAAATTATTTCTTATATTGTAGGAACAATGGACTAGGAGAGCTAAAGAATCAACATCTGACACCTTTGCCACGGAAAAAATAAATGGCAGTGAGAGACCAGGGAGTGCAGGTAACAGCTTTCACTTTGAAAATGCACCATGATGTATTACTCATTATCTTTGTCCTCTTCATATTTTTATTGGTATTTTTACAATACCAGTTGTAAACACGATGCAAAAGCAACTGCAGAAGAATTCAGTGAAACTACTTGTAGACATTGCCTAATGTAGATAGAAGTTTCCACATTTCCACAATCACATAAATTTGAATTAGCATAGAGGATCAAATCATGCCATAGAAGATATTTAATATGAACTAGAACACAATAAGCACCTAGAGTAACACCAAACTGTAATAATAGTTTGCTGACACTTCTGTTACAGGTCAGTATTTGCTTGATTCTGACTTTAATTTAACAGGGAGTCAAAACCTGGTGTACATAGGCTGCTCCCAGTAACTTGAAATGATTAATCACTCCCGTGATACCAAGAGAGATTTTAGTGATCTCTTCTGGGCTGTTCAGCTTTCCAAACAAACCAATTTTCCCACTTACATCTCTTACTGAGTTAATTCTCTAGCAAACTTAGCCTCTATGAAAATTAAACCCTTCACATGGGAAAAAGGGAATTGATTTCACATAACAGAGTTTGACATTGCTGCAGTTATTTGAGATGAAGTATCCTTTATTAGCAGCATGAAGTGGCAAAGCAGTCTCTAAGTGCCATGAAGCACCAGCTGCACAAGGTGTACAGAAATCTCTTACTTTTCCTTCCTTCCTTCCTTCCTTCCTTCCTTCCTTCCTTCCTTCCTTCCTTCCTTCCTTCCTTCCTTCCTTCCTTCCTTCCTTCCTTCCTTCCTTCCTTCCTTCCTTCCTTCCTTCCTTCCTTCCTTCCTTCCTTCCTTCCTTCCTTCCTTCCTTCCTTCCTTCCTCTTCCTTCCTTCCCTTCCTTCCTTCCTTCCTTCCTTCCTTCCTTCCCTTCCTTCCTTCCTTCCTTCCTTCCTTCCTTCCTTCCTTCCTTCCTTCCTTCCTTCCTTCCTTCCTTCCTTCCTTCCTTCCTTCCTTCCTTCCTTCCTTCCTTCCTTCCTTCCTTCCTTCCTTCCTTCCTTCCTCCCTCCCTCCCTCCCCTTTCCTCCCTCCCTCCCCTTTCCTCCCCTCCCTCCCTTTCCTCCCTCCCTCCCTTTCCTCCCTCCCTTTCCTCCCTCCCTTTCCTCCCTTCCTTCCTTCCTGGGAATCCTTCCTGGAATCCTTCCTGGAATCCCTGGAATCCTTCCTTCCTTCCTGGAATCCTTCCTTCCTTCCTGGAATCCTTCCTTCCTTCCTGGAATCCTTCCTTCCTTCCTGGAATCCTTCCCTGGAATCCTTCCTTCCTTCCTGGAATCCTTCCTTCCTTCCTGGAATCCTTCCTTCCTTCCTTCCTTCCTTCCTGGAATCCTTCCCTTCCTGGAATCCTTCCTTCCTTCCTTCCTGGAATCCTTCCTTCCTTCCTTCCTGGAATCCTTCCTGGAATCCTTCCTTCCTGGAATCCTTCCTTCCTTCCTGAATCCTTCCTTCCTCCCTCCCCTCCCTCCCCTGAAACTTCCCTGAAACTTCCCTGAAACTTCCCTTCCCTATTTTCTCAATACTTTTCCACATCCAGTTGAATTCCCCCAGCATGTTTCCCACCTGTCAAGCCAAGGAATGCTTTTATCTATGATATTGCACAAAACATTCAGATTTCTTTCCCTCCTGCTCTGCTAACACTAGTTTGCCACCACAAAGCAGACCCCTGGTGCTAGCAGGCCTATGGACATGGTTCCCTGTGCATGAATCACCACAAATAAATAAATAAAAATAAATGAATAAACTTCTGCATGAGACCCTGAGTACATTAACCCAGGCAGAGCAGCTGGGCTGGGCTGGCTGTGCCATAAGCAGAGTGAGATATTGATCCCTGAGTGTTCCAGGGTATGGGAAACAGGGAAAAAAAGGTATAAAACTCTCAGCAAGCTGTGTGAAAGCAGATCTCAGGATGGAGAAAGCAAGAATGCTGAAGATGCAAGGACAAAGAACAACAGGGCTGTGAGCTGTGCACAGATAAGCACCAGGAAAATATGGTAAGCAACAAGAGTACAAATATGTAAGGTTAATAATGAAGCTTTATCCATTGTTTTAAGATACTACAAGCATTGCTCAAAGCAAGATGTATGTGTGGCTTTATTAATTGGCCTGAGCAAACACTTGTCAGCTTTTAACATTCTGCTATTGGTGAGAAAGTTGTTAAAAGAGTTTGTAACTGAGAGGAATGTTGGATTTGTCTTTCCATACAAGCTGTGGATCTGCTGGTAGATAAAACCAGCACTGAGAGATAAAAGAAACAATGGGATGGATTCCACTGATGGATGAATGGGAAATGATATTTGCCTTCACAAACAAACTGTAGGTCTGCTGCTAAATTAAATTGGATATCGAAAGGTGAAAGAAGCAATGGGGAAAAACCATGAATTCTATAAAAATGAAAAATTAAAAGGGGGAGTTGTACATTAGAGGGAATCTCAGGTGTCAGGTGTTTGGGCAGTCTGTGCCTCTCTAGTGCCTCAGCCCATGGGGAAAGAGAGAGGGAAATTGGGATAAAAGGAGGCTGCAGCCTCCAAAAATCTGAGAGATGCCAGGGGATGCCCCATGGCCTCTGCCTTTATTGGAATAAAGCAAAAGGACTCCTTGTCTCTGTTTTGGACATGAACCTCTGGTGTTTGTGGATTCATTTTCCTGCCATAACCAATAGAATTTTAGCTGTGGTTGTCAGGGTGAGAGCTTTCACCCTCTCCTGTGTCTCACTCTGTAAAATAAGGCTGATGAGTCTGGAACTCCTTAAAATCTGAGGGTTTTGGGAAAGCTGCAAAAATGCAGGCCTCAGAGACAGTAATCTGCAGTCAGAGCTAAGGGGCATAAAGGCATAAAGTTTGTCAGCAGAAAAGTTATGTGAGATGTAGAAAGCCAGGACAAATAGAACAATGGTCTGTGTATTAATGCTTGGCTAGAATAACTCTCTAAGCTGCAGAAAAATATATCTTACAAGATATTAGGAAGGTCTAAGCTTGATGGAGCTCTGTGCATTGTATTTTAAGGCTTACAAGCAGGTATTGTATTCAAAATAAGCAAGCATTGTTTTAACCAAAGGTAGGTGTACTTATAGTGGTTGTATAGCAATACTGTCAATACGCTTTTGCTTTTTGTGATTAGTCAAAAAGCTTTCAAAGTATGTTGTAACATCACATTCTGCTGCTGAGGAGGTGAGCTGCTGGCATCTTCCTGTTGTCCCTATTGTGTAGTGAGACTGATGCTTGAGAGGAAAAAATAAAGCAGCTTGAGGCACTGTGTTGGGTTGATGTGGCCAGCAATGTGAATTCTGTCACCATCTGCTGCAGCCGGGTGGGGCAGTGCCCCTGATCTCCTGGCACACATTATCTGCTCATGGGCCAGCTTTAAACCAGCTGGGCAATCATCTTTATCTTCCCACAGCCCATCCTCCCTCCAGGAGATGTCTCCTGTTCATGGCCAGTGAGTCCCAGGCCATGGCTGATAAAATTCCATCATCCCACTGGGAGATGCTCCAGCCAGGGCAGGAGCCAAGCCTTTCCTACCCAGATCAAAACTGAGATTTGGGACACCAAGGAACCTTCTTTCCACTGGATTCCAGAGGAAAACCAGACCTTTTCACACCATCCCTGGAGCTTCAGAGGAAACTGCCCCTTCTACAGGAGCACTGCTCCAGCTGAACCACATCTGCCCCTGCAGGAGGATGCAGCCACCATGGAATGGGACTGCTGCCAGCACCCTGACTGCCTGACGGGTGTCAGCTTGGATTCTGACTCTGGCAGGGGTTGGGATTGTTCTGTGTAATACTGCATTTCTGTTTTAATTTTCCTAGTGAAGAACTGTTATTCCTATTCCCATATCTTTGCCTGAGAGCCCCTTAATTTTTATATTTATAATAATTTGGAGGGAGGGGGTTTACATTGTCCATTTCCAGGAGAAGCTGCTGCCCTTATTGGCAGACACCTCTCCTCCAAACCAGGACAGGCACGTTCCACAGCAGTGCCGTCCCGCCTGTGATTTTGTACATAAACCCGTGGCTTACATGAGTCTGATGGAATAAAAGCTCTAAGACAGCCACGCCTGCAGCATATACAGTGTAAAAACACCACGATGAGAAGCAGGGAATGCAGTACCTGTGAGTGCTTGGAGACCCAGTGGCGCAGCACGTTGAGCACGCGGTTGGTGGCGGCCCTGCGGATGATGAACTCCTTGTCGCACGTGCGCTCCGAGTTGTTGAACCCTGCACACAGAAAACCCTGCACTTCAGTGCCACGGGGAAAACCAAACACTGAAAACAAAAATTTGAAATACAACAGAGGTGACTTGGGTAGACTGAAGGCTTATAGGGTATTTCTGTGCCATAAAAGGAAAGGCGAAATAAGAGCGTCTAGACCAAAGAAATTCTGCAGCATCAGCGCCTTGCCCATCACAGCACAGACACCTCCCAGGCTCTGCTTTAGCAAAATGAAGCTGAAAACCTCACTTTCTAAAGCTGAAAAACTCAGCTTTAGAAAGGTGAAGAATAATTGCCTGTGCAGTTAAATTTCAAGGCCAGCATGGAAGAAATAAAATAAAGTGTATCAAGAAATAAAAACCCCCTGAAAATAAAGAAGGATTTTTAAAAATTTTTTTCAGTATGGAAGGAGTTTACAGTAAGGGAAAGGATCATACCAAAACTAGGCCTATAATCAAGCAGATTTGAAAAGTCAGTATGATTTAGAAAAGGGAAACAGGTAAATTTCAGAACTAGTTAAGAACAAGGGGAGGAGAACAGTTTAAACACAGAGGAGAAAAAGGTCAGGGGAAGAAATCTTCCTTCACAAGAGCAGTACTGTACAGGCTCTACTAATCATCACTTCAAATTAGTTGTTTGGGTTTTTTTACCACTGGGATGACAAAAAATGGGAAGATATATGGGAACACATTCATAGATCCAGCTGCCTGAAAACTAAGATTTTCCAGATGCAGCATTTCCCCACTCATTTTTATGGACAATTTTTTTTATTTTATATTTTTGGTCAGCAATATTTATTTATAAATAAATAGTTTTAATAACAAACAAGAAACTTTCTCCCTACAATCATATTACTTCTTCTCTTTTTATTGTGCTGTAGCTTTATCAAAAATAAAATCTGTATGCTAAAATGAGGATTAGATGATTGTTTTAATAATAATGAAATTGCTACATTAAACCGCTGAATGTCTTTTTAAAAACGATAACTGAAGATGGACTTGAGAAGGTTTCATTTTTCTGTATTTCTGTCAGATTTGCTCTTGCACTGTGCTGCTCTCCATTCCACTCAGAGCAGAGTCCAGCAACAGCTGGGAACACTCTCCCATATGACCAGTACTTTACTGGTTTTTTGGAATAAAAGCTGCTCGAAAGCCCATGTTTTATTATAAATAGCACAGGCAGATTAAACTTCTATTTATTCTGTGGTAAACCCATTCTAGAGGCTTATATTAGTTTTGCTCTATTCTTAAAACAGACAATCCAGAAAGTCCAAATTGCTGCTCTGTATTTTTAGCAGGATAAGCAAGACAGGAAGTGTTTAACTGCAGTTTCACATCTTTTACTGCAGGTTGGACCACAACCCCCAAATGTATTTTCTATCTACACTTACATTTCATGGGCATTTTTAAACTATGGCATATTACACTGCAGATGGAATCTAAGATTCAATATCAAAGGAATTTTACTATTGAAGCATTTTAAGCAGTCTCATTTGCCCATAAAGAAAAAATCTCTGAGGCTTTTCGTAGCAAAAGGTAACACAGGCAACGTTTTGTATGTTAATTTTGTATGCTTTTCGTAGTTAACCTATGGCAGAAGCAATTAGGAACAGACATTATAAACTGTTCAATTAGCCACTTAATTGCAGCAATGAAAGTCACAATGAAAATTATATATTAAAGCAGCAAAGTCTCTTCCAAGGTAACATTAAGGAAAAGAAGTTCAGTCAGCTGGGAGGAAAAGAGGGAGAAGCCTACAGAGACAGTTTTCAGTGAGCTACCAAATAAAAAACAAAAAGAGGGAAGGAAAAAATTAAAGCCTCCAGAGATCACTTCAGCAAACCTGTGTGTTCCTCAGAATTTCATCAGTTTTTAAGCAGTAATTAGCTTGTTGCAGAGAGTGAGCAACACATTCACCCTGACCCATCTTCTCCATACTTGATGCTGATGTGTTGAAACAATAAATTGAGATCTCCAGTCGGGTGAGAGAAGAACTGAGGTGAGCACAGCTGGCCCCTCCTGTCAGGGAGCTGTGCAGAGCCAGAAGGTCCCCCCTGATCCCCCTTTTCTCCAGGATGAGCCCCTTTCCCAGGTCCCTCCACACCTCTAAAAATCTGGATGTGCACACTGATAAGAACAAATAATTTAATTAGGATTCTGGATGGACCTGCCCATATCCAGATCTGATGGTGAAACAACCTGAAACATGGTAAATATCTGTTTCTTTCCTGAAGGAAGCAATCTTTCCACATTAGAAATACCAGCAGTATTTCTAGTTATTAATCATCTAAGTGGGCAGCTGCCTCAGTGAGTGCTACTTTCAAGTAATGTTTTTCACCATTATCTGTTGAAATTAATATGTACTGATTCCACAAATAGTATCTTCACATAATGGTGATGCAGAACTTTTACCACAGGCTGTCAAACACAAAGTTAACCTGACAGCATTGCTATTTCACTGAATTACCTCTTTCAATATTATTTAATCACTCTGTTCATGTATTTGTCTTCAGATTATGTTATGCAAAAAATCCAGTCTCACCTTCTCATGTTTTCTTTTGCACACTTCAATAAAAACCTTTTATAGCTTTCTCTATTACCAAGGATTAAAAAAATAGCTGCTGAATAGACATAGATCTTCCCATTAAACACTTTATTTAAAAGCTAATACTTTTATAGCTTTTATACACCTTCCACTATCACCAAAGATTTTTAAAGTATGTGCTGGATAGAGAGATAAATTACAGTATTTAAAATCCACCTTATCCCAGAGGAACGTTTGTATCATGGTAAATTCTGCACCATATACTTTAAAGAAATTAAACATGCACATTTTCTCTTCTATTTCAGTTAAGATGTCAGAAACTCTGACTCCAGTTATAGCATTTCTGCATCCAATAGGTGTTCCTGCCCATGGCAGGGGGCTGGAACAAGCTGTCATCAGGGTTCCTTCCAAACCAAACCAAACCATTCTAAGATTAGTCTGAGATTAATATAACAGCACATGAATCCTGACCATAGTAATTAACTTGTCCAAAGTTTTGATGGTATAATAATAATATCCACTTTTAAGGGTTTATCTACACAAAGGGAAATCTGTTCACAAGAACTGGTGCAAGTTGTTCAGAGTCATGAAGTTCCTGGTGTCTTTCTCACCAAAAAACTTCATTTCAGAGGCTGACTTGATGTGCCAGATTCAATGAACTACCCTGGAGTCTCACCCTGAAGGTGTGTTAGCACCCAGCAATGGGAGAAAAATCACACTCCAGACTTTGGGGAGATCCCAGCAAGCCCCACAGAGTCCCAGGGATGAGGAAGGAGAACATTCAGGGCCCACCAGGCACATGACAAGTAATCAAAACTGATGGATGCACCCCAGATTTGTAATCCAGCTTCATCACTCAGCCTGGCTTGAATCAAACACCAGTGCTGCTTTCTGACCTGCACGAAGAACAAGTACAAACCCCAGGATGAAAGGGGCACAGCACCTTTCATTCATAGACTGAAACTGAAAAAACCTCTCCAATATATGCAGCACAAAAGAAAAAACTTCCCAGTGCTCAAGAAACCCCCCAAAAGGGATTATAAATATATATATATGTATATATTTACCTCGACAAAAGTTTGGATGAGTGCTTATGGATTCCCATCATTATTGGTCATACATTCTCAAGCAAGTAAATGGGTTTCACACATCTCCACAGAAACATGACAGAAAATGAGTATTTTAGTGCTGGTAAGAAGTCTAAACTGCAAGTGATCCTGACTTCCTCCATTTATTTGTTTATTTATGATATTGGGCTGTCATACACTAACCAGCCAAAGAATGGCAGAGCTGGAAAAGGAAACCAAATTATCTCAGACTTTTCACCCAAACTAAACAATTCTGTTGGTTTTTACATGAGCAACGTGAGGCTTGAGAGCACTAACTGCAACATTTAACCACAGTCTTTTGGTTACCTCAGTTTATAAGGGAGGAATATTTAATTATTCACTATGCCAGGCTTTGGGTTTGTTGCACAAAGGGTTAAAAACTAATTCAGCATCAGCACTGACTGTCAAGAGCCAGGAGCAATCCAGAGCCCAACGCATTTCAGGCATTTAATTTCACTTTCACTGGTCCTTGGAACATATGAAATCATTTTGTTCTAAGAAATATGCCACTGAAAATCCCTGTTGCAACCACCCACGTCAGAAATAATTCCAAGTATGTATTTGATTCTTCTGCCTAAAGCCTCTGCCACACATACAATCTAACTATCAAATCAAGTCAAGGGATTATGGTATTAGCAAGGTAAATCCCAGGGATTCACATGGACCAGCTGATGTACAATAGTGTAACACAGATAGAGACCTAGTGACTGCGTTTGATTTCTGAAAAATATTTAAGGGAAAGGTTGGTAAACTATTTTTAAATGACCCTTGATTTAGAAAGGCTTCTTCTAATCAGAGAAATTTAAAGAACACAGCACTGAGACAAAGCAGTCGTGTCTAGATTATGCAGTAAACTTGGACTAAATCCAGAAGTCTAAAAATACATCAGTCCAGCAAAATAATTTTAGTTTAATGGATGGGACAGAAAGGTAAGTGGCTAAAGAATACCTTCAAGATCAAGGCAGTATTTTATCTCCTCATAATAACACTAAGGTTGCTCTGGGAATTATTATAATCTATGAGATTATATGCTTAAAACATGACTACAACAAAGAATGAAAATATTCCTTTAAGCTCAAAGAAATATTCAGATTTGAAGATTTGTCCTTCAGAAATCCTCAAAATCAAGGTTGCTGCTATAGCTATAATTTGCACACACTCTTGAGATTTCTGGGTTTTTTAATAGAAATATTCTCTTGGGAGAGCACATCAGTCCCACTCTTGAAAAATAAATCTTTAAAAATTGCCAAACACTGAAAACATACTTGCCATTACGAGTTACATAATTTATTATTAAAAATCAGTAACTCAAAGTAAAATAACCAAATACTGTGCATTTTTGTAAGCTAAAACTCAGCAGCAACATGAGAACATCCTGTCCTCCTCCTCTTCTTTCAGCACCAGCAAAGAGAAACAACAAGGAGTTAATGTGATAACCAAAACCACTTGGATGTGTCTTCAAAATCACATTTATTTGCACACAGGAAGTATTTGTGTGTGCATCCATGAGTAAACTCATTTTTAGGTGAGTTTTTCCCAATTTTTCTGGTGAAGCCTTAGACAAAACCACCCGAACCTTGTGCCTTTGTTCATAGATGTATCAGTAGGAAGGAGCAGATCCTGAATTTGAAAGGCTGTTGCTGCCAATTGTGTTCTCAGGTTTCTGAGCACCATGACAAGTGTGCAATGTGACAGCAGATTTCTTTTTTTCCTACAACTTACATAAAAAACTGTAGGGAACAACTGACAAAGAAGAAGAGCCTTTCTGAACAACTCTTAGCAATTACATTGGCAAATCTTTAGTACACCTTAGACTTCTTTTTTCACTGCAATAATGTTTGAATTGTCTGCTACGAACAGTGACAAGAATGGCAACACTGCAGCTGATATTTCTCTGAATTTATACATTTGTCTCTTCTCCTGCTACATCTCTTATGTTTCTGGGAGGAGATAAGCAATTTTTACCTATTGATGTTTTTCTGCATTTCAAATGATCTCTAACTCTTGATTTCCTTAATGACACTTCATCTACACTCATAACTTGCTCTATCATCAATATGAAGAGGAGTACAGCAGATATTTATTGCATAATGTTCACAGTCTTTTCAAGAACTGTTCAAAGGAAGCTTTCAGATGCTTAAAGTGCTCAGTGCACCCTACCACAAAGAAAAAAGTTAAAATACAGGCTGTGATAATGCACAGATAAAAAGAGAAAATCACATAAAATGGTTTTTGGAATTTTTACCTTTAGTTCATTAAAGTTGAAGGAAGTAGTTTGTGAGATTATTCATATTTTCATAATGTCAATAGGAATAGAGGTTAAATGGAAAGGAGGAGATAATTGCAAGGAGCCAAATGTATCATTTTTCAGACCATCTGTGAACAGAGACTTGACTGTCGTGAAAAACAAAAGCTGGCAGGATGCACACCAGTCACCAAAAAATGTCTGAACAAAATGTCCATCTCACAAGCAGCTTCCAGACCTGGGTCATAATGGAAGCTTGAACGAATATTAATTATGCATGCAGCACTTGATTGCAGGGGGAATGAAATGAAAGAAAAAAGGCACAAAAATCCTCCCCAAATTTCTCCCCACACCACTGCAGCTGCTCAGAACTTACTGTGATAGGTCAGGAAACAAAAGTTTCACAGCTCTGTAACTCAGCAAATGTCCAGTGAAAATACTTATTTCCTGAGTAGCCAGCTCCTCCAACGAACTAGAGCAAGATATTAATCCAAAATAAAGGAATACATAAGTAAAAGGAGGAGAGCCTAAATTTCTGCTAAACTGGAGGGAAAAAAAATCGTTTTCTCCTATTTCTTAATTCTCAGAGCAGGGATCACTTGAAGCAAAGCTTGAATTTTCAAGCCTTTGTCCAAGAAAACTGCAAATGACATTCGACTGTTTAGCCAATTATCTAAAGTTGCAAAGGAACGATTTTTGTTAAGATTTGTCAATGAGCAGCCTGGAACAGGGATCCCTCCAGGGCATGGCCACCAGCCCCTGATGACCCCAAGCCCTCAGAGACCCCATGTCCAGCACAGCCCTGACCACTCTGCTTTGGTAACAACCCCTGGGCAGCTCATGGATAACCCTGCAGCCTCAGAAAGGGACACTGCTTTGGGGCTAAACTGATTTATTTTTTGGTCACACAACCATTTTCAGCAGAGAGCAGTGTTGGCTGTGGAGTAACTCAGTGAGCGTTTCCCACACTGAGGTTTTTAATTGAGGTGGGAACTTCAGGGAAGTTCAATGTGCAGGCCTCAGTGCCTCTCAAACCTCTGTGAATCTGCAGAAATGGTCTGGGAAACTCATCAAAATGTGTCCCCAAGAGGAAACCAGAGCTCACTTCCCCAGTTCCTGCCTAGAGCCATTACTTACACAAAAATGACAAGGAAAAAGACTTGACTGTCCTGTGTAAGGGACATGGGGAGGCTAGCAGATCCTACATCTTTATTTTCTGGAAATTAAACATGTTAAATCCCTGACTGAAGGGGGGCTCTGGGAGAGTCAGAACACAAGCAGGATTGATAAGCAGGAATTTGAGGGCATCCTGTCTCTCTGACATGATGAAGTGCCTGCACCTGAAGTTGCACATGAGAACCCACGATCTGAGGAAGAACAGATAAAATTTAAGTCTTCTACCAACTGCCTAGAATAAGTCTCATCTTAATATTTTCTTGGGATATCACCATCAAAATTGTTTTCTTTCATGCCTGGAGTCAGAAGGAGGAAGATCCACAAAGCTTTCCCAGTACGGGCATGAGATGCTATAGCCCAGAAAATTACTGGAGTGCAGATTTACTATTATAAACAGCAATGTTTATGGCACCATGCTGAAAACCAACTACAAGTGACACACATTTTCTGGTTTGGCTTCTGACATGGATGCTTTTATACAAAGTCAGGAAGAAATACACACTTTTCCAAAGGTCAGCGTGCAGCTACTGATGCAATTTGAGGCATTTAGCACACCACAGGACTGGATTACCCAGCCAGCCACATAATGTAGAACCCAGCTCAAATCACATCAGATACTGTTTGCTTGCCTTTCATGTAACAAGGGAATCTCTCTCTGCCTGTCCTCTCTCAATGGAAAAAAGAAAGCAAATATTTCCCTTGCAAGGCTCGCTTAATTCCCATCTTTGCCAAACTCCATACTAACTCAGCTGCGTACACCAGGATCTCCATGCCAGGAATCATGATGGTGTAATGCCACTTTGTTATTCCTGTGTTCAGAATCGGGGGAATCCTCCCTGAGCGGGACAGCTGATACCCTTGAAAGCAGAACTATGTACACATCTCTGCGTGCAAGACAGCGACAGCCAAGGAAATTCTGCATCTGCCTAAAGCACCCTGTGTGTTTGCACGCAGTTTTCCATCCTGGGGCCCAGCAGATCCCATGGGGGTGTCTGCAGCCCTCCGAGTGCCAGCACTGAGGTGAAGGCTGAGTGCACCTGGCAGCAGCTGGAGCAGCCACCGTGTCCCCTCCCAGCACACTCGGGGCCGGAGCTCCTTGCCATCACTTGGCACGGGCTCTGTCGCTCCATTACTCCAATTAGTGCCTCTGCCAGAACAAACAAAACAAAAATATTGTCACACTGGGAGCTGGCAAGTTGCTCAAATGACTGCAGAGCAAGCTCCGCTGGTCACAGCCCAAAATAAGCCAAGCAGCTCTCCCTGAAAACTTCCGCAAAACTTTCTCATGATAATTTTATGTTTTAAAGTAAGCAGCCTTTAGTCAAGCTGCACCTGATTTACCAGAATGGAAACACCCACTGTGGATCTTTATGAGACATGAATTACTACTTCCAGCTAATTTTCATCCCTCCAATATTGTGAGAGTAATCAAGCAGGGCTAAAGTGTGTCAGACTGAGAGCTCACAGGACTCATCTGGCTCAACCTCAGTGCTTAGATAGCTTCCTAGAGATTTGTCATTCTGGAAACCACAGCTGTAATTTACCAAGGTCCATTCCTATTTGCTCTTGCTGTTACAGTTGGGTTATGTTACAGCTGACAAACTCCTACAGCACCTCTGAGGAGAGGAGAACATCCCATGCTCATTCCAGTGGCTTACCCAAGTTGACACTTTCACAAAAGTCTTTCCACACTGCTTATTTTCAGCTGCATTCAGCTGCTCTAAAATTGAGGTTGGGCAGCTCTACATCCCAGAAGGAACTGAAAGGGCCTGCAATGTTTCACCCCAGGCAGTGATCAAGAATACAGTAATAGCCAGCTCCAAATAAATCAGACATTTACAATGCAAAAGGATTACACACTTCCCTTTCTGCATCTCTTCTTTCACTAGTGCACAGGTTATGCACGTAGTTAAATCACTAAAAACCAATGGAATATAGGCTATAACCACCTATTTTTTACAAAGTTTTAAATTCAGAAAGGAACTTGATCCCTCCATAGACAGTGACACAAAGGCAGGACCATCAAACCAGAACCCACAGGCTGCAATAAAGTCCAAAGGGCAGAACAGGGAGTGGGAGCACATGCAGCAGCACCAGGAGGGACTTCTGAGCGCCCAGGAATACTGAATTGCTCTGAGGATGACACCACTTGCATTTAGCACCTGCAGCAAATGAACAGAGCAGTGTTTGCACTGACTTCAGTGAGAATCTGCTGCAGCTGGAAAGGTCTGGTTGCTTCTGCAGGCAGACTGTGAGAGCTGTGCAAAAGCAGAGGGTGCCAAGAAATGCTCTAGTCAACAGTCAGATCAGTTTTTCTAGCCTAAAACTGAGGGCAATTTAGATTAAGATTTCTTCTTCGTGAAGAGAGAAGGAGATAAGTTACTCAAGCCAAAGGTAATTTAGCACGAAAGATGTGTGCAGTCAGTTAATTGAAAGGGGTCGTATATATGCAATTAATTTTTGTGTAGCAGCTTCAAGCTGTCATTTTAATCACTCCTCTAAATCACTAAAATGGGAGAGATTAAACCTGTCTGTCCTTCTCGCTAGCCCAGGGCAGATTTTCCTGTGTAGATCATTATTTGTCAGAGATACTCCCCCAAAGACTCTTTTTTTTCCCCTGAATCTTTCTCACCCTCTGCCTCTCACATGTGCTTTAAAAAACAAATGCTTGTACTGAGGAAGCCAGGCCCTCCTGCCAACCACAGCTCCCATCCCACTCCCATCCTGTCCCATAATGTCACCTTGTTCTGGTGAGAAATGGGACCGAGGAGGAGGAGGAAGAGGAGGAGGAGGAGGAGGAGGAAGGCATCTTTGAGGCATGCTGGAAATTCAATGTACCAGCTAAAATCGTGTGACAGAGCTGTTGAAACAAAGCTGCTGTGTTCATTAGGGAACAGCTCGTTTGTTTGGGTGCAAGTATTTGCTTCTTGTCTAATGGGAATTGTCCGAGTGGGGAGATCTTTACCCTCCAGCTTGAGCTGAGGAAGACATAAGCTTCTCAAAGTTATTTTAACCTATCTGCTAAAGAAAAAATATTCTGGATTAGTTTAGTTCTTGAATTCAAGGATTTTTGTCAAAACAATCTCCTTGAAGCTCGTGTTCAGTAGAACCGTTTGCAAAATAAAATTACTGATTTTGGAATCCACGACTTTTCATCAAGTTGTGTTAGACATTCTCAGGAGAGAAGAAATCTATGCTTATGCAAGTATTTCCCACTTTATTAACTGTTAACAAAAATGGCATTGTCTTGCTAACATGGGTTCATCCATACAGCTGTTCAGAGATTTTAATAAACTCGAATCAACTCAAGTCACAGAAAGCACCTTCATATCTTGTGAGTGTTAGCAAGTATGAGGGCCTGCAGTGAGACCACTTTTGGTAAAAGAACACCAAAACGTGATTTTTCTTTAAAAATCAGTGCATGGTATCTTACTAATGCTGGCACTGTGCACTGATTCTGCGCAGAACTGATGTAAATAAAAAGTTAAGGAGTGAAATAAAAAAAAAACCAACAAAAAAAGGCAACAGCATGTTTCAAAGAATTGTACAAAAATAAACCAGGGAAATTCACAAGTTCTAGAAGCCACAGGTGGAAGAAATTATTCTCCATGTACATTGTTTTAATCTAGTGCCAGGGTTTGTGTGGGTGCTGTGTAGATAACACTGCTGTTGCTTAACTGCTGTAACATCTGTAGGATTTCTGCAGCAAGACTAGAGATGATTGGTGAGTATTTTGGCAGGAGGTTCCTCTCCCACGTTTCCAGTCTCACTGCTTGTTTTGACACTGGCTGTGTGACAGACTTGGAGAGGGGAGGAATTCACTTCTGAGGAGATGGGGCTCCCTGCAGCTGCAGATCTACTCCAGGACTATTCATGGCAAAGCTAAAACAAAGGATTAGCAGGATACCTGGCAGGATGAGACAACTCACATTCAAATTTTTGTAGGGACTTTTCCTTAGACGTGGGAGCAGATCTAAAGAACTTCTGTGTGGATTTTGTCACTGATTAAAGCAGAAATCAAGAACCAGTTTTATAGAGGTGAATGAACACAGGGAGAAGAAACTGCTGAAGTCCATTCCTATGTTAGAATCTGTTAGTATTGCTATACTACTGTTATAGATTGGGAAAGGAATAAGGTGTGCAACAGCCAATTAATGGTGAGAGAGCATAAGCCGTGAGCCATCCCTCAGAAGAGAAATGACATGTAAAAGACAGAACCTACTCTATTTATCCCTGCTGTGAATATTGTCATGCATACAGGGCCCCAAGCTGTGCACCTGGGGTGCCTTATTTAACTTTCTGTACTTTCACTTCATGTTTTTTATCTTTATCATGCTGTTAAAATCAACTACAAAGATGTAACTTTTCTCAGAATGGAAAAAATACTTTTAAGATAGGCAGAGATTAGTATTTAACCAAGCAGATGAATTAAACAATAGGAAAAGTTGCACGGCTTGGTTGGCATCATCAAAGCAGCTAACTGTAAAATAAGGGGAAATATTAGCAATAAAATCAGTAAGTTAAAAAACACCTGCAGAAAGGCATGAGAACCTGAATCATGCTGATTTAGAAAAAGGTTTCAGTCACAGTTCAGGACCACCACAGGCAGTGCTCCCCTAAGTGCTTATCTAAAGAGAGGTGTACACAGCCAGTGTACATCACCTGGGAGCTGTCCAGGGCTTTGCACACTTATCAGTTTATAAAGTTATTGTTGCATGGGGACAGCAATGCTGAAATGCTGTGGCCAGAACTCTCCACAGAAAATATTTGCCTGTCCTTCATGGCTGGTTCTGTGTGTGAGTCCTGCTGTGAGTCTGTTACCCAGCTTGTCTAGTGCATCCCGGTCAGAACTGGGAGATGGGAAGGGGAGAAGAGCTAAGGCCTCATACCCTAGGAAAACAAAATAAAACAACCAGCAGTAAACCTCAAAGATCCCCAAAATAAAATAAAAAACTAAATGAACTAACACATAAAATTTTAAAAACAACAGCAAAACACAAAATGGCCAGAAGGCTTCAGGGAACAGTAAGGACAGAAGACACAGAGGTGACCTGCACCTCCTAATATTCCCCCACAACCTCCAGCTGATTTCAACTGCTGGTCCTGTTCTACTTTTCCAGGCTGTAAACCTTCAGTGACCCCTGCTTGCAAGTAACTCTCCACTCTGGAACCCAGGTGAGTCTGCTCCCTTTGGAGTGTCCCTCAGCAGAACCTCACTGAGCTTCCACTGATTGCACAAAGAGTCACAAAGTCCTGCTCATTCTGAAGCCTGGCCCCATGGAAACCATCTGATGTGTCCTACATCTTGCATCAGAAAAGGCAGACAATCATAGAATCACAGAATTTTTAGGGTTTGAAAGGAGTTCTTAGAGCACTGAGCCCAGCCCTTTACCACACCACCAAGTTCACTGCTGCTCCCCTTCCCTGGCATCCAGCCTCCTGCAGAATGCCCTCATCAATCCTCTCCTCTCTAATTTCACATGCACAAAAGTCATTCCATACCTCACCTCATCCTTGATTGCAAACTCCCACCCTTTTCCAACTCTCACTCCCTCACCTCAATCAGGATTGCTCATACCCTTCAATATTTGTGCAAATTCTGCATTTGTACCGTGGCACCGTAATAACCTTCCCTGTTCCTTTCCATGCAATTCCTGATGTTTTCTTCACCTTTCTGGCTCCTGCTGAGCACCAAGATCATTTCAGGAAATTACCTGTTCTCATCCTCAGTCCTGAGCCAGTCCTTGTAGGTGCAGAGCTCAGACTGTTTTGGCTCGTGTGCATCACTGGGTATTAATCAACACTGGATTTCATCTGCCAGTCTACTCATGCTCCACGTAGGAGTATTGTAAATGACACACATCGCTGTGTCTGCAGCAGGGAAGCCAAGGAGTGACTGAACAGAAAACAAAAAACCCCACCAATGTCATCCACTGCCCTGAACTGATTCACTGACTGGTCATGGCCATCCTACAAAACAAACAACACCAGAAAACACTGAGAAAAAGAAAGGCATTACTTCAAAATCTCAGTCATGGCAGCACAGACATGGGAAATAAGTAAAATCTGGTTTAGCCAAGTTTGAACTTCATGACTGTGCAAGTTTAGGACTACCTGTACTATGAATAATTGCACCAAGTTATGAAACAGGTGATTCCATGGTGTAAAGTCTGGTTTGTAGCCTTCAGTTTTCCACCATTACAGGTGGGCACTGGATTACTCTAATTTACTCTTTTCCAGACATTTTCTTGTCAAATCTGCTGCACAGCCTTCTGTTTTTCATAACACTTGGGAGAATGACCTTTAATGAAGAGCTTGCTTAAACAGCAACACAGAAAAGAACTTATAAATGTTAGGAATGTTGTTTTTCCCTTTCAACATTCCCAAGCTTTGATGCTCCTTCTAATGACTGCATAATTAAAGACTGTATTTTCTCTCATACCTCAGTATTATGAGTATTGAAAAGCAGTGATTTTAACAATACTAAAGCAGTACTTTTTGAATTGATTTAGTGGGAAACCCAGTATTTTTCATCCCTACTTCGCTTTCTAAACAAAACGTACCAGGTTAATTAATGAAGCAAATTGTGTCACTGATTTCATTTAGGATCTGATTCCAAAGGCAGATAATATTCATAATTCAAACAAAAATTGCTAAATAGAAGTTTGAGCCAGGGGAGCCCAGGTGGCCAAGAAGGCCAGTGGCCCCTGGGCTGTGTCAGGGACAGAGTGGCCGGCAGGGCAGGGCAGGGACTGTCCCTGTGCTGGCACTGCTGGGCTCCATCTCCAGCTGTGTCCAGCTCAGTTCAGGGAAGGGAATGGGGCTGGGAAGGGGCTGGAGAGTTCCTGAGGGAGCTGGGAAGGGGCTCAGCTGGAGAAAAGGAGGCTCAGGGGGCCCTTGTGGCTCTGCACAACTCCCTGACAGGAGGGGACAGCCGGGGGGATTTGGGATCTGCTCCAGGGAACAGGGACAGGAGCAGAGGGAACAGCTCAGGCTGGCCAGGGCAGGCTCAGGGTGGAACCAGCAGGAATTTCCCCATGGAAAGGGAGCTCAGGGACTAGAAGTGCCCAGGGAGGGCTGCAGTGCCCATCCCTGGAGGTGCCCAGGGAATTCCTGGAGGTGGCACTGAGAGCTCTGGGCTGGGGACAAAGTGGTGATCAGGCACAGCTGGACCTGATGATCTGGGAGGAATTTTCCAGCCTAAATGATTCTCTGATAAAGTTTCTACCACTGAACATCACCGTCTTGTAATCTAAAGACTATGGGAAGTACATAAGACTTAAGAGGAGCAGTGATCCATGCTCATGCAGAAATTATTTTCTCCTGTTGTCTTCTCACCCACCAGTCAATGACCAGAGCTCTAGACATAGTGGATACAAAATCCACTGAGATCCACGGGGATCATTTACTGTCTTACACAGATTTTCAGATTTTCACAGGTGATTTTGAGACTGGGGTTTTCAAAGCAGTTTCTTGACATTCCAGTGGGAAAGAAGCAAATGTAGGTTTACAACTGGATTGTGCTTTATCACACATAATCAAAATGAACTGTGGATTTGAGCATGTCAAGCCAAAGGGAAATTGATTTTGTAGACTTTTAAAAAATTGTTGTTTATTTGCAACATGACCTATGAGAGGACCCTGTTAGTGGAAGATATCAATATGTCACAGGGTACACAGCAAGATAAGCAGCACATCCAAAACTTAAATCAAGTGTTTCATCTTGCACAAAATGCCTTCAGTCAGTAGTTGCTTTCCAAGGAATATACACTATACACTCACAATAAGTAAAACTGCATACCACCACTGGACATAGAAAATCTCATTAAAAAAAAAAAAATCTTAAATTGCAAGTGAATTTTAAAAAACCCAAACAAGAAAGATATTATCTGGATGGTTAGCAGATCATATACAAATATTGTATATGAATACATGACACATATTAATCTTCCAATAATAGTCTGGATTAGAAATACTAGGAAATCAACCAATAGGGCTGGAAAAGGGCCTTAAAAATACCCAGCTCCTTAAAAATACCACCTTCCACTAGACCAGGTTGCTCCAAGGCCCAGCCTTGGACCTGAGCATTTGCTCATGAGAGCACAGAGGTGTGTTCCTGAGGAATGTTCACCTCTTGGGACCCTGTGTGCCACCTGTGTGTGCCAGCACACCCTCACCTGGCGGGCTCCCGTGCCCAGCTGCAGCTGTGGCAATGGCAAAAGCAGAAGCAGGAGACACTGAGCAGTGGCTGTTGTCAGCAGTCTGCACTGTAAAGGGAAAAGACAGGAAAAAATTACCTTCTGCAAGCTTTTTATCGATCAACAACAAGACTCAGAATCTTCAGGAATGTTTGTAACTTTGTGAGCATTGTATTTATTAACACTGTCAGATGATTTTCTGTGAAACACAATAGAAGTATCACAATCATATTTATCATATAATCATATAATCATGTCTGTTCGTATTTCCACATTGGTATAACTAACGTTGCTATAGAAAAAAAAACATCTAAGACACTGCCAAGGTGAGGAACAAGATATTAACCAAATAGGAGAGGGAAAGAAACAGATACAGAAAAACAATGGCATCAAAAATTACCCTAAACAAAGTATTATGTCAGAGAATTAAGCATATTCATCATCCCTGGATTCATACTGGTCACTGCTCAGAATGAGCAGAGTTTTGCAGATTTTAGCAAACTTTCTCTACAGGGAATGCTGTGAACATTGCCTGTAACTAAGACTCATAATTTGACACTGCCCAGTTTATAGGACACAAGTTTTGCCTTCTTGCCACAAATGTACCCAATCAAGAAAAATACTATTGGCTTAAATCTAAAGTGTCCTGGCAACTTATTACCCAGGTGAGAAGACTCTGCTTTGTGTTTGTTTTAGTCCCAGGTATGAAACACCTGCCCAGAAACCTGGCCTGCAGGAGCTGGCAGCATTTTAAGTCTTCATGGACGCAGCTCACAGCCCTGCTAATGATTTCAAAGAGCCACGTGAGAGCTATTTGAGGAGCTCCAGCTCTCAATTTTCCTCTTCAATTGAGCAGCTTTTTCAAATTTTGGAATGAATAATGTGAGACCATCTGTAAATGTTCAGTATTACACAAAGAAACAGACACAGTCACTCCCCATTGACAACAATGGGTGTTGTGTGTTTCATGATTACAGATGGTGCCCAAAATATGTCCCCTCATCAGCTGAAAAAAATATGTCAGAGTCTTGAGAGTTCTGTGAGAACAGGACTGATTCAATATTAGTCCTGAACTTGGGCACATCCTGCTTGAGCTATTTCAGAGCACTGAATCATACTGAAGTCTCAACATGCTTCCACGCCTCATTATTGCCGCTCCAATTTAACAGGCGCACTTCACATTTTAATGGCTTTTTTTTTATACTTTGAACACCTGAGAAACAAGAAAAACACAAGCAAGCCAGATGATTCAGACTGTATGGCTGCTTTGTGCTGTCCTGCACAGATCAGAGCTGCAGTGGCTGAGCTGTTTGAAGCTCTCACCTCCCGGCTGGCGGTAGCGGAGGTGGCGCGGCGTCGAAGGCGACCTGCACGGGGACAGCTCTGCAGTGTCCACCACTGAGGTGCTCTCAGGAATGGTCCTGTCCACCGACACAGATTCCAGAACTGCTGCTTTAAAAGAGAATAAATGTCAGTACTGATGGTCGTGCATCATTTGTTTTTACGGTTGTTTCAAACGGTGCCGCTCCTGTAAGTTGCCGTGAGATTTTGGCATTAACTCAGCAATAATTATCCCCTGGATGGAGTTAAAGGAGTGGGAAAGTCTTGTACCAGTTGCACAAAAGCTCATACATAAAAAAGCTGGTGAAAACCAGCAAGCTGTCAGTTTTAGAGTATGTTGGATAAAACTGCACTTTCAATCAGGAGAATATGCAGTGACATGCACACATAATAAGAGGACTTGAACTCATAGGTGTTCTCTGACCTAGGGAAAATAATCCCTGTTGAATAACAAAGTGTAATCAAAATCTGTCCAATAAAATTGCCAAACAGCACTGGAGAGCAGACTAGTCCACAGTGGAGTTCTTTTATCAGAATAATTTTAGAAGGGAATGGGATAAACACTACATCCAAAATGAGGGAAAACAAGCTGATAAAATACATCCTGCATTTGATGTGAATGACAGCTCTGCCTGCAGCATAAGCACTGTGTATATAAAGCTAACTATAAACAAAAACTTTGGAAAACAAAAACTCTGAAAGCAAACAACTTTGAAAGTAGGCAAAGAATGTGAAAATCCCAGCCTGTAAATGGACAAGAGTCATAGAGAACAGCAATCACCATAGTAATACATCCTGGAAACAGAACTTGTGCAGTTGTACTGGACTTAGAGTAAGGCAAAGCTGGTTTTTTGGAACTCTGGCAGTATCAGAGCAACAGGACTACCCATTTCCATACCCCTTATGATATTCCTTTTTAAACTTACTCATCTTCCTCAGCATGCTGCATGCAGCTGGGCAACAAAAGGATTGCATACTGCAGCTCTCAACGTGCAAATTCCTCCAGATAGAGTGCAAGCTGTTCAGCAGGAGATCCCCAAAGGAGTGGGAGACTGCACTGACAGCAATTTAGCATTTTGATGGGCTTCTGGCCATTTCCAAATGTTCCTCATGTTGTCCAGGTAACACTTCCAGCTTTGACACACCCCAATGAGAAACTTGAATAACTCTCCAACAGTGGTCACTGCCTACACTTGAGCAGAGCAGCCTGCTCTTTACAAGCCCACTTTGCAATGTCTAGAAAAAATGCTACAGGTAAGACAGCAGTTACCTGTCTGTGATTAATTTTAATGCATATTAAACTGCATATTTATATTTTGGGATAAGCTGTGCTGTCATCACATGGGTTTGAATATGGCTAAAGATGAATTAGCTCAACTTTGCATAGAAAAACTCTATAATATATATATATATATAAATAGTCTGTTATGCAATTAATGTAAACATCCAGCATACTGGATATAAAATATCTATGATTATGCACAACAGCTAACCAGTGTATTTTGAAAGTGTAAAGCATGAGCAAAGATCACAGAATCACAGAATATCTTGAGCTGGAAGGCACCCACAGGATCATCAGTCCCACCCCTGTCCCTGCACAGACACCCCAAAATCCCACCCTGAGCATCCCTGGAGCACAGTCCAAACTCTCCTGGAGCTCTGGGGCTGTGCCCATTGCCTGGGGAGCCTGGGCAGTGCCAGCACCCTCTGGGTAAGAACCTTTCCCTAAAATCCAACCTAATCCTGCCCTGACACAACTTCAGGCCATTCCATGGGTCCTGTCCCTGTCACAGGGAGCAGAGATCAGAGCTGTCCCTTGGGATGAAGCTGCAGCCCCTGCTGAGCTCTGCCCTCAGGCTCCTCTGCTCCAGCTGAACACACCAAGTGCCAGTCAGCTGCTCCCTGTATGGCCCTTCCAGACCCTTTCCCTCCCCCACATCTCTCTTTCAGACACCTCTAACAGCTTTAGCTCCTCCTGGTACAGTGGTGCCCAAAACTGCCCGCAAGACTCGAGGTGATGCTGGGCCAGGCACCCCCAGGACAGGGATGTCCCTCCTGGTCCCAGGACATGGACCAGGACCCCCAGGTCCCATCCCACTGCTGCTCTCCAGCCCCTTGTTCCCCAGTCCCTCCACACAGCCAGGGGTGCCCACCCCAGGTGCAGAATCCCCTCTTGTTAAACCCCACACAGCTGCTGATTCCCCATCCCTCATTTTCTGAGCTCTCTGCCCTCGAGGGAGCAGACAGCTCCTCCCAGTTTAGGGTCATCAGAAAACTTACTCAGTACTCCTTAGAGTCCAGTGTCCAGGCTGCTAATGAAGATGCTGAAGAGCCCAGGGCTGAGGACAGAGCCCTGGAACCCCAGCAGTGACCAGTGCCAGCCTGGTGTCACCCCAGTCACTGCCACCCTCTGTGCCCACCCCACAACCCCACTGCCCACGATGCTTTAATCCATCTGTGGGCTGGACAGTTTGTCCAGATGGATCCTGGGAGAGACTGTATCAAAAGCTTTGATGAAGTCCAAAAAGATCACATTACTGCCTCTCCTGGGTCACCCAGGTGTGTCACCCTGTCACAGAAGGAACTCGGGTGTGACCAGCAGGACCTTCCCCCTGTGAAGCTGTGCTGACCCATTGTTGCCAGTTGAATACCTGTTTGCTCAGCTGGTAGGGAAAAGACAATAATTATTTTGTAAAATCACTGGCCCGTGGAACTGCATAATGGGGATCACGTTAAACATCAACCAAGAGAGGAGCAGGAGAATACACTTTCATCTCCAAAATAATGAACTACATTGGTTGTGCAAACTCAGCTCTAGATCTGGGAAATAACACCGAACTCATGGGGTGGCCAAGTGTCCCTTCAGGGCTGACAGCCACGAGAGACCACTGCACAGACCCCTGAGACAGACAAACTCACGTGAGAAGGGAAGGAATGTTGATGACTTTGGGGCAACGACTGTCATATGAATGTTTGTTCAAGGAAAGCCTGTGAGCATGCATGTAAAAGCCTGCGATCAGGAGCCTTTCCTGTGGTCAGCTTGCACAAAATTTCAGAGGAGACAGCCCCTCATGCCCCCAGCTGGATGAAGAATGGCTGCTGCTTCCTGCTGCACTGCTGTTAGGGAGGTCTTGTGTTTTTCTGTAGCTCTCCATGACCTTACCAGGCACTGCAGTGAGACTGATAGACTTGTAGTTTCCAGGATCACCCCTCCTGTGCTTTTTGAAAACTGGGACAATGTTAACCAGTTTTCACTCAGCTGGGACCTCTCCCAGATTTGCAAGACCATTAAAATATTGAGAGAAGCTTCACAATGACATCAGCCAGCTCTTTGAGTATTCTCATATGAATCCCATCATGTCCCATAAATTTATAGGGATCCAGCTGGTGCAGCAGATCCCTACAACTTCAGAATCAACTGTGAGGTTATCATTCTCAAGCCATGGTCATTCAGCTCAGGGCACTGGGACTCACTTAGAACAAGCTGAAGAGACATAAGGAAAACAATAAATATCCCTGTCTTGGCAAACTCCCTGTTTGGAGGTGACCACCCTTATTCTGGAATGGGCCAATGTAATTTCTGTACTGCTTTTTGCCGATGTATTTTAAAACCCTCTTTTTATCATCCACATCCCCCACCCCTACCCAGTTCTGCCAAGTTTCAACTCTAGTTAGCTTTGGCTGCAAAAATTTTGTCCCTGCAGAGCACCATCTCTGTGTTCTCACCATATCACCCAACCTTCTGCTGGGCATACACATTCCTTTTCTGCTTCACCTCCAAAAGAAGATCCCTGCTCAACCAAGCCAGCCTTCTGTCTCATCTGTTCAACTTTCAACATTTTGGAATAGCCTCTTCCTGTGCGCTTAGGAGATGATGCCTAAAATGTGACCCACTCTAATGGACCCCACCACCTTTGGAAGAATTTTCCCAGGGATTGTGATCACTATTTCCCTGAGCAGCCTAAAGTCTGCTCTACTCATGTCCAAGAGTGAAAATTTTCTGACACTTCTCCTCCTTGCAACAGAGATTTTAAACTCACTTTGTGGCTGCGGTAGCAAAGGTAGTCAGTGATCTTGTCATTCATGCAACCCTCTCTGCAAAACAGCAAATCAAGGAGGGCATCTTTCCCCATCAGCTCTCCTAGCACTCGTATATGAAGTTGTCATCCAGGTGTTTTAGTAATCTTCCAGCCAGGATTGTACCAACTGTGTGATGCTCCCAGTTGTTTTCTAACAGGCTGAAGTATCCCAGGAGGACAAGGGCAGTTGACTTGGACACATCCCTTAGTTCCATTGGTGTTATCATTTGGGCTGGGACATCTACAGTAGACTCCCACAGAAACATCTGCATCCTTTCACTGCCCCTTGATTCTTACACAGAGGCTCTCGACTGTGCCACTGCCAATTGTGACCTGTCTACATTCTAACCCTTCTGTCACATACAATGCCTCCCTCTGCCTCAACTGGCTTGTCTGCCCTTCCTGGAGTCTGTAACTGTTCAATAGGGCACTTCAATCACAGGACTCGACCCAGTAATGTTTCACTTATGCCACCGGTGTCAAATCACTGGAAGTGGGCCTCTCCTCTCCTTTGATCCTCATGCTGTGTGCTGGAACAGAAACACTTCAGCTCTGGTCTGTAGTAGCCAATACCTCCCACCAGCGCTCAGTTCCTCAAGTTTTGGTGCATCACCTCACTGCCTCTCACTACCCAGCCTGGTTTTATCCCTTCCCCCTTCCAAACTAGTTTAAAGCTCTATCAATGAGTCCTCCTAGCTCCTATGCCAGAAACCTTTTTCTTCTCTGAGAGATGCATCCCAACAGGTGTCAGGAGATCAGGTGTTGTATAGACCATCCCATGGGCAAAATAACAACATTATTCTGATGACATCAGCCCTGCTCTTGATAGGCAGCCTCCCAGAATGCTACAGTGATAACTTGCCTGTTAAAAAGGGATTTGCTGTTAAACAATAGGCAATATTCTGTAAACACAATCCCTCAGCATAATGAAACATCTAATTTATTAGCAGGGCACTGCTAATTCATCAGTAGGGAGCAGACATGACTTTTCAATCGTATTTGTCATACTTTGTATTTGGTAATCCTTTTCTTCTTTCCTCTCATTATTTTTTTGTTATTATAGTACTAGCAACTAAAATTGAGCTACATTTTACTCAGATTTACAGATCAAATTCCTCAGACTGTAACCCAGGCCATGTACAACCATTTTAAAATATTACTTTTAGGAATAATAAAAAAAATTAAATTGCATTGTCTTCTGTTTAGTACAACAACAATAAAGAAAGAGTACTGCAAACTTTTATTCCAATTCAGAGGATCATTTCTCTATCCCCAAAGGAGAAATAATGCCCACTTCTGTTTCCTATAAGACTGGAGCTAATTTCTTGTTCTGCCATTTATAACTGCAATGCTCCCAACCCTAGATGCCCACACTGAGGTTTTTATCAATCAACTTCAGCCCTCTGGAAGTAAAACCTATTCCAAGATGCCTTACAGAATCCAGAGAGGAAACAGGCATTTGCTCAGGAGCAATTAATCTATTTTAGACTTGTACCTTCTGGAGGGATAACCAAGAGACGTTCACACCACCTGGTACAAATGTCACCAATGTAATGAGCACATCACAGGCATTATTTATTTGGATTAGTGATGAAGTCTTCCTGGAAAACCAGCCATCTATGCAAACATGTTAAAACTGTTAGGTCTTGCTTTTTAACTTAACATTTCACTTCCTGTAGTACATGGTACAGCTCAAAAATCTCTCCCCTTAGCAAACACAACTGGCATCAAATATTCTCATCTCTTCTCTCTTTCCCCTTAACACTGCACTGAAGTGAAAACAGAAAAGGTGTTGTGGGTTGGAACAAGATGAGTTTTAAGGTCCCTTCCCACCCAGAGCATCCTGTGATCCTATGACTTTGCCATGCTGCTGCTTTTGGGAAGAAGAACAGAGAGCACATCACAACCTCGACCAGAGGAGCAGCAGAGTGGCAGGACTGTCCTCCCCTCTCTGGCTCAGACAGCTGCTGCAGATATGGGACAGATCACCCAGGGGCTGGAAGGCCCAGCAAAGGTCATTTCTGACACCAAAAGGGCTCAGGTCCCTGCTGAGAATCAACATCTCAGTCTGGAGAGCAGATGTGGGAAGAGATAAAAGAAATACTCTTGACTGTTTTACAAACTATAAAAGACACACGAGGTATCACAGAGGCAGAAGCCTCCTACACCCTGAACGTGTTGGAGATCTCTCCCTGGGGCTTGGACACAGATTCTGTGGTTACTTCCCTGGGGATTGAGGGAAAGGATCTGGATGTGTGCCCCAAAAATTGGATGTTAAGATATATTGAATCTTAAATTATATTATTTCTTCACTGGCTGTAGCATTAACTTTAACCTTGTGCTGTATACACCTACTAGTAGTTTTCCTTTTAGCCTTATTCCTATGCAATATTAGTTTATGTCTGTTAAATAAATAATTCATTCTGCAATAGACTGAATCAGCCATTACTAAAGAACTTGTGAACCAGAGTGGGTTTTTGGGGTGCTGACCTCCTCCATAAAGCTCCTGCCTGCTGCAGAGGCCTGGGCAAAGGGCAGGGAGTGATCTGACCCCCCAGATCCATTACTCGTTGGAGTCAGTGAGTCAGAGGTCTTTCTCAATTCTTCAGAGAGAAATCAGAGTGCAGGGATTGAATTAAAGCCTTTGGATGCATTGAAGTATATTAAGCCTCTCATACATAAAGTAGACATTTAAATTAGTAACTTCGTAAGTTTTAGTATGAGTTCCAAGGCTTTTAGGAAGTGAAAGGTTTCAAATGCCATAGTAGCAGTGAATACTCTAGTGAAGTTGAAACATACTGGTATCTTCAGCAAGAGGCTCCAGGCCCACAGCTGTAGACAGGACTTAATAGAGCTGCAGTAAGAATATTGCTGACACTTTTCAGATAGAACAAGATAGTTTGTATGTGTAGCTCTATATGTAACCTGATTTGCTAAGAAACTGGAATTCTAACAGGTTAAGGAGTGGTGGTCTGAGTTTGTGTCTTAGCTTGTTAGAAAAATCCTATATAAGAGTTTGTATTGGGGAGAGTTGCTGCTTTTTAGCCATTGTGCTTCTAGCCATTCGCTTTTTGCTAGTTGCTTTGCCATTGCTTTTTGCTATTGCTTGCCTGCTTGCCTGTTGAGACTAACGTGCTTTGTAATAAATACCCTTTTTAACTATTAGCTGCTTTGCTTGTTCAAAATACCCAACCAAGTAGGAGCCCAGGAGCTCCAGCGCTGGTGCCTTAGAGCACCGGGGGTGCAAAGAGCCCCGCGTCCGGCAGCGAGCAGCGGGCTGGGCTCCAGTGCCCCCGGGGTATGGAATACCTCTGCGGATGCTCCTCCGGAGCTTGTTGCAGAGGTCCAGGCGCGGGTTCTCCAGGCTGTCCTCGGCCGAGCCCGGGCTCTGCTCGGGGGACGACAGCCCCCGGCTCAGGTCCAGCGGCGCCTTGCTGCCCGTGGGCGGCGGGGACGTGGCCGGGCTGTAGCTTGAGGTAGGACTGCTGGCCACAGACGAGGCGGAGAGGTCCAGGGCGCCGATCCTGGAGTTGAGAGGGGAGGTCAGGGACAATTTGCGGGTCCGGGCGGGTGAGGAGGTCCTGGAGAGCGACAGGGGAGGAGGAGAGGAGAACTTGCGGCAGAGGTGTGGCGACTTCCCGTCAGACAGGTACTCCCCTCTGTTGTTCTGGCTGGTGGCAAAGAACAGCTCCAACGACCTGAGAGGCAGAAACACACAAAGAGCAACACCGTAGCTCAAACAGATTCAAGTTAAAACGCTTAAATTTTGAGTAAATCTGCAAAATCTGTGTGACACTTAGTCCTCAAAGCCTGGGCATACAGCTGAGACAGACCTTCCTTAAAACTGATGTCCTCTTTACACACTAATGTTATAAATAACTCTGTAGCTGTTGGCTTTTGCTATTATGTATTGATTTTTGCAAATTATTATTAATCACAACAATTTGGATGTAGTACAGTTTGTAACACTTTTTGACTCCTTTAATGTAGTACAATTTGTCAGCCTTTCTGGCCAATGCCCTGGCCTGTGAAGCTTAAATATGAGTGTGATAGACATATATTATAGTTTAGACTTTTGCAAAATATTAAAATAGAGACTATGTGTTGTGTATTGTAAGGTTATGTGCTTTTATTTGTGTAACTAACTGACAATGGTAAGAATAACTCAGATGATTTTGTGAAGTAGCTATGTTAATTTTATGTGCTGGTGGAGTATCTTATCTGAATGATAACATTGAAAAGAACCAAAAAAATAAAACACTGAAAGAAAGAATGCAAGGAGGAATTCACTACTGACCCTCTGGCTGTCAAAAACTGTCAAGCCATAAAACAGAGGCTTTGTGGAGAAATAAAATATATTAATTTCATCTGCAGTTCTGTAAGAGGAAGGGTCAAGGGTCAAAGCAAGCAAAACAACTCCGAGAACATGTAAACTCAAATGAGTGTTTGAATATGTCATAGTCTTGGCTTGCAAAGCAGGATGTAGTCAGCAGTGTGTATTCTATCAACATCTGTTAAACAGCAGGTAGGGCAGTGCTCTTTATCTTCCCACAGCCCACCCTCCCTCCAGGAGATATCTCCTGTTCATGGCCACTGAGTCCCAGGGCATGGCTGATAAAATCACATCATCCCACTGGGAGATGCTCCAGCCAGGGCAGGAGCCAAGCCTTTCCTACCCAGATCAAAACTGAGATTTGGGACACCAAGGCACCTTCTTTCCACTGGATTCCAGAGGAAAGCCAGACCTTTCCACACCATCCCTGGAGCTTCAGAGGAAACTGCACCTTCCACAGGAGCACTGCTCCAGCTGAACCACATCTGCCCCTGCAGGAGGATGCAGCCACCATGGAATGGGACTGCTGCCAGCACCCTGACTGCCTGACGGGTGTCAGCTTGGATTCTGACTCTGGCAGGGTTTTGGGGTTTTTTTTGCAATACTGCATTTCTATTTTAATTTTCCTAGTAAAGAACTGTTATTTCTATTCCTATCACTTTGCCTGAGAGCCCCTTAATGTCAAAATTATAGTAATTTGGAGGGAGGGGGTTTACATTGTCCATTTCCAGAGAGGCTTCTGTTTTTCTTAACAAACACCTGTCCTTCAAACCAAGACAGTCATGAATATGCTTTTAACCAATATAATGAAAAACTATGTAAGAAAATTGTTTAAAAGTAGCTGCTATGCCTCTGGCAGTTTGCCAAACACCCAGCACTCTTTCCTGTCCCTCTTACCCCTTATGCAACTTTTAAAATTTGTAAAGACTGAGCGCTGTTTCTCACAATAACAAACTTTTCCTTAGATTATTCACAAGCAGAAAATAATGAGAAAAAACACCCACAGAACAAACAACGACCGAGGCTGTGGATCTTTCCCAGAAACCTTTGACAGAAAAGTGATTGGAAGGTGCCACCCCTGGTGTTTGAGTCAGTGAGTCAGGGGTCTCTCTGAATTCTTCAGAGAAATCAGAGTGCAGGGATTGAATAAGTTTTAGAGCGAGTTCTAATGCTTTTAGCAAGTAAAAGGTATCAAATGCCACAATAGCAGTGAGTGTTCTAGTGAAGGTTGAAACACACTGATATCTTCAGTAGAGGCTCCAGGCCTACAGCTGTAGACAGGACATACCTATAATAGAGCTGTAGTAAGAATATTGCTGACATACTTCAGCTAGAATAAGATAGAGTTTATGCATAGTTCTATATGTAACCTGGTGTGCTCAGAAACTGGAATTCTAACAGGTTAAAGAGTGATGGTCTGAGTTTGCATCTTAGCTTGCTGGAAAGGTCCTATATAAGACTATGTCTTAGGGAGTGTTGGTGCTTTTTAGCCATTTAGCTTTTGGCCACTTGCTTTTAGCTATTTTCTTATTGCTGCCGCTTTGCCCTTGCTTTTTGCTATTGCCTGTTGAGACTGACGTGCTTTGTAATAGATAACCTCTTTAACTATCAGCTGCTTTGCTTATTGAAGATAAGCCGATGAAGCAGGAGCCTGAGAGCTCCGGAGTTCGGTTCCAGAGGACCTGCCCGGGCTGGCTCACCTGACGGGGATGGAGGTGAAGGGCCGCCTGTAGATGTCGGAGAGCTTCTCCAGCACCACGGCGGCGGTGGTGAAGATGCGGTAGGTGTGCAGGAAGGTGTTGAGGAAGTCGATGCTCAGGAAGCGCAGGTCCGTCAGCCGCTCCAGCAGCCGCTCCACGCTGGCGTAGCGGATCTGCGGCACCTTGCACGAGTTCAGCGTCTTGCTGAAGCAGATATCGATGTCATCTCTGTGAAGACGGGCGTCAGATCTGCACAAAAGTAACATTTAAAACACTTTATGAACAAGTGATCATGGCTAAGGTGATGCCTTAAGGTTTGGCTTTCACATTTCCCAGACTCTGCACTGCATTAGTGACTCTGAACTCCACACAGCGTGCCACAAGTTCTGCTCCCAGCTCAGCCACACAAACAATCCTTTTCCAGCCCCACAACCAAGGGCACGCTGCAGCTTCATCCCCAAAAAGTGCAAACAGAGAGAATGGAGGAGAGAATCTGGGAGGGTGGGGCTGCAGAACCTGGAGCTGGGATTGGGCAATGAACCCAAGATGGGAATGGACCAAAACTGATAAAAGTGTGAAAACTCGTGAGTCTGAGTCCATCTTGGGTGTAACCATGTCCTGGCTCCTGCACTGCCCAAGGTGAATCCCTGGAAGGGCTTTTAATAAATCCCTGCTTTATTCCTTTAACTCTGTACAGCCTCTGTTCTAGGTGGTGTCTCAAGGCATAAAAGGACTGGCATCCCTTTAGCTGTTCCTGTCAACATAAAAAGCAGTAAATATTTATGTACTATTGTGTTTCATCAGCACATCCAAATGCTTAATTTGCAGGTGATACCTGCTTCCACAACTAAGGGAATTTAAATTTTATTTTTGGCAAATGCTTTACATTTCAAAGCCTAAGAAACCATTAATTATGCTTAAATTTCTGAAATGGAAGAGGTGGCAGAACTGTCCCCTCTAGTCTCTTTCAGGCTATTGTTGCTCATAGGTCACAATATTAGTAAAATCCCACTATGGAATAATTTATTACAATGTTTTCTGCTGGGATCAAGCTTTATCTAAAATAAAGTAATGAATCCTAAAAAAACCCAGCAAAATTAACCCTTTAGCTAGGTTTAAGGCTTACTTGCAAATCAACACCTGCCTTCAGCTCCAAAATTTACTTTTTGTTTTAAAATAGGAAAGAGAGAATAGCATCTCAAATTTCAAAGCAGAAACCAAGAAGAGTATTTGTCTGAGTGAAAAAACCAAAAACAAAAAACAACCAATTTTTGCTTGGACATTAAAAAAAAAAAAAATCATTTCCATAGCCCCCCATAGTCCCTAATGGGGGGGGGGCTTTCCCCTCAAATTCTGTTCTGCTTAGTTTGTAAGTAAATAGGATGAATACTAAGTAAAACATCTCTCAATATACCCCATCTTTTTGCTAAAAATGATTGGATTTTCTCAGAAGAAAGATCAGGATATTACACACAATTCTACACTGTATTACATAAATGAAACAGCAACAACAACAAAAAAAAATCTTGCTTCTTAAACTGGGCCTCCAAAAAGTGTCAATTTTTTGTTTGTATCATCCAATGACATCCGACTCTGAAAGTCAAACTGTGCTGCAAATCAGGCAAGTAAAATTTAAAGAGGAGAACATCAGATTTTTGTCTGTTGTGAAGGTCCTGTATGTTCTTTAGAATTAATACTCCTTTCTGTTGGCACTCAGACTGAGGTCCTGCTGTACTTTGAAAGGGGAAAGATGTACTTTAAAAACTCAGCAGGTGACAGAAGTGTTTACACACCCAAGAGTTCCTGGAATAATGCTGAAGACAAATAAAATGCTTTATTTCCAGGGATCAAAGATATTTGCCCTGACAGTGCATTCCCAGATGTTTTCTCTCTCCCATTTCTAAGCACTAAGAGAAGAAAGGAAAAAGCTACAGAAAGGGCATTTGAGAAACCAAGAGATGTGACAGATAATAGTGAGAAATAAAATAGTTTTATGTTTATCCCTATGTTTCATTCACTTATAAATTCATTGGCTACTAATAAGTAAATTACTTTTTAAATTATATAAAAGAAAATTGAGGTATGTAGAAGATCCAAGTTTTGTTGAAAATCTGGACTCATGTGCTGAAAATATCTCACTAGACACAAAAAACACTTATTACAATAAATAACTGAGAGAATCCAAAGGTGAGGGAAGCAGCCTTATAAACAATGATGCCACATTGATATGATCAGTAAAAATCATGAGAGAAAGTAGTTTTTCAACAGAAATACAGAGACCAAAAACTTTGGCTAATATAACAAAATACCTTTGGAAATACTACTTGTCTGCAGTCACATAAATTCTGAAAGCATTTTTTAAAATCTCCAATAAAATTATGAGATGATAAGGAAAAGCTAACTGAAAACAAAATCATTCATCTGAGGCATAACTGAAGCCCACTATTCAAAATCCAGAAAAACCTAAGTTGTGATCCAACACTTAGAGTTCACTATTCTGAGTGATCCCTATGATTCCAAGAAGGGGATTTGAAAATATATGTTTTGGGATGCAGAATCGGTTCCATTCAACCAAAATGGGAGAAAATAAAAAATTAAAGGTTTGAATTTTCTGAACACATGCTTTCTCTTGTTAAAATTTTTATTGAAGAAACACAGCAATGTATTTTGCTCTCTGTTGCACTTACTTGATCATATGTGGCACTGTGACTTTGGAGTTTTCTTCAAACACTATTGTCATTAATCCATTGCACCTTATATTATCAATGCACTGTGAAAATAAACATTGAAAACTGTTAAAATCAAAACACAGGGTAGGGAGACTTATTCCCACATTTCTCATATCCCTATAAGCTGGAATCATAGCTTTTGCAGGGTATGAGCTGATTAAGACAAGGTATTTTCTCAAATGAAAAGCAGTGATGCAAGAATTAGAGTCGACATGCTTCTCTAGCCTTTGCCTCTCAGGGTATTCCGTTCAGCAACCTTTTATTTCCACATGATTAAGTATTTTGAGTTGGAAGTGATATTTCCTTTGAAGCTCCTTTGAAAGGGAACAAACCTCATTATTTCTAGTATTTCCTGAAAGAGCGTAAGCTTGAGAAATCAAGACCACAAGAAAGTCAGGATGCTTTATATTCCAAGTAATACCTTAACCTTTACTCTGTGCAAAAGACCAGAAGGGAATATAAAAAGCTTCCAGAAACACACTTGTAAAAACAAATTCAAGTGGTGCTCCTTGTGAAACACAGCTGTGAAGAAGCTGTTCCCTGCAAACTCTTGTATAAAGGTTCCAGGCTGGGCATTAGGAGGGATTTTCATGTGAATTTTTATGTAGTTCAGATGAACCCAGAGAAGGGAACGGAGCTGGGAAAGGTCTGGAGCCGCAGGAGGGGCTGAGGGAGCTGGGAAGGGGCTCAGCCTGGAGAACAGGAGGCTCAGGGGGCCCTTGTGGCTCTGCACAACTCCCTGGCAGGAGGGGACAGCCGGGGGGATTTGGGATCTGCTCCAGGGAACAGGGACAGGAGCAGAGGGAACAGCTCAGGCTGGGCAGGGCAGGCTCAGGGTGGAACCAGCAGGAATTTCCCCATGGAAAGGGAGCTCAGGGACTCGAAGTGCCCAGGGAAGTTTGCAGTGCCCATCCCTGGAGGTGTCACCTGGAGGTGGCACTGAGAGCTCTGGGCTGGGGACAAGGTGGGGATCAGGCACACTGGGACTTGGTGACCTTGGAGGAATTTTCTGACTTCAGTGATGCTGGGATTCTGGGATAACTCAGCACTGCAAGCCTTGCCCCTGGAATTCACAAGTCTGACAGAGCATTGGATTTATATGGTCTGCAACAAGTACCTGCTACCAAACCCTACAGGGCTCTTGTCTTCATAATACTTTCTACTTTTATTCATACAGATATATATGCACAAATACACTTGTGTATGCACTATCTCCTTACATCAGTAAAAAGGAGTTTCAAAAATTATCACAGAATTTATCTTGACTTCAAGAATGCATGTAGCCCTCAGGCTTTGGAACATTTCATAACACAGCAGTGACTGATATTGGGTTGCTCAGACCTGATAATCTCAGGTAATCTCCTCAGGTTTCAATTACATCCATAGCTACAAATTTAAAATATCATATATGTCGTTTTATGTGGATTTCAATTCAGGATTTTAAAATCATTTGGAAGGTGCAGCTGCCATAACTTACAGTATAATTTTCTCAAATCATTACCTAAAAGCAGTAAGAAAAACATTTAATAGAAATACTTATATTTCTCCTATTTGACCTTGAAATGTTTCAAAGAAGCCCTTAGCACCAATCATGGTATCAGACTACTCTAAAAATTATTGTAATTTGGGCTAAGAATGGACTTACTTGTGTTCTTAAATGATCTTTCTGTGCCAGCAAACAAACTCCAATAACTTTACGTGTCAATGGAATAACATAAGTCCCTGATAATATGGTTTGCAAAAAATTCTTCAAGCAGGTCTGTCTGTAAAATAGCAAGCTGCAGCTCATACTGTACTTTGAGATTTTTATTTTCCTATTTTTGTTCTTTCAAAAATGTTAATCCAGCACAAAGCAAGTCAGAATTCTTATTTTTAAGCAATTTTTACTCATTATGATGATGATTCATCTGGAGATGTTGCCAGCAATGATAGCAACTTTGGAAATGCATGACATTCCATGCTGATATTCCTCTAATCAGCTATTTCTCTCTAAATTAATAGAGAATTGGACCTGAATTCAGAACGACAAGAGATCTATGTTCTTGTTCATTGCATAAACAAAACACAAATAGCCTTGATTTAGCTCTGGTTAACTGGAAGTTCAGGTTTCTTTTTTGATTGCATTCAGCTTCTCTCCACAAATAGATTATGACGAAGTTTGTCTATTATGTTTTTAACTAAAAGCGATTTAAAAAAACAGCTTATCCCTGACATTTAAAAATTTTTAAATACCCTTTTTGTTCATTCACGACACAGATAGCTCCTGCACACTGTCAGAATGCTCAGCAATTATTTATACTGTTTTGTTAGTATTCATTTTTTATGGAAAAAAGAGTTTATCCCATTTTCTTACTTCATTATTGATGTGATATAGTATCATTTTCACACTAGGACTCTCAGGTGGTTTTTGATCTGTATGAAAGTCATGAATAAACCAGTACTATCCTTCTTCTTAAATCAAAATATGTATCTGGATGGGCTGTCCTTAGACATAAAAATGCTTACCACTATGTATGCCCATGGACAATTTTGAAATTTATCCCCCATCTCTGTTTTTGAGAAACAGACTCAAATGACTCAAACGCAAGGGCAGAGTTTGGAGGAGAGCAGGCAGCACTGAGGGGTTTTCCATACATAACACAGCAAACCAAAGATGTTCAGCAGCCCTGAGCCAGGCTGGCTTCCAGAGGCACAGAGCGAAGGAGGATCTCAGTAAACCTGGTGAGAAAAGCAGCGAGGTACCTGGCTGATGTCACTGGTCCATGCAGCTTTCTCCTGCCGTGATGGGGCCAAGAGGACAACAGTGAAAGGAGGAGCATCCGTGGGCTCCACTATGAGCTTGAAATCCAGGTGCCCAAACACCTGCCCAGAGCCTTTTGCTTTACAGCCAGAGGGGGAGGAAAAAAGTCACAACGTGAAACGTCAGAGTATAAGATGGAGAAAACATTTACAATGGAAATTGCTTTAAAACATTTTTCTGATAAAGAGCAAATCCAATTAGGTATCCAACAACTCCTTTTGTTGTTCACATGTGCCAAGCACAAAAATGCTGGGATTTGCTCTTTGAGATAAAGTTTCTTATAACACTTGTATGCTAATACAAGCTCACCATGCTACAAGCATCACACAAATCAACAAAACTACTTTCACAATTCAAGTGCAAAGCTTGACAAACTGCAGGATGGAAGCCAAAATAAGTAACAGTAAAATCAGCCTGAGACTGTATTTTGTATTTACATTTGAACAAGTTTGCAGTCCAGATTTGTGGGGAGCCCAAGACAAACGTCCCATTAATTCTTCCAAATCAGTCAAACCCCTTGTATTTCAGAAAACTAATTATCTGCTGCTTATTTAAGGCTTTTTTCTTTTTTATTTTTTTAAAATCTGGGTGAACTTGAATACACAAGTCAGAAAATATTTTGTCACATTTCTCCAGCCAACCCTCTTGAAAATCCAGTAAGGGGTGTTGACAGCAGGAACAAATACAACAAAACAACCCCCCCATCCCAGCCAGCATGTTCATTGTTGAAATAGCTATTCTACTGAATCAGTTTTACACTGTATTCTACTGGATTCACAAAAACATATCTATTTGCTCATATGAAAAAAATAAAAAAAGGGTACTAATTTTAGGAAACTAGAAACTGTACTTACTACTGACAGCTGAATTTAACTTACAATCATCATCACTCGCTTCTGTCTCCTCGACCAGTGTGCACTCTATTAGAGACAGAACACCTCCTGTCTGTGGAAACAAAGCACATTTCACACAAATGTTATTTATTCCCATTTGTCACAGGTTTTTTTAAATGTTGACATGTCTTACTCTAACATTTTACATTACTCAGAGCTCTAAAGAAGACAGATCAATTTCATGATGCACATTTTTTCCTTTAAAGAACTAAACCCAAACAGATTAAATGTACTTCTTAATCCAACAGATTAATAGTACAATGCACAAAATTTCTTTCAGTTTTACCACACTGTAGTTTATGGCAGACACAGACTTTTTCACGAGTTCCAGAAAAGTTAACTAGAACTTAATCTTCTGAATTTAAGTGAAATACATACAAGATTTTTTAAAGGTTCCATTAGACTCTATTTATTTTGCATAAGTGCTTGAACCATTTAAGAGGTGCAAACTTTAATAACCTCTTGGTATGCCAAATTAAAATTGCATTCAATATAATCCACTCCTTGAACTACCAACATCTCTTTACCCACAAGCCAGCACCATGAAAGCCTGATTCTCAACAAACATAACTAGATTGTTCTTAGATGACATTTTCGTTTAAGAGAACATGCTGTTCAGGAAAAGAGAATTGACTTTGAAAATTAATTTTATTAGAGCTCTGGAAAATGTTCTTTGGCAATTCTGCAGGGCTGCACTGACTGATTTATGCACTGAAAACTGACTTAAATTCAGTGCTACATACATTGAATTTATTCACTGCTTCAAACAAAGAGATGCATCAATGCCTTGTTTCTAAATCCCCAGTTTACTAGAATTAACTGGGTATAAAAAAAGAAAATTGGCTGAATGCTATTATTTGCAATTAAAAGACAAGAAGAGTTAAACATTGTGCACTACCCCACTTCTGTTCATAACCACGAATGCAAAGCTCAGGTGAAAGCCATAAAACAGTAAAATGCTGACAGTTCACCAAAGACATGCTTTCATTTTGCAAATGAAATCATAAAGTCCATACCTTAAGAAGATGCAGTTTTCCTCCTGAACTTCTTGTACAAATTAAGAAGTGCTTTGTAAACAAGAAGCATTGTCTTTCTCCCTCTTTCTTCAAAGACAGCGAGCCCAGGCGAACTTTACTCAGCTTTCCCCTCTCAACTGAGGGGACCTGGATAAGGGAACCTGGTAATGAAGGTGCCAAATTTACTGTATTACAGTAATATTCAGTAGGCAGTGCTCAAGTTAATTCACTGAATACTATTATGCTAATTAATGCAATTCTTCATTCCAGTATCAATGTGTATCAGCGAATCCTTCAAGCACAAGTCAATCCCTTTTTTACTGCACAAGCTCCCTTTGTTTCTTATAAATAGACTCAAGTACAGTCTAGACTAACACTTGTGTACATGGCAGGATTAAATCTAGGGCTCATTAGGCAATTACACACACTAAGAGGCCACTGATCAGGAAATGTGGCTGAACAGCAAACACCACTTTGACAGCCACTACACCTGAAAATGACAAGGCACTTCCAAACCAAACCAAACAGAGAATGGAAAGAATGTGGAAAAGCTCTTTTTGATGGAAAGGAGTTTGTGTGTGCCCGTGTGGAAGAGAGATGGAAATGAAGCACATTTCTTCTTATCTTGTGCTGCATAGCTGTCAGTGCTCCACAGCTCATCTGAAATGTGTTACCAGTAAAACTCCCAAACTAAATTGAACCTGCTTACATAACTCTGAATTTTGCTTTGCAGAGCTCCAGGCTGGGGACAGCTCTGCTCTCGGCTGTTTCACATCTCAGTCTGTGACCAACTTTTCCAGATTGATCCCACCATGTGTATCACCTCCAAATTTGGAGCAGGAGTTAAATTTGGTGGTGAAGTGCAACTCCTCTGTAGATTAAACAGAAAGATTCCTGCCATACAACTTGCTGTTAGCAGACAGGGCAGCCAAGAGACCTCCTAGTCTCATTCCCACACATCTCTCCTCACTATTACCTTTACACTGGCTCGTGTCTTGTTCCAGCATCACTAATACAGCTAAACCAGAAGGAAAATAATGGTGGGAAGATAGGAGCAAGGTCACAAAGCACAGCAGAACAAGCAGGAGCAGAAGGCTTTGTCCTGCCTCTTCCAGATACCAGCTAGCACAGCTGCACCAAAGCTCAAGGTAGTGGCAGCATCCTGACACAATGCCAGCCTGACAGAATTAACCATTAAATAACAGATTAGCAATTCTTACTCTGTGCTGTCTACAGAATTATCTTTCTCAAAGTTCACATATGCGATCTTAAATTAGCAAACAGAGAAACTGCAATAACCAAGAAAGCTGCTATTTATCTACATTTCTTCTACACTTAGTTCTCTCTATATATTTGGGTAGCTTTAGGTTATTAATATGTAAACTTCTACTGACATGGGAAAACACACAGCAGTAAATTTGCCAGAGAATAGTGTTCTCTGGCAGACATTTCACATCTAGACTAAACGCGTATAACACAATTTGTGTCACCAAAACAGAACAGTGGAGTGCTCTAAAATTCTGCAAAGGAACGTGGAACATTTCAGATTCACTTACATTCTAACCCAAACCCATAAATATTTATTGCCTGTTGTGCATTTCCCCTGGACAAACAGCCAACTTGCCTCAGCTGTAAGAGAGAGGGAGGAGATCATTTCCATGTGTTGGAACAGTGACTTTTCCATGTTACACTGACTGTCCCTCAAGCCTCACTGCAAGGCTAGCATGTTGGAAACAGCTCCCAGACAAAATTCCCAGGGTACTTTTAGTCCTTAAAATCCATCTTTGCATTTAGGGTAGCAATATTCAATCTGTATCTTTTGTTTCTGCTTTGCTTAGCAGAGTAATAGTACCTATAAAAATTACATGCTTACAGAAGTAAGTTTACAGGTGATTTTTGTTTATTTATTTGCTTTTATTTTCATTAGAATGCTGTCAGGACTGACATACTCTGTTCTACCACAGTGGGGTGGAGGTTAAACAGTGCTCTTGCACAGAGTTGAAATACTGTTTAATAAGGTAAAACAGAGCAAACGTCTCTAAAAGCAGAAAACAGAGACTGCATTTTCTGTCTTTCAAACTTGCAGAGAGGAGCACATCTACACATTCTGCATGGCTGACACCAAGCAAGGACCTTGGGCACTCTCATCAGGCTTTAGTGGTTAACAAAACTGGGCATTGGCTCTAGCACAGATTTCCTCTTAAGGAAAAGAAATGGGCACAATTGGCCAATGTACAGATGCAATGAGCAAGTGAAGCTAATTTTAGAACATTCACTAACAGTATAGTTTGGACAATAGTGCAATCCTATGAATTTTTATCCAGCCACAGGGCTAAGCACTTCCAGCACTTCAGTGTTTCAACAGCCACACTCTCAGCCTTGGCTCAATCCAAGGAATATAAAAGGCTGTATTTATAAACAAACCCAAACATTCAGAAGTCTACATTAAGCTGTCTGATTTACCAACTCAGTCTAGCTTTCCCTGTGCTCTTTTCTGTTGTTGGGTGGGGTGGGGGGGTTAATTTTTTTTTTTCTTCTCTTTTCTATTGTTTGTTTTTACTTCTCAGAGGGTTAAACCCTGGAAGAGGTTGCTCATTCAGGGAGGCTGTGGAGTCTCTGTCCTTGGAAACAACAAAATACTGACTGAACATGGCAGAAAGCAACCTCCTCCAGCTGGTGCTGCTTTGACACTGGAATTGATAATTTCCAAAGTCCCTTCCAACTCCAGCTAGTGCATGATTTTGTGGCTTTGATATCTTTATCAGCAGAGGTAAATTCACAGCAGCTGATGGCAGAAACATCAGTGTTTGAAGGCACCAGAGGGACTCAAGTGTGCCCAGCTGTTTGGATGTCAACAGATTTGAGACTCCCTGAGTGTCCTTTAGCTTCACAAAGGAAATGTTCCTCACTTGTTTGAGTGCCTGGCTATAAAATCTGCACCTAAGTAAGAGGCAGGAAAAATCAGACCCCAAGAAAGTCAAAGGAGAATAAACAATCTGCATTGAAAACACTGCCAGGTACAGTTCCTGTGGTTTCAACATGTACAACTCAACAGAACAATCTCTTCTTAAAAACGTAACGTCTGTGACACATAGAAAACTTGTAATTAACATCCACCAAAAAAGCCTGAACAAAGGTAATGGCACCTCTCTCCTGTTTTGAGCTGACAAAGAGGTTCCTGTGCCTATCTACACTGATTAACACAACAAATAGAAGCAACTGAAACCAGAAGAGATGGACATCACTGCCAAAGTGACCCCACTGTCAGATGTGAAAGGAAAACGGGCTCCATTACTTCATTTGCTTTATTCAGATTTCTGCCCTTGCACAGAATCACAGGCAGTGGATGTTCCAACAGATAATCTGATACAACCTTCTGTAACACACACTCCTGTCCACTGTCCTCTGATTGTGTGCCTAGAAATAAATCTGAATTTAATTTACTTACAGGGTTTGGCCTGGGCCTAACATGCCAACAGTAATTTGTTCAGGCTTATTTCCACAGAAAAAAAATTCTAAGTTTTACTGATGAAGCAGTGGGTACACAGACAAAACATCAGTCAGTCTTAACAGGAAAACCCCAATAAATAAAAATATATATTTGCATTATATATTGTAATAATCTTGAAAAACAATTATAAAATTTAATTAGATTTCATGGTACATTTCATAAGTCAACCTAGGATAATCAAAGCATTATAATTTTTGGCTGTGGGTGCAAAACAATTTGTTTTTTCTCTTAAAGCCATATTCATAACTCTTACAACACCTCACAGGTAACAAATGCATGCATTTAATGAAGAATCAAGTAATTTAATAGGGTTTGTAAAAACAATATTGTTGGTGTATTGTAAAAATAATATTGGAAGTTATTACATAAAATTTCATAGTTTGGCCACGTAACTACAGAAGCAGCACAAAATGCATTTCAAAATGTACAGAAAACTTATTAATCACCAGGCGCATGGCTCCACCAAATACCAGATGTTCTTTTGAGGTTATCTGGAAAAGGCTTGTGAAGGGATGCACCTAAATTGTACTCCTAACCTACATAAGTGTATGTAATGCCTTCCAGCACACAGGAGCAAAACCTGTCACAATCCTGCACCATAGATCTGCAGTTACTATGTACAAACCCAGTAACTTGCTTTAAGAGATCCAAAAGTAAAATATTATATAAATGGGAGAAAAATAAGCAGTTAAAGTAAACACCACCAGGAAAGAATTGTAACCAATTTGCAGTTCCTGGCAAAAACTGTCCCTAGTTTAAAATGGAAATGTTATTCTAGCATAGCTTTTTTGGAACTTAACAACAAATTCCACCTCTGCTGTAACTAATTTTCAACAGAAAGAGTTTCCAGAGCTACCATGAATAGACAGAAAGAAAAAGAGTGCTGCTCTTCCCCTGCTCCATGCCCTTGGGACCACATTCCAAGCAGAATGTGAATTACTGAAAGTCCCATGGGGGCTTTGCCACTCACGTGCTGCTGATTTCCATGGTTCCTGAAGAAAACAGCACAGAGCTGGGGTCCAACCACAGCCCCAAATCACCTGTTTCCAGGGCATTTTGTGACTCACTCCCTGCAGGGACTGGGGGCAGGCTCAGGATGCTGACAATGCCCAGTGCGGTGCCCAGCCTGACGATGGCAGTGTGAGCCCTGCTGCCTTTCCTGCAGCTTTTTGTCATGATTATTGGGCAGTTTTGCAGAGGAGTGCCTTACCTTGGCGTATAAAGGTTTGGCTGGTATCTAGCAATATGTCACAGCCCTCCACTATGGTCCTCTCTATGGCCAGGTTCTTCCGGATGTTCTCCGTGTCACTCACCTCGTCGTGCATCACTCTGTTGGGGACACAGCAAAATGAACTTTATCTCCCCAAAACCTGCCTCACACCTGCTGTGTCTGTGAAGACAAAGTGCATGCCCTTCACCCCCCACTACAGAACAGACCTACCCACCCAGTGCCTCATCACTCCAGAGCAGGTCCCTTGCCTTTTTTCCTCTTCTTGTGATCATTTTGATTTTTCAGCAGTATAGCCATTTTTTCCAGACTGGTTTAGTGGCTGTTCCTGAACACATCTGACAAATACCAAGCTACATACACTCCACAGCTGTCAGAAGAAAACCTGAATCTTAATGGGCTGGGCTGCCACAGACAGAGAAGGGCTACCTAGAATTGTGTAGGACACATTGTAGATTTCCTCTCTATGGATTTAGGGTCGCATCTGTCCCTGCTTCATCTTTACATCCCATCCCATTATCCCACTTCCTTTCCTTTCCTGAAACTTTCCTTTCCTTTCCTGAAACTTTCCTTTCCTTTCCCTTTCCCTTCCTTTCCCTTTCTCCTTTCCTTTCCTTTCCCCCAACATCCACAGCCTTGATACTTCACCATTCCCTTTGTTTTACTTTTCTTTTAATAAGCATCCTCCCTTAACAGAGAAAAGTACTGATTCTTTTTCTATATATCATCTTGTAAAGATATTTTCCTAAAGTGGGATTGGACTGCACTTTCTGGGATTTCCTCCTCCCTCAGAACTGCATTAAAGGGGTGAAAATAAGTCCCTTTATTTTTACATTTATGGTCTACACTGACTTTATGAGCAGGGAGGATCAGTCAGTCTCAGACTCCAGTTCTGAATGTTCGGTGATGAATCAGTTGGATCAGCAATGAACTCTGACTTATGAGATGAAGCCAGCCCAAAGCTGATTTATCTGCTCATGCACATCTTTTACAACTAAATATTCTCCAAGCACATCTTTAGTGAATACTCTAGACACTGAGTATTTATATCCTGGAGTTCACTCGTGGTCTCTGTTCACAGCAGAACACTGCATTTCCCAGAGAGGAGAACCACATTTCTCACTGGGCTGATGAGAGGAACATCTGAGAAAGGTCTGGGGGTTCAGGGAAGAGCTTCATTTTGCAGGTTTCCACAGGGAGCATTAGAGAGTTCTCAGAATCTATCTTTACTTCCTGCTTCTTTGGCATTACTCGAAGCATATATGAAAGTCAATTTTCACAGGAGCACACCAAAATTATAACACAGATAGAGAACTAAGTACTTTCTAAGACCATGTTCATTTAAAGTGCCCTTTTCTCTTTAAATTGAGAAGAATAAAATTTCTTTCTGTAAAGGAAACTGCTCTGTTCATAACCCAGGAATAGGTGGTTTCTATAGTGATTTCGATTCTCCCCTAACCAAAATACAAGGAGACACTTGTAGATTTAAATTTATTATAAAAAAAAATAGAACAAACAAAATATTACACTTAGATTTTTTTTTGGTTATTTTTAATTATCTTCTGTTTTGGGTTTGATCCTTTTCTTTAAAATATGTATCTTTTTTAAAGGAGCAAAACCAAATAAAAATAAAGAAAAACTGGTTTTTCTTTTCAAAATTTTTCATTCAAAATTATCAGACATAAAGTAGAAAAATCTTACCTTGAAAGTTCTTCTAGTTTAGATTTAGCAAATTCAAGGCTTTTTCTTTCAACGTGCTCGTGTGGTGTGTGAGCCAAAAGTTCATGAAGTGTTATAATATATCTGGGAATCTTGAAACCAATAAGGTATCATGTCAGTAAATCCATATATACCTTCCCTTAATTTTAATACATTATGAGTATGTAAATTTCTTTTGACATTGAAAATACCAGGTGACCTGCCTTCATTCAGAGAAAATTCACGTTGCACAAAAGGAGATGGAAGAATGTCCAGTATTTGACTATTAAAAGCTACAGGGTAACAAGGACTCTTCAGAGCTTTTAACCACAGAAAGAAGGACTCTTCAGAGCTTTTAACCAGAACCAAGTGATGGTGCAGCATAACTAGTCTGACACAACAAGATTTATGTAGGAGGAGAGGCAACATTATGCTTATGTGGAAAGTCATCAGCAATGACATAATAACATTCCTCTTCACACAGGAACAGGACAATCTCTTTACCTCCCCTGACCTGGTTTCAACTCAACCCAAAGAAACCCAACTCCATAAAAACTTTTAAATATACCGCTTCAAAAATTAAAACAGTATTGCTGCAGGTGCTAGGGGCTCCTTAAGCTAATATGAACAACTACCACTAACGTGTCACTTATGTGCCTTCTTAAACTTTTTTTCTCTATCTGGCTTGCCAATAACTGAACAAACTGAGGGGGTTCACTATTCCTCTGATGAATAACATGTCAGGTTAAATGAAAAAGACACAAAATTCTCAGGCCAGTGCTCCACAGACTCTTAAAGCAGCTGCAAATATCTATCCCAGCCAGATCACAGTAAATAATCAGGAGGGTAAGTACAGTGTTCAAAACTTTTTATTTTTCATTTTTTAAACACCAAGTCACTGGAGACCAAAGCAGGGAGAAAGTGAATTCCCAGTAAGGTGCTTATGGCCGGCCTAAGTTACTGAATATCATCTTTCTGTGCACTTTATAATCAGGGATCCTAAGTCAAGGAACTGCTCCTTGTCAATTTTCTTTGGTGCCATCCTCATCCCACACTTCTCCTTAACATTCTTGACTGAACAAAGATAAGCCAGCATAGATGGGGAAGAAATCTCTACAGGCAGAGCCTTGGTGTAACAACAAAATATATTAAACTAAACTAATTTTCAGGAGAGTATTTCTAGTTAAGCAAGAGGAGCCTTTGATCAATTGCAATGTCAGTAACATAAAGTGAATCTACCAAACAGTAAAACCAAATATACACAAAAAATACACTGGGAGTACCTGGAACATGGGGTAGGTGAGGAAAGTTTCCAGCATTCGGCCCTCACATGCTGGGTTGGCCTCATATTGCTTCAAGAGTTTGTCAAAATCTCTGTTTTGCTTACAGTTTGCCAGCACTTGTAGGCTATATTGATGATTCCGAACAAATTCTTGATATATGTTCAGCATTGGCAGCAGAATGTCAAATAAGTCAGCTGGAAAAGCAGAGAACATGCCTTTTTTTTTCTCCCAGCTACCCATGTATTGAAAATGCATTTTTAAAGAAAGCAGTGTTTTCTCCAGTAGTGAATTACTATAATCAGTTCTGTTTCCAAAATACTGACAATTTAGAAACATTAAACACAGCCCTTTCACCTGCCCAGTAATGGTTGTTCTGATTACCTAATGGACAGATAGTATTACCAAAAATACAAGTTTAATCAATACTAAGGGCAGAGGAATTCTCATATACAGACCATGACTGCCCACATGGGATTCCCACTACATCTGATCTTGTGGTTTTAACTTTGCAAATGCATTCCCTTCAAAGAGGACTTTTAAGAAGCCATGTCTTTAGGAAAAAGAAAAAAAAATTCCTATTGAATTTTCAAAAATAAATATGAAAGTTATACCCCACAGAAAATAAAGTAACTCACCTAGAATTAAGGTAGGCCAGTTAGCTATTCTTGCTTTTAAGCCCTGGTGAAATATCTCATGAAGAAACATGATTGTTTCACTGAAAAACAAGTATTTAAACAAACAAAAAGACAATTCTGGTTTTATTTTCTGATTAATAATTCATAGAGAAACATCTCTTCCTCTTTTGCACTTGGCTAGAAAAAAAACAGAAGACAGTTATTGTTATGGAAATAAGTGCTTCCTTTTATTGCATTGTTTAAAAATACTAGCTCAGTGCTTCTAAAAAACTCATAGTATTCAATATAAATATTCTAACACTGTATTCATATTGTAACAAGGGAAAAGAAACCTGCCTCATGACTAAAGGAACATATTCTATTTCTCAGAAGTTTGAGGCAGGCTTGGATGCAATCCCAAGCCTGTATCTAACATTAGATGCCTCCTGGGCTACTTGAACATGCTCATTACAGCAGTACTTGGATGCCTAATGAAAGAACAATTCTTTTTTTGCAGTATGTGAAAAGACAAGTGAGAGGGAAGGAGACTCCTTAGGCAGGACAACAGAAAACAGAAGCTTTGACATTCTCATCCTCGAGGTCTTATTGGGATCATATGAGGCCACTAAGTCCAGTTTTGCTCTCTTAAGAGAAAAAAAGAAGTAGGAAAGGTGACATAAAATTGTGAGAACTGCCCCAAGAGGCACCATCTGTCTCTTTTTTTCCCCTCTAGCACAGAATGTAGGAAGGTAAAGAGGCTGGTTTCCAACAGCATCAACTGCAGCACCTTTGCCTTTCAGCCCTGGAAGCGTGTCTGGCTCAGTGACCCCACCAGAGCCAAAACAGGGACCAGGACTCAGCTGAACCAGAATGGGAACAAGCAATGGGGAAACCCACAGCATAAAAAGAAAAAAAAGAAAAAAAAGCCAAACCAAAAAAAAGCCAGAAAAGGCATAGAAACCTCCCAAAACAAGCAAACAAACAAACAAAAAAATCCCAAATAAAACCCCATACCTGTTGAGGAAAATGCTACTGACATCATCGTGGCTGATGGGAGGCTTCTTGGAGCTGGCTGCCATCCTGAGGGGCCGCAGGAAACAGTTCACCAGGACATAAAGCTGGTGCACATACTCAGACTCAGCCTCCACCATGTTGAAAACTATCTGGTTCCTCTTCCTCATGCTCTCTGCATGAGGAGAACAAATATAATCTTGGACAATGGTTTTCCATTTTCTTCTGCACAACCAGCCCCGCATAAAGCTCTGAACCTAAAACGGGATCATGCAGACAAAGAAAGTGAGGAAAAAAACACATTGCTTATCATAAGCTTTTCACTGTAGAAATAACCCTCAAAATTAAAAGTCGTTGCTCAGAAATAAAAGTGTTCCCTTATTGATATATAATTGTTCTGTAATTAAATATATTTTACATTTCTGTTTGTTAAGGGTCATAATTGTTGCCAGGAAACAGACTGTAAAACATGGCATACATAGAAGGGAATCTTTCACTGCAAGCTGGAGTAATTGTCTCCTTCCCATTAGCATGAGTGCAGTTCCTTCTTCCTCCTCCTAAAACATTTCTCTTACACCCCAAAGGTATCCTGCAATACCTCCAGGTAACACATTCCAACACAGACTCAATATTATTATTTACAGAATTCTTAAATTATTTTTTAAGTTCAGTTTGCTTTCTATTTTGAACAGATAACACTTGGCATGAGTATTTAAAGCTATGTATCAATACATTGCTTGGTATCAGACACCAAGGCAGCAAACACAGAATTCTAAAAGACAGATTTCTGGCATTCTTAAAAAGAATCTCTATGTAATGGAAAAATCTAACTAGGCATATCTATTGAAGTTGGAAGTGGATCAAAGATTACAGAAGAGGTCTACATCTGGTCACATGAAATTTCATTATGTCTGTGCCCTAATCTTGATGTGGAGATCATTCATCTTGAAAGAGAAGTGCAAAATTTCACTGGTATCAGTTTGCTCTGAAAAAAATAACTTTAAAAAACCCAGGGACCCAACTGTCAAAATTACAAAGATGTAGAATGCAGCGTATCACATACAGATTGAAAGTTCTCTTGCTACTGAAAGAGGCATTCTCAGCTTCTGCCACAATGGCTAATCTACACAAAAAGGAAAACTTGCACCAAGTTACCAGCTCAGTGCTGACCCTGGCTCGAACTGCACACCCGAGAAAAAGACAGAAAAGACACATTCCATAAAGGATTTTATGCAAATACATCACCAGATTAAATGTGGCTCTAATGTATAACTGAAGAGATTTAAGGAGGGGCAGAGTAAAGGAAGACTTGCTATTTGACTATACTTTAAAAATAATAAATAAAATTAGACAGACCAAAACACGGAAGTACACTCCTCATCCCACCCTTCTCCCTTTAAGCACAAAAGACTTCATGTTTACCTTCTTAATTTTTTTGATATCTGGATCTTCATCTTCCTGGTTGCCTTGATAAGGTCGCATTTTTTCCTTTGTTTTATTCAGTGCTACAATCTGACAAAACCAAACAGTCATTACCTGCTTCCTCGAGTTAATGAAACTCTCGGTTGGAGAACTAACAGAACAGCAATTTGCCCTTTCCCCAGCCTGTGGAAGGGGCACAGAATGACCAGCACACATTTGGGGTCAGGGACTGGAACACTTCAGCCCAGTACACATTCCTGTCCAGCTGGAAGAGGGACCCAGAATGAGCAGGTTCTGCCCCCAAAACTAGCTATGCCTTTTGGGTTTTATCAGCGTGGGACTGCAACTAGGTTTTTAACAACATCCAGGGAATCAGAGCAGTCTGGAACAGTCCATAACACCATCATAGCCAAACTCAAACCTGAAGGCAGGGAGGAAACAATGCAATCAGTGGCACCCACTCTGCAAAGCAGTGTGTCATCTTAAACACTCTGAGAGAAGTAGCCCAATCAGCCCAAAAGGCCCCAGTATTTCAAAGAAAATTATTTATCCAAGGAGTCACTGGGGGACTGTGCTAAATTAACCTGGCTCTGCCATTTTCACAGAATAGTATAGAAATATTGAATACCACTGATGCCTTAAGGTTTGGCTTTCCTGTTTTCCAGATTCTGCACTGCATTAGTGTGTAACTCGGAACTCCACACAGAGTGCCACAAGTTCTGCTCCCAGCTCAGCCACACAAACAATCCTTTTCCAGCCCCACAACCAAGGGCACGCTGCAGCTTCAGCCCCAAAAAGTGCAAACAGGGAGAATGGAGGAGAGAATCTGGGAGGGTGGGGCTGCAGAACCTGGAGCTGGAATGGAATAATGAACCCCAATGTGGAAATGGACCCAAACTTAAAAAATGTGAGAACTTGTGATCTGGGATCCATCTTGGGTGTAGCCATGGCCTGGCTCCTGCACTGCCCAAGGTGAATCCTTGGCAGGGTTTTTAATAAATCCCCGCTTAATTCCTTTAACTCTGTCCAGCCTCTGCTCCAGGGAGCCTCTCCAGGCATCACCACAGCCATGTACCCAGCAGAAAGCTCTACCCAGTGGCTCCTGGAGGCTCTGGCACTCACCTCTGACTTGAGCCTCTCGATCTCTGTGTCCTGGTCCTCCAGCTGGTGCCGGAGCTGGTTGGCCGCCACCTTCTCGGTCTCCACGATCTGCACCAGGTGGATGTACTTCTGCATCAGCACCTCCCGCTCAATCAGGATGTCTGAGTAGCTGCCAGAGAAAGCTCAGGTCACTAAAAACAGCCAGAGACTGGATTTGAGTGATTTTAGTATAAGAAGGCTCCTGCTCCTGAAACAAGCGGTAAAAACAGGAACTGATGCAGACAATAACGTTTTAAATGATTCCTCTTCCATGCCTAAAGAACTGTTCATAAGAATCATTATTCTTCTTTGCATGATAGCTGTCTGTGCAAAACATTACTACTGTTAGATATTTATTATTGTTAGATATTTACTATTGTTAGGGATTTACTGTTGTTGGATACTTATCTATTATTAAATACCTATGATTAGTAGGTATTTAGAATAGAGGCTTGACAAGTTAGAGGCCTTGCAAGCCTCTAACAGGGGGAAGTGATGCCTTTAGGTTTAACAATCATATTTTCCAGACTCTGCACTGCATTAGTAACTCTGAACTCCACACAGAGTGCCACAAGTTCTCCTCCCAGCTCAGCCACACAAACAATCCTTTTCCAGCCCCACAACCGAGGGCACGCTGCAGCTTCAGCCCCAAAAAGTGCAAACAGAGAGAATGGAGGAGAGAATCTGGGAGGGTGGGGCTGCAGAGCCTGGAGCTGGAATGGAATAATGAACCCCAATGTGGAAATGGACCAGAACTGATAAAAGTGTGAAAACTTGTGATCTGGGGTGCATCTTGAGTGTAGCCATGGCCTGGCTCCTGCACTGCCCAAGGTGAATCCTTGGCAGGGCTTTTAATAAATCCCCGCTTTATTCCTTTAACTCTGTCCAGCCTCTGCTCCAGGGAGCTTCCCAAGGCATCAGAACCCCCTCACAGGACATAGACAGGTAATAGGGCCACAACAGCAATAAACCTGCAAAGCCACGCTTGTTTGGCTTAACTTATAACGTGCAGCTTGATCATAAACCATCCAAATCATAACCACCAAATCATCCAAACTGAGGGAGTTTAATATCCTTTTTATGGCACAGTACCCAGTCTCACAGAATCCAGCTATTGAGAGCAAGATAACTGCACTTTTTAGGAGCTTCTCATTTTCACACTAAGCCCAAGAATTTGGTAAATTCAATTTGTTTTATTTATTTTAAGGTCTTGATGTTTTCCCGTCTTTTTGGGAGGACTTGGGGGAGCATGTAGCACTTCATCAGAACTATTTCTCTCCATCTGCCAGATCTCTTTATGGAAAAATTCCCATCAAAACTGTCATTTTAGTGTGTTAACATGTTTTATTCTTTAGGCCATTTTAAGATTACTGAAATAAATGGCTTTAGGCAAATCAGTATTGGTAACCACAGTATCAGCCTTTCTTTCAGCTCTTGGGCAGCTTTCCCTGAAAAGGGACAATATCCTTAGGGCAATTAGATGCCACAATCAGAGCACCATGTCAGAAATGCTTTTCAGCATCAGGTAGAGGAGAAATCAGTTTCTCCCTGTGCAGCATCTTCACAAGACTGACTTTGAAAGAAGCAAAATCAAGACAGAATCACAGAATCACAGAATATTGAGGTTGGAAGAGACCTCCAAGATCATCGAGTCCAACCTGTGTCCTAAACACCTCAACTCAGAGTATAGACTATAGCATGGCACTAAGTGCCATGTCCAGCCTTTTCTTGAACACTGTCAAAGATGACGATTCCACTACCTCTCTGGGAAGAGCATTCCAGTATTTTATTACTCTTTCGGTGAAAAATTTCTTCCTAATATCCAATCTATACCTTCCCTGACGTAGCTTGAGACTGTGTCCTCTGGTTCTGTCAGTTGCTGCCTGGTGGAAGAGACCGACCCCCACCTGTCTACAGCCTCCCTTCAGGAAGTTGTAGAGAGCAATGAGGTCTCCCCTAAGCCTCCCTCTTTTCCAGGCTAAACAACCCCAGCTCCTTCAAACGTTCCTCATAAGGCTTGTGTTCCAAGCCCCTAACCAGCCTCGTTGCCCTCCTCTGGACACGCTCCAGCATATCAATGTCCTTCCTAAACTGAGGGCCCCAGAATTGGACACAGTACTCTAGATGTGGTCTCACCAGTGCCGAGTATAGGGGAAGAATGACCTCCCTGCTCCTGCTGGCCACACAATTCCTAATGCAGGCCAGGATGCCGTTGGCCTTCTTGGCCACCAAGGCACACTGCTGGCTCATATTCAGCCGGCTGTCAACCAGCACCCCCAGGTCCCTTTCCTCCTGTACACTATCCAGCCACACTGTTCCCAGCTTGTAACGCTGAAGGGGATTCTTATGGCCAAAATGTAGAACTCGGCACTTAGACTTATTAAATTTCATGTTGTTGGATTCTGCCCATCTATCTAATCTATCTAAGTCTCTCTGCAGAGCCCTTCTTCCTTCCAATAGATCAACACAAGCTCCCAGCTTAGTGTCATCTGCAAATTTGCCAATGAAAGACTCAATGCCCTCATCCATGTCGTCTATAAAAATATTAAACAGAACTGGCCCCAGCACAGAGCCCTGAGGGACACCACTGGTGACTGGCCGCCAGCTGGATGCAGCACCGTTCACCACCACTCTCTGGGCCCGGCCGTCCAGCCAGTTCCTAACCCAGCACAGAGTGCTCCTGTCCAAGCCGTGTGCTGCCAGCTTCTCCAGGAGTATGCTGTGGGAGACAGTATCAAAGGCCTTGCTGAAGTCTAAATAGACAACATCCACAGCCTTTCCTGTATCCACCAGGCGTGTCACCTGGTCATAGAAGGAGACCAGGTTGGTCAGACACGACCTACCCTTTGTAAACCCATGCTGACTGGGTCTGATGCCCTGGCCATCCTGTAAGCGCTGTGTGATAGCACTCATTATGAACTGCTCCATTATTTTACCTGGTACTGAGGTCAGGCTAACTGGCCTGTAGTTACACTTCGCTGTCTCTTACCTCAGGTTTTAGGAAGGTTGTTCCTCCTATCTTGTAAATTTAAGTAAATTTACAAGATAAAGACCAAACACAGCAGAATGGAAGCCCTGAATCATTGAGAAGGGATCCCACACTTTTTGATATCATGTCTTTTTTTATTATTGAGTTTGAGCACAAGATTTAACAGAAAGAATGTTTGGGTTGCAAGTCTCTTCCTTTTAAATTTCTTCCTGCTTGTTACAGCACTCATAAAACAATGAACATTTGCTATTAAATACTGTGAGGCTCTTAAAATTGCAGTAATGTGCATCCTCTACAGTGTGGTTTTCCTGTAAATATTTACTTGTATTTCAATCAGTGTTAGTGCACTTACACACTGGAGGGGGCACATATTAAGCACAGCCATTGAATGCAACACCTAACCTGGAAAACAAGCTTGGATTTAAAATAATTCAAATAAGTTCCCACAGCTATCATAAAGTAAAAGTTTTTCCTCCTTATACCGATCATAAAAAGAATATAGAGAAAAAGAGAATTTAATTCTATTACATTTGCTGTTATATTTTGACTACTGCAGAAGTAAACAATACACTGGAAAAAGGAAGGTCAGAGCACCTCTTCCAACAAGTGAAAAACATACATAAATAAATCTGTCATGACGCAATCCTCTTATCACTGAGCTGTGCAAGAAACAGCAGTGGAGTATGAGATTAGTTCTTTACAAATTTTCAATAATAATTTGGTTTTTTTTGCAAGAATTCTGGGGTTTTTTTCAGAAACCAGACTACTTCATCTCTTCACACCCTAAAAGGCATTTGTACATTCTAAACAGTGTCCAAATTAAAAGCACTAATAGTGTCTAAGTTAGCACTAATTGTTTTACAATATTATTAAGATAAAAATACACATACATATGTTACATATGTAACATACATAATAAAATTCTTTGATATACATTTACAAATAGTCTTTTCTATCTAAAACCAAATCCAGATGGGTAAAACACCCTCTTTTTTCTATGTATCCTTTTCAATATATTTTAGAAGTTTTGCTAAGAACTGTTTTCAATACAGAATTTGACAGGTTTCACCTCTGTTTTACTCTAACTGAGGAAAATAACAGGAAAATAGTGGGACACAGACTCATAAAGGATGTAGGAGAGAAGACATTGCTACATATCAGTGCTTTTCTTTCACTTCTTTATTTTCCCCTTTAGGGGAAGAAATTTATGTGTATTTCTTAGATTCTTTAATTGCATTAAGCTGGACTTCCACAGCTTTGTTTTACTGGGGAACCAGAGACTTTGCTCGGGAAGGCTGAAGGTTTTGTTCTTTTGAGATGCTCTTAAAGCAATTCAGCGGGGTGGCTTTGGCTGTCTGAAATGTCAGGCTCAGCCTGGAAACCAAACAACATCTCCTTCACTCCCATAATTAGGAGTACAAAGAAGAGTTAGTTGGAAAAGCCCGTGTACACCTACACTAACTTATAACAGGCTAAAACCATTTTCTTTCTCAAAACTATGGCTGGGAAAGGAAAAATCAGGGGCTTTTGGAATAATCTTCACACACTTCTAACAGCCCTTTCCACCCATCTCTCTGCATGCCTGAATAGAGATCACCGTGTCCAAACGTGTCATTAACATCTGAATATCCAGAGTAATCTCAGGAGCCTTACAAGATGGCATGAACACACGTGTATAAAAAAATCCACATGTACAAAAAAGAGAAAATTGTACCAAAATGTTCAGATGCCTAAGGAACACAGAAAAAGACATAAAACAACTTGCAAGCAGCCAGCCTAAGTCTGGTTTTCTGTCTGGGGTATCATTTAATAGAAAGAAACAACTGCTGCACACCACAGTTTATATGAATTTGTATTAATATTTTATTGAGGGAAGCAATGCCATTAAGTCTAGTATAGAATAAACATCCTGAAAACTGAGTCTGAACCTGTCCCATCATCTGTAGGAACAGGGCTCAAAACAAGTATTTCAAGAAGCTCTGATTGACCACCACCTGCCACATGGAGAGAGGAAGAAATGAACAAAGCCCTGAGAAAAACTGCTGCACCATTTGTGCTGACATGCTCAGAAAATGTAGGAAAACTGGAGAAAGCTTAACCTTAACCTCATTATTAAAGTCTCCTTGCTCTGGCAGCAAGGCAGGATAGAAGTTCCAGTAGTGCTACCAGCAAATATTTTAGAGTTTTGTCCCATTAAATGAGACGAGGAGCACTCCATGCTAATTGCACTAAAGCTGCTCAGCCTCCTGTCCCTGTTCCCTGGAGCAGATCCCAAATCCCTTCCATGTGTCCCCTCCCGCCAGGGAAAGGTTCTGGTAAAACCAAACTGATGCTGCAAAGAGGGAACCCCAGCATGCTGCTGTCCCTGAATGCCACGAGCACGAGGCAAAAAGTCCTGCTCCTTTTTTCACCCACTGTCAGTAGGATGCCCTAGGATTTTAGCTTCTACAGTTTTCAAATCCTGTACTGCTTTAGGGTACTCTGAACTCCATACAGTGTTAGTTACTGTCTTCACATCCTGGTCAGACAAAACAACTCCTCTGAAACTCAAGGATGCCCTACAGCCTCAGGCCCCAAAAAGTATAAACAAAAGTGAATCTGGGGGGAGTAAACTGGGGATAAATGGCTTCATTACCTGAAGCTGTAATTGGAGGATTAACCCCTAATATGTAAATGGACCAAACTGATAATTGTCTGAAAAACTTGTGACCATTGTCCATGTTCTGACTACCCAAGGTGTATCTACTGAAGGCCTTTAATCCCCACTTTATTCTTTTAACTCTGTCTAGCCTCTGTTATAGGTAGCCACTCCAAAGGGATGGAGGTCCAGGAGAAGCTGCACAGCTCAGTGATTCCTGAGGGGCTCTCACTGGGTGTATGTACTGGATGCACCCTCTGCCTCACTTCCAGCCCACCAGAAAACACAAAATCGTGGTAATCACAGCCTCAAAACCGGGTAATGCTGCTTCACTGACTGCAAGGCATCAGTACAAGGCAGCTCTGAGCTGCCACACTGAGCTTACAACCACCTGAAAACCACTGTGTAAAATACACAGCAAAGTGTGCCTGCTAATCTGAGGGAAAGCCTTTTTGCTTCTGTTTTTTTTAAATTTTAAATTGCCAGTTAGAGGGCAGTAGTTCCTTGTACACATTAAACAGTGACCCACGTGAAAGAAGCATTCTCATTTTCCTCCTGCTCTTCTCCCACATCACCTGTGCAGTGGAGGAATGAGATTGATTAAAAATAAGCTGGCAATAAATTTAACAAGTGTATTTCCTTTTCAAATCAGTTTCCCAATTAAGTTCACACTTGAGCCTGCATGAAAGAAGGGTTTTAATTCCCACACTTGGTAAATCTAAGACTTTGGAATAAGTTGAAGTAGAGAAATCAAATAAATTTTATTAATACTGCATTCATATGAAAAAAAAAATTTGAGTTAAATGCAAAAAAAGCCTTAAAATATTGAAGATTTTGTAAGAGAGAGTTATAAGTATACCTCAGGGTATTGAAGGTGACACAGATTTTTTCATAAGAGAACAAGTTCTGGAACAAAGCCAAAAAAAGGACTTCCAGATGCTGTCACTGGCAGAGGAATTAGGATGTGCCAGGAATAAATCCTCCTGCCCAAAAATGTATGTCAGATGAAGCCAACCATGCTCTGCCACCCTGGATATTGTTGAGAAACCAAAATAGGGAAAATTCAAATAAAATGGAAGGAGAAGAAAAGTACATATGTGGAATTGATAATGAGGTTCCACTAAAATATACTGGATTAAATATCCCAGTTATTGGTCAAAAGCCAAACAATGTCCCATGTGAGGAGAGGGGTCCATGAGCAGAAACAATGGACAACATCACAGAAAAGAAAAGATCCTTTACTTATGTACTGGCATCCAAATAAAATTCTTATTTACCCAGAGTGGACCATGGGGTGCACTGAGATTGGAGCATCCATTTTTCAACAGTATTTATAACTGACAAAGTAAATAAGACATGGAAGAAATTTTGATAGCTACAAACACCTACTGGAGAAGGAAAAAAAAAATAAAGAAAAGCTGCCCAAAATTAGATTTCCTATATGTCAATCTATGAAAACAAAAAGCCTCAACTACCTCAGTTGCATTGTCTCAGCTAACACAGAGATTACCACAGGTCCTTGTGAGGATAAGACCCTCTGGAAAGCAATTACATACTTCTCTTTCTCAAATAGCAGCATATTCACAGCGAACAAGATGTTCCCAGGTCTGTTTTCAATATAAGAGCAGCGGCAATCTTCTCAATGCCTCCTACAATTTGTAACCAAGACACCTGAGATAGAGAGTACAAAAAAGTATCTTCAAAGTGCTATATAAAATGCCATTCATCTGTTCCCAACAAAAAACCTCATGTTAGGCTCAAGTCAACAGTGGCACTTAAGAAGTTGCCAAAACTTCTCCCACTTGTCAAAAATACAGATAAACTAAAGGGAAAAGGTCTAGATCATGACACAGGCAGAATTCAATCCCTAAAGAAAATCTGTGCTATTTTGTTCAATTAAGTTGGCAAGAAAAGTCTTACACAACACTCCAAAACTATTACTTTGTCCTCTTTTCATATATCTTCAGCAAAAAAACCCAACAGTTTAGTAACTAAATAGAAACTCCAGGCTGTACTGCTCAACACAATGCAAAGCAAATAAAAGCAGCTTCCAGTTGTGTAGAAAATCATCAGAGCAAGGAGATAACCCACAATAGGGAATGATACTCCATGCTTGCCAACTACATTTTACAATTGTTTCGTTGCTTATTGGAATTTTGTCCAAGAAAACACAAGAAAGCCATGTCCATATCCCTGGGAAATTTCCCCAAGAAATTTAGACACCTATGCAGAAAATGGCATAGGACCATGGGACTGCCCCTCATGAAGATGTCCATAGCTCAATGTCATCAGGAGGTAGGTCCAAATAAAGCAGAGACAGTCAAATAGCAAAAGGGATGGAGATAAAAATACTGATCTTAGCTACCTCAGAGACCCAGCTGTCCTGTAAAGCCTGCAATTACAACTTCCTGGTGGAGTCAAAAGTCAGCCCCCCTGACCCTGAATGCCACAGCCAGCTTCCTCACAAGTTCTCAGTTGTGTTCATTCTGTGTCAGCTTCTACCTTGAAAGTACGTGGTGACACATTTACAGGCTGAAGTACAAGGATAGAAATATTTACCTCATGTTATGAAGCTTTTCTTGCTTACACACCTTTCATGCTTACACACCTTTTTTGCCTTTTACACAAGGCAATGGACAAGAATCCCAGGATCACTGAGGCTGGAAAATCCCTCCCAGCCCTGGGAGTCCCAGCTGTTCCCATCCCCACCTTGTCCCCAGCCCAGAGCTCTCAGTGCCACCTCCAGGAATTCCCTGGGCACCTCCAGGGATGGGCACTGCAGCCCTCCCTGGGCACTTCCAGTCTCTGAGCTCCTTTTCCATGGGGAAATTCCTGCTGGTTCCACCCTGAGCCTGCCCTGCCCAGCCTGAGCTGTTCCCTCTCCTGTTCCTGGAGCAGATCCCAAATCGCCTCCATGTGTCCCCTCCTGCCAGGGAAAGGTTCTGGTAAAACAAAACTGATGCTGCAAAGAGGGAACCCCAGCATGCTGCTGTCCCTGAATGCCACAAGGACAAGGCAAAAACCCCTGCTCCTTTTTTCACCCCCTGTCAGTAGGATGCCCTAGGATTTTAGCTTTTATAGGTTTCAAATCCTGTACTGCTTTAGTGTATAACTCTCAACTCTGTACAGAATATTAGTTACTGTCTTCACGTTTTGGTCAGACAAAACAATCCCTCTGAAACTCAAGAACACATCACAGCCTCAAGCCCCAAAACTACAAACAAAAGTGAGTTGGGGGGAGCAAATTGTGGGTAAATTGCTTCATTACCTGAAGCTCTAATTGGAGGATTAACCCCTGATATATAAATGGATTAAACTTATAAATGTGCAAAAAACTTGCGACGATCTTGGGTGCAGCCTCTGGGAGGGCTTCTGACTGCCCTATTGAAGGCCTTTAATAAACCTGCTTTTATTCTCTCAATCTTGTCTATTCTCTGTTCCAGGTGCCACTCCAAGGCATCAAGCACCCCACAGCGAAAGCTGTCCCAGCCCAGGGACAAACCCTGCAGCAGCACGGGGCGGTGGCTGCCACACACGGGGCACGGCTGAGCCCCGAGCCCAGGGACACCAAGGCGTGGAATGACATGGTGACGCCTTAAGGTTTAGCTTTACAGTTTCCATAATAGCACTGCATTAGTGTGTGACTCTGAACTCCACACAACGTGCCACAAGTTCTCCTCCCAGCTCAGCCACACAAACAATCCTTTTCCAGCCCCACAACCGAGGGCACGCTGCAGCTTCATCCCCAAAAAGTGCAAACAGAGAGAATGGAGGAGAGAATCTGGGAGGGTGGGGCTGCAGAACCTGGAGCTGGGATTGGACAAGGAACCCCAATGTGTGAATGGACCAGAACCTGTCCATTTGTGTGAGAACTTATGAGAACTCGTGACTCGAGGCCTATCTTGGGGGTAACCATGTCCTGGCTCTTGTACTGCCCAAGGTGAATCCTGTGACGGCCTTTTAACAAACTCCTACCCTACTCCTTTAATAATTCCTTAATAATTCAGTCCAGCCTCTGCTCCAGCTCTCCAGGCACCAAGGGTAGCAGGCTGACAGCGTTTCACCAATTTTGTATCCTGTCCTGGCTCCAGGGGAGGCCGCAGGTCCCACACTGCCCAGGCCGCACCGGGCCTGCAGCCCCAGGGCCTCATCTCACCAGCTCTAAAATAAAAACTACGGGCTGCCCGTGTTCGGTTTCAGCTCTGAACAGAACCACTTCTGTTTACATGGCTCGTGTCCTAAGCAATTCGGGAGCTGCCTGGCTCCTTGTGCGTTACCATGGCACTGCAGGCTCGCTGGGGTGAGTGTGGATGGGAGGAGGCAGCAGAAAGTGCATTTCAACAGCAGCTTTGCCTCCACACAACACTCCTCAAGCCTTCTGTGAGACGACTTGCATTCTGATTACACCTAAACTGTGGCCCCTCGCCACACAGACCTCTCCTCAGGCACAGACTACTGCACGGCTCAAGGTCCTCTCCACAAAATTGTGGTGCAGGTGGTTCAGAATTTCAGTTTCGAAGCCAAAATTTTATTTGTCACGTTTCATCATCTTAAATGGCTTGACCTCCTCTCTCTCACACTTACTTCTCTTTAAGGAAAATTAGTTTTTATGGAAAAACTCATTTATTCATCTGTCATATCATTACTTTCCTCATTCACATGACACACTTGTCTCTAACAGAAGACTAATCCTAGGGCTTGTTTCTAATAAAATAATATTCTTCCTGAACTAATTTCAACTGCAGCACAATTGCTTATGAAAGACAAAAAGACAGTGAAGCAAGCATTGAATGGTAAAGGTGTTTTTTTCCTATAACATACTCATGAATTGCGAACAACACACAACTAATACACAATAACATTTATTTCTTTTTGGAAGGTGGGTTTAGATTTTCAAAGTATTATCCGCTTATCTGTAATAAAATGGATCAGAGGGTCACAAATCGAGTTTCATACCTTGCTTGGTGAATAGCTTCTACCCACTCATCTCCATCAACCTCATCTTCACAACGCAGCTCCAGTGGCTTCTGCCCCTCATGGCCAAAGAGAACAGTAAAGTAATGCTGCAAATTAGAACAAAGGGAAAAAAGGTTCAGAGACTCTTAAACGAAAAAATATGTAAAATTTTAAAAATAAATTTAAAACGACCAAAGAAAAAATACAAAACACAGAAGACATCCCACCCAGCAAATAAAAATCACCAGCAGACTTTCCACAATCAGCCCGATGTGCTGCCAGCCCAAGGAAGATGTGTTTTTAGTCTTGAAACACAGATTGAAGTCAAAACTACCCTGAAAATATTCCCCTGTGTATCAAGATAATAGCTTTCATGTATTTATTGCTAAGTTATTGTTCTTAAACTTCCAAGTTTAAACATCCAAGACAACAAAATACAGTTCCCTAAAGAGCTCCTGCAGCCAAGTACAGGAACAGAACTACAGTGGAGTGTCTGTAGTTCTCTCTCAGGTATTTTAACCTAAAACTTTCCTCACAAGCCAGCATGGGGACCGAGCCTGGAATCACCCCAACCTCCTCCAAAGAATGCAGAATGTGCACTGGCTCCAGCTTATCCCCCACCTTCCCAGAGGAACAGGGACCCTTCTCATCCATCACACTCCCAAAACACGTTTGCCCCTCTCTCAAGAAGCCTCACCCATAACTGCACTGCAGCCACCTTTTGTTTTCACCAGAAAATGCTATTCACCCAAAAACTGTCATGCTTCCCACTGGCATTTCTTGTGTGAAGGGCATTGCCCATGTGTGTTCCACAGAGCTTTCAGGGAGGGTTTTGCTGCTCTCAGAATGCAGCATTAACAGATTCAGCTAGTGGGGAGGGGATAACCACCAGGTATCAACCTTAGCTGTCATTTCCTACAGGGACAGTGATTTACAACCTTATTTTGCACAGCTTGTGTACCACCTCACAGCCAGGGAGCAAACAGACTTCTTCCAGCTCAGATGAAAGTAGGTCAGAAAATATTCTAGCTAAACACACACCTTCCATTTCCACTGGTGCCTTAAATGCACCCTTAGAAATCCAGATGTTTCACAGGCAGCAGGACCAGTGAGGGTCATAAAAACATCTGGGTGTGGGTCTGAGGTCATTCAGGAGCAATTCTGACCGAATTTTTCGGGATCTCTCCAGTGTCCTCACTGCCCAGAACTCCCCCATCCCTCATCCACCTCCACACCTGTGCACAGGGAACAGAAATTCCTGTCTGGGATCCAGAAGTCAAACTCATGCACTTGTACATTTGACTTCCTTTTGGGTAACATGAGCACAAAAAAAAAAAAGGCATCCCATGAGGAAAAATTATTCTTGTGCATTGCATTAATTTTTTAACCGTCACTACACCCATACAAAGCACTCTTCATGCAGAAGACCACCAGAACTGCAGGATTACAGACAATCACCACAGAAATGAGGCCAAATCAGAAGCAGCATTCACATTTAACAGGCTTTAACTAGAGGAGGTTCAGGCTCAGATCTATTAAATTTCAGAAATTAAACAGCTCCAGAGCCCAAATGAGGATTAATAACTGAGTAAAAGGACAATCTTATAACCTGTGGGGTTTCAACAGAGCATATCAGTTAAATCTGAATGCCATGAATAGGAAAGAAAAAAACCATTTAATCAGATCCATAGGATTCTCCATAGCAGTGAAAGATAAAAAATTTTACAACAATACAGTGCAGTTGAAAATAACCTACAGCACAGTGAAAAGTGCAGTAAGATTATACACAAATGTGCTCTGTTTATAGAGTGGAATAGTCTATTTTAAAAAGCATATTTAAAGATAAATCACACTGTTCAGCACTGCATATTATGTAACAAGTTATTTGCGTTTCATAAAGCTGTTACATATAAAATTAGAATAAAGACACAAGTGCAGACAAGCACTGGATTTAATCCCATTGTGTGGGGATTCAAGTTAAAGGGAGAGACAACATCAGAGTCCTCCCTACTTTTGAAGTGCAGCAACTCAGACCTCTTTAAAGCAAGACTTGCAGTGATCTCATGTCACAGAATTTAAACTCGGAGGTGTGCAGTCACCATGGTGACAGGCACGCCAGAAACACACAGTTTGACCAAGAAAATGCCTACATTTAAACTAACTTAGAGGGCAACCACAGCAGTTCTGGACCCAACAGCAACTAAAGCTACACCACAGAAGGCATTTGCTTTGAAATCACCTACATCTGTCAGACCCTCAAACAGGCATATTGCATTCCAGCCTCAGCATCAGCTCTCACTTCATTTATCCAGAAATAGCCAGCTCTAGAGCAAGCAAAATGCAAGAAAAATACCATAACACGCCTCTAAAAAGGATCTTGAAGTCATCTTCGAATTCTCTTTTCAAAATAAATGTTGCTCATTTTAAAAAATAATTTACTACAAGAAAATAAGGTGGTATCTGTGATGCACTATTACATTCTCCAGAAAATGATGTATGTGAGTGGGCCTGTATATATAATTACACAGAGACAATATAATTTTAGCACTGCCATTCAATGCCAAACAGTTTAGCTTGCACATCTCTGCAGCACAGAACAGGTAAAAAAATACCCTTCTGCATACACACCATCCTTTTCCTGAAGGAAAAACAGTAAATATTTAAGCACTGTAGCACATATTTACATCAACTACCCTCATCACCATCATTATCCCATCTGTTGCACACCACCAAGACACTTGTGCTTCAAGTTCTGCTGGACAATTTTGTTGTTCATGTTTATTCTGAAAACCACTGGGCTCATAGAAGGTAATATGAATAATCTGTATTTTGATATGAAACAAATCAAGTAATTTCATTCCAAGGTGTCTTTTCAGCATTCAGGTGCACACAAGTGACATGGCAAGACTTCATTTGCACAAAAATACCTTTGGCAGAGTTCTTCAAGGAAAGGTTGATAAGAAAGAGGAGGGAAAGCTTCAGGTACCTGGCACAGGTATGAAGGCATGAGTGACAGCCAAGGAAAGAGTTAGGGGACATCAGGAGCACTGCTGTGTGCCCCTGTACCTGGGGCTAGCCAGAGTTTGTACCTGCAGGGAAAGGAGGAATGAGGAAGGAGCTGATGGAGACAAGACTGGAGCCAGGCTCAGGCTGTGGGTGAAGAATTCCTGCACCTGAGCTGCTCTGTCCAGCAGCTCACAGCACAACTCTGCCCTGACAAAACTGCCCAAGCCATGGCAGTGCTCAAAACAGGCAGCAAAACCTTCACAGCTGCCAACAGTTCCCCTCCAGAGGAGAAAAAAACATTGCTCTGATTACAAAAAAAATCAATTAAACAAACTCTCACTGAAAAAAAATAATAAAAAGAAAACCACAGCAAAAGTGTACAACAAAAAAACACAGCAAGCAAACAAAAAACATGCACACAAAGCAACCCCACAAAAACCAAAAGCCAATCCCCCCCAAAAACCCATACCGAAAAAAAAAGAAAGAAAAAAAAGAAAAAAAAAATTGCCCGAAAATATACGGCCTGTAACAGAAATACTGCTTTTAGGACCACTGAGGTCCATTAGTGGTGATTCTCAAACAACCCCAGAATTGAGGCACCCAGAGGAACGAGGATTCCCACAGAGGCAGAGGAGCTGCTGCCCCAGGGAATGTCACCTGGCAATTCCACTGCAAGCTCCTGCCTTCAGCTCCTCGTAAATTCAGCAGCTTTGACTGTCCAGGAGGCAAAGCTCACCCTGGGGAAGCAATGCACGTGCCAGCAGGGCTTCTGATATCCCACCCTCCCATCAGCAGGGCAAGCCAACAGGTGAATCATGCTCCAAGGGGCACCAGGGTGACACCAAACTGTCCTGTGAGCTTTGTCCTGTCACACTTTGTGGTGTGGCAATAGATACCTGCCCATGGTCTGCCCTTCCCTAAGCTTTCCTTGCTAAACATAAAAATAATTTACAATATTGCACTGTAAAATTGCCATTTTAAAACTTTGTTGTGCCGTGATCTCGCTAGGTGCTATTTCCTGATTTTTCACTGATTTATTGCAGTCCTGGTTTAACTATTCAAGCCAGGACACTGACAGTAAATTAAAAAGAAAATTACAGGCGTCAGTATTGATGAGAATGGAAACCAGAGATGAAAAACAATGGTAGAAAAATTGTCTGTGTACCAAGACTGCTACCAAAACATTAAGAGCCCTAAAAAAAGCCTGTCTTCGATGTCTTCAAAAACTTAATCATTTGCTATGTATTTAAGGCTTATATTCACTACCTGATGTTTGCAAGGGTGTGTTGCAAACCTTTGATGCTGAAAAAGGGTGGCAGAGGTGATTAATTGAAATTTAACATGACAAGCCAGAAATATTTCTTGTTCTACAGGCATTTTCATTTCAGAATCTGGAAGCCTATATGCAACCTGAAATGCAAGTAAATTACTGAGCAAAAGAGAACAATCACTGCAGCAACTGAAAACTCCTCAGTAATCCCAGAAGGAAAAGCAGCAAATTGCAGCCTAAATCAAAGCAGCTTATGCTATCCAAGGACACATTAACTCATGAAGTTTTCAGATGTGTTCTACTGACAGTATTTTGCCCAGCTTCTGAAACACAAAACAAAATGCGTATTCTGCATTTCTCTGCATCCTGGGGAAATGGAAGGAAAAGAAGGGGAAATGTTGGGAAGAAGGCAGCATGTCTAGAAGGGAATTAGTGGGCAAGGATGCATGTGTGCAGGTGAGGGAAATGTTTGGGGGAGAAGGCAGCAATCCCTCACAGAGAGAGATTATTTACAGCAATGTGTGGCGTCAGAACAAGGGGAATGGTTTCAATGAGAGGAGGGTGAGATGGGATATTGGGAACAAGTTGGGATATTGTTCCCTGTGAGGGTGGGGAAGCCCTGGGATGGAATTCCCAGAGCAGATCCCTGGCAGTGTCCAAGGGCAGGCTGGAGCAGCCTGGGATGGTGAAGGTGTCCCTGCCATGGCAGGAGTGGGGTGGATGGGCTGTAAAGTCCCTTCCAACCCAAACCATCCTGCAATTCCATGGCTCTGCCAGCAGCATGTTGGTGGGCAGGAGAATGCTCCCCTCTGCCAGGGAAGATTCCCCCATGCTGGGACTTGCTGTGCCACCACTCCTGGCAGGAAATCCACATCCCATTGCTGTTAAATTAGCACGAGAGCAGAATAATGACAGGACTGAGAATTCATTTCAAAGCTTCCAGGGAGATCTACTGAGCCAACACATTTCATGCTTGTATCACACCAATTAGTAGAAGCTATAATGAGAACAGGATTAGTGGACATCAGAATTAACACAATGTACTCAGGAGCAGTCAGATGGTCTTTGTGCAAGGATGGCATCTCCTGTAAACCCAGAGGAGCTCTCAGAAAGGCTCAACAGTGTTTGGATTGCCACAAAAATGGTTTTCACAATGATTTTGACAGATATTTAGGGAAATGCTTAGGCATCTAGGACTTAAAAGAAAAGAGTCACTCCACAGATGAAAAAAAAAACCAAACCTGGGTTGGAGTACTGAGCCATCTGTCAGCTCTTAGAATGAAACAAAGTCATCAAAGGACTTCATCAGGGAATTCTGTTAAGGACTGGGACAGGCATTACAAAGGATGAGAAGGTTTGTACATTATTTGATATAGTAATGATGAGAATCTATTATTAAGAATTCCAACAGGCCTGGGTTGCTGGACAGCAAGATGGCAAACCGAATTAATTGTCACAAATGCAAAGCCACACACGTGAGGAAAAACACTCCTAGTTTCACGTGTGGAAAGATGGATGCTGTGCTTGGTACAGGAGCAAGATCCCAGGAAAAGTTCCATGAAAACACCATCCCAGTGCTCAGCAATGCCAAAATAAGCAAATCAGACTACAGGACTGACTGGGAAAGAAACAGAACAATGTGAACAAGTGAACGCTATTGAATACCTGAATACTGTGGGTACTTTGGGGCTTTTCACACAAACATAAACTGGGAAAGGTTCAGAAAAGGACAGAAGTGGTGTGGAAAGGGTTGAGCATGCCCCAGCTGGGTAAGCAAAAACCTAACCTGGGACTCCACAGCACAAACAAAGGACAAGGGATGATGGTTTTGAGATGAAGGAGGCCAATTTAGGCTGGATATAATGAAGGGGTATTTTACCCCTTCAGGCTGCCCAGGAGGAGGTGGGTGTCCCATCCCTGGAGATATCCAAGGTCAGGCTGGACAAAACAAACAGAAGAAAGTGGTTCCTCACGGAGCTGGTGTTAGTCTGGCTATTCTGTGACAAAGGAAGTGGTAAATGCAGTGGCAGTGATTTGCAGGGACAGCAGAAGGCTCACTGTGCAGAATTTCTGGGCTAGCAAACACACAGAATTCACATATTTGGAATGCAAACTGTCCTGAAGCTGAAAATAACTGGGAAGTCGTTTCAGAGGAGAGGGAAGGGAAAAGTAAAATAAATATTAAATGGATGCCTTCCCCAGCATGTCCTCACGGGCACCATGTGGGACAGGTAATTAGAGAAGTTGGACCTTTGGTTAAAGCCTTTCTCACAGTCCTAGAGGGGCTAATTAAAACTTCCCTTGGTGGTATGGGAGCCTTCTGCAGCCTTCAGATTGCTTTGCACCTGATTATAAACGAGATGTGCTGGTGCCTTCATGAAGTGCTGGCTCTTACAAGTTTCCTGGGGCTTTTCTTGCTGATTTTGGGCTTGAGTTTGATTCTTTAAAAAAATAAAGCAGTAATTTGCAAACCTGGTAGAGGGACACTGGAGTATTTCAGGTTCTGTGTTTCTTTCTGGTGGATTAAGGAGGTTTCTCTACCATTTTAGTATTACTTCATCATCCCTGATAGGCAGACATCTGATACTGAACAGAACTACAGAGAAAAACAATTCTAGAGGTAAATGAGAATAGGGCTTTGATCTGCCAAAAGTACATTAGAAAATACTGATTTGGATCTCCCAGACTGAGGATATTCAGGCTGTGGTATCTGCTTTAGCTTTAGCCTCAAACTAGACAAATACAAAATACCTTGCACTGGGTGGGGGTTGGGATGGCTTGATGTCTCTTTTCTTCCACTAATATTGAATTAATTGAGTGCCAACCTGCTCCATAAAATCTATTCTGGCATCGGACAGTGAACTGCTTCCTGAGCCATCCTGCAGATATTGTCTGGCCAAGAACAACTGAGGTAATTACATGCAATTATGCAATCAACAGTTTTCCAATTAGGGAGATTACACATAAATGCACCCTGTGTTATAAACTCTTACTCTGTCTATTAGAAAATACCATGCCCAACTTGCATGTAAAGCAGGAGTCAAGGAATACACAAAGGTCACTGAGGACCCAAACTCTCCTGCTACTCTGTTGACTTGCATTGAAATTACACCAAATTACAATGGTTATAGCATTTGTTTTCATGGATGAGAGAACCAGGCTAATATGGCCCCATCTGCTCTATTTTGAATGCAGACCATTTCTACCTCAGCAGCAGTTTATGAACAGGGAAAACTCCTGCCGCAGAAAAGGAAATTTTAACAAGTACAGCCTACAGGAATGGGTGTAAGTGCAGCTGAATTATTCACTAATAATAAACTGAGCACGGGTACCTTCCTCTCAAAGTGCGTTTGACACAGTCCAGTGGGAATTCCCTGCCAGAAACCACAAGCCTTGCTTCCCAGGGACCCGAGAGCTGCCTTGCAGTGACAGCAGAGTCTCTAGTAAACACTCACAGCCCTGCTGCCTCCCCTCCCTCCCACGTGCACCAGGGCTCCTGGGGCTGCCACTGACACATCCCTGCATCTCATCTCCCCAGGTGGCTGGTGCTGTGGCTGCCTGATGGCTGAGGATACTCCTACAGGCTGGATTCCTGAAAAGTGGAGAGTCATTCCCACGCAGCACGGCCAAATGCAGGCTGCCCGAGCACGGAGGCAGAGCTGCCCCAGAGAGCTGGTGGGGGACACAGCCAGCCCTGTGCTCACCCTCAGCCCCATTCCCAGGAGTCTGATCCTCCCCAGCTCTGGGGAAAGGACACACAGCACCCAGAGCTGCAGCTCACACCCCAACACAAAACATTCTGGCTACCACCTGCTGCCTCTGATCCCTCCCAGCTTCGGCTTCTCTGTAATATATTCCTTATGCTGGCAAAGGAGCAACCCTTTCCTTGGAAAGTGCTGGTTGTAGTGGCAATTTCAGATGTTTTCAGGACACCCTCGTTCATGTGGAGGGTTCAACAAATGGCTCAACCTGTGGGGACCATGGCAGTGAAATGTTTGCAGTGCAGGTGATGGAGAAGGAGCACAGAAATCCCATTTTCCCTAGGCATGACCTGGGCTGGGGGCACAGCCCCTCACTCCTTGTCCCTGCCCCATTCCAGGGTTTCAGCAGCTCCCATTTGGCCCAAACTGGGGGGAATGAACACTCAACTCGGTCCAAGTTCAGGTCACTCCTCAAGCATGGCACAGCTGAAGTGAGCCAAGGCTACAGCCCTACCACATAACTAAAAACAATTCAAAGAAAGTAGTAGAAATCCAACTAAATTAGCAGAAATAGAGCTGTATCAGTAGGAAACAGTAATGTTCAAACTGACAGAGTAAGGACAGTTGGGGTAAACAGACAGAAACAGACCAAAGCCCAAACTGATTACTACTGTAATCAGTGGCAGTGTTAAGCATTTTTCAGGACTCAAAGCTTTCTGTGTTTTGCTCTTTTTTTCCACCCTGTCTCATTTGTTCACCGCTTGTCACAACCTTAACCTTCCTCCTTGTACTGACAGCCTTCCCCTCCTTGTCCAAACAGCAGCCACAGCTCTCCAGCCTTTTTTTTTTGAAACCTGACAGTGCTGAAAGCTCCTCCACACCAATTCTGACACAAACCTCAGCATTTGGCTTGCCCTGCAGAAGACATCCCTGTATTTTAATTAAAAGATCAGACTTTAAAGGCCAGAAGGAACATTTATAACGTTCTATTTTGATTACTTATGTAATATGGGCCAGAAAAATCTCTCCAGAGAGCTCCTGCATCAAACATAGAGGATCAAGAGGAGACACAAGCCCCGCTTCATCAATCCTAACACGGAAAGTAATGAAAAACCCTCCTGAGCCCAAGTTAAATTTTTCTATGCAATAAATTATCCTCACTGCTGAAAACATGCATCTTCATTTTAAAGAATGAGCAGGCAGGTAAATAATGAAATTATGTGAACAGCCTGGATTTTTAAGCACTGTGCACTGCAAGAGCAAAGCCTGGTCTCCACAGCAAACACTGTCATCACAAATGCACCAAAACTAAAAAGGAAAAAAGATAAATCCACCCCAAAGCATCCACATGAACAATTTCTACAGAGCAAACAATTTTGATGTATTAATTTACAGGAAGCAGATTAATTGACTGTCTTCTAATTACATTCTGAAAATATGCAAACACGGCATTTGACATTTTCAAAGCTCTTTACAGACAGTAACTAATCTCCGAACTCCTCTACAAGGTAAGAGTTATGGTGCCCATTTTAGACACAAGGATATGTGCAAAGATGCCCAAATATAGATCTGCTGTAAAAGAGTTCAACTCCAGATTGCTATAAACGGAGCTCCTCTCCCTGAAGTGAGCCAACACACGATAGGGAGGCAAGAATAAGAAGTCAGCACATCTCAGACCTTGTTACACCCCTGTTATATATAATAATTTCTATCTATAAACATTTTCAGAAGAAAACCAAACACTTGGAATTTCAAGCCACTGCAGTTTTCTGTGAGATGAGGGACAAGGCTGACACTGTCACACACCAACACCAGAGACTGGCAGGGCTCTGATGGAAAATCAGAGACCACTGCAAAGAGCCAAGTGCAAGGTTTTCATGACACCTGAGTGATTTTATGGGACAGGAAAACATCCTTTTGTTTGGCACCATGCTCCCTGACAGCCACACTCTGTGGTTAAGTAGCCCTGGAGGGTCAGAGTCTCATTACAACCTTGTAAAATAATTGGCAAGGAAAGTGCCAGGCTCTGGTTTTGAGCAAGAGAAGATGATTGCAGCACCACAGCCTCAATCTCCACCTTCCATGTAGCATTTTCAGAGGAGGATTGGCTGGCCTGGCCACCTGGATCAAACCCAGGTGGGCAGGGAATGACATTCCAGAAGCCACAGAGCTGCTCTAAACACAGCTCTCAGAAAAACAGCAAAATTGCATTTCCCAGCCTCGCCCCCAAGGACTGTGAGTGGAGAAGTTCCTGTTTAGGGACCCTCTGAGCAGATGGGGCTCACTCAGGTGCACAGGGAGATAAAACATTGACCTCACCTCAGGACACCGAGGATCCAGTCACTCAGTCCTGTCCTGTCTCACCCACCGAGACATTTGGATGAAATGCCCATGACATTTCTGCACACATTCTTCAATCTACTGTCCTTCAAATTCCCCAAGTTTGCAATTAAAAAACCAAACAACCAAAACTAACAAAAAAAAAAAAACAACAAAAAAAACCCCACAAACAAACAAACAAAAAACCCAAAAAATGCCCAATACAACAAACAACAAAAAAAACCCACCCACCAACCAAAAATCCCCCCCCAAAAAAAACAACAAAAAAAGCCCCCAGACAAACACAAACCAATGCACCTCACCTTGGCCAAGCAACAATTAAGATGATTCCATCATATGAAAATCCTTCCCAAATCCCCAGGACTTCTGACTGCCCATTTTCAATTTCTGGTTTTGCACAAAGATTGTCTGAAATTTCCTTAGCTGTTGACGTTATTTGGGCATGCTGTAACAGTAAATGCTCCAGTACTCCACCTTGAAAATTTAGCAAAAAAATCTCACACTGACAAGGGCCACAGCCACACGGCCACCAGCATTTCATAAGAAGGATAAGAACTGATTTGCACTACACCAACCATGAGCTGAAAATTAAGTTTTCAAAATTTGGCTGGAGATGATCGCTGAAATGTGTTCTAGTTTTGTGTCAAATAAAACTATGTTCAGGCTGTAAAACCAACAGCATTACAGACATTTTATAATATTTACTGTCAAAGACCCATTTGGGTATTCAGTTTTGAACAATTTATCCAACTGGAACTGCAGCACATGTTTTGTTTTCAGGTTTTTACTACTATGTCCCCCATAATATAGTAACTGTGCTATACTCAATAGCTTAGAGATTTTGGAGTTGATCCAGTTTGAAGGTTTTCCAGTGTGAAGTACTTTAAGCATAGAGACAATATACCTAATATTCATCCAAATTAGTGTCATGATACAGCAAAGGACGTGTTGAAGTTTGCTTTTTAAGTAAATCAACAATTACTCATGTTCTCTGATAACAGGGTAGAAATTTCACATCTTACAGAGAGTGCCTGGATTTCTGTTCCCCCACAAATTGGGTGTGAATGCTCTGGTTTCAGCCACACCAATCAAACAGCAAAGTTTGTACAAGAGGTAAATCAGTCATGGCAGAAAGTGTAATCCCTTTCTCACTCACTGCACTCATTTTGGTGTTCTCACTCCGTGGCAGAATCTCCCACCCGCCCAAAAAGAGAGGAAGGGGCTTGAACCAAACAGACCAGAGGGAGCTACACAATCACAGCCACAGAACCATGGAATTGCAAAGGTCAGAAAGGCTCTCAAAGAGCAGAGCCCACCCTTCCCCAGCACTGCCCCGTGTCCCCAAGTGCCACAAACACACACTTTTGAAACCCCCCAGGGACTGGGGACTCAGCCCTGTCCTGAGCAGCTGTGCCAGGCCTGGACAGCCCATTCCAGGAAGGAATTTCCCCAAAATCCACCCTGAGCCTCCAGGTGCTGCCTGCCTAGGGTCGTTCTTGGTTGCCACTGCCACCTGTGCCATGCAGGGAGGTGAATGAATTCCCAAATCTGTGAGACTGGAGATTCCCAAATGCCTGTGTGTGCACAGCAGGGCCAGGCTCCGCTCTGCCCAGGAACAGCCCCACAGCAGAGTGGGCTGGGAGGGGACAGGAGCAGGGTCCCTGAGCCTGGGGACACCCTTGGGCACCGAGCTCTGCTCAGCTCTGCACTGGATCCATTGCAGAAAGAATCCCAGAAAATCTGTGACAGGAAATGGCACTAAATAACAGCAGCCTGAGCTGCTCCCTCTCCTCCTGTCCCTGTTCCCTGGGGCAGATCCTAAGTCTGTCCCCTCCTGCCAGGGAGTTGTGCAGAGCCTCCTTTTCTCCAGGCTGAGCCCCTTCCCAACTCCCTCAGGAATTCTCCAGCCCCTTCCCAGCTCCATTGCTGAGCTCCTTTCAATCATCCAGCAAATGAGGATACCCCTCACCAGATCTTCATTCCCAGAGCTGTGGCAGTTCTGGGTGTTGAGCAAAGACCTGCTCTCGTTTTGCACAGAGTTCACAGAAGGATTTGTGATAGAAAAGTTGAATAACCTCTTCGTGGATGCTTGCTTTCCGTTTGACAAGCACATTCTGGCAGTGTTGGTTAATCCTGACCTCTGGAAGCACCTTTCTGGCAACAGAGGGTTCCAGATGTTCCCAAACTCCTGTGTGACAGCAGCATTGGGGTTTGTCACTGCCAGCTGCTCTGAGGCCATGCTGTGCTCTGTCACCAGACCAGGTGAGTGCAGCACGGTTTGAGTCTCTCAGCACTGCACTTCCCTGGCACACGAATTTAAATAATGCTGTTTGATTGCTGTTATTTGGTGCTGCTCCTGGGCAGAGCAGAGCCTGGCCCTGCTGTGCACACACAGGCATTTAGGAATCCCCAGTCTCACAAATTTGGGAATTCATTCCCCTCCCTGCAAGGCACAGGTGGCAGTGGCAACCAAGAGCAACCCTAGGCAGGCAGCACCATTCTGGAGAGGACAGAGTTACAGAAAGGTTGAGAAGTGGGGGCAGAGAAGCACAGGCATCACTTTCTCTCTCCCAGAAGAGAGCAAATTGTAAGCAGAACAATGGGATTTTCTGTTCATTTCCCACAAAGAGAATATTTTATGTTCCTCCTTCTTATGCAACCTCAAATTTTGCTTTCTGTGTCAATACACATCCTCAGCAGCAAGAGCTTTCTCAAGCTAACCTGAATAAATACAGAGATTTTGGGCTCCCAGGGGACATCATCTTCGAGCAGGAAAGCCTTCCCATTGTTGCTCTTCCACAATAAATCCTGTGCAGCCCTGGCTTGAGAAGTGCAGAGCAGCATCCTCATCTCTCCTCTGTGGCAGGAAAATTTATTATTTTTTACCATTTTGACAATTCTGTTTGATAGTTGCAGTTCATTAAGTCTTGAACTTGCCATACAATTGAAAAATCTTTTAAGCAAAGCTCTGCTTTCCACTGTGTTTGTTTCACAGTGCTTTTCATAACAAATTGCTGAAAAATCTGGAACAGCAAAATGAAGAGTGGCAAAACCAGCTTCAGCTTGGATCCAAGCAGAATTATTTTGGGGGATGTTATTGCACTTTCTTTTAGTGCTGCCAATACCAAGTCTTAGAAGTTGTGATTTCTTCCCTTCTACTGGAGTTTTGATAAACTATACTAAAGATTCACATCTTATATCATGCAATAGTACAGCCTGAGTGATCAAAGAAGTATTCACATGGCAAACGTTGAAATTCAATTTGCTTCACATTTCTTTTTTTCCATTTGCACATAAGAGTCTTGGTTTTAACTGAAATCCCTCTTCCTGTCAAGCAAACGCATTGCCTGTTTTTTTCTTTTAATTTTAACCAAAATTTATCTTTTTTTGTTGCTGTTGTTAAATACAGAAAATCACCCCGTCAGTTTCCATCAAAACGTCTGAGAAGCAGTTTATCACTCAGAGCTGCATCTAAATACAAACAGTTTCTGTTGCTTTTTGTTCTTAACTCGCTGGAATGTATTGTGGGAAGACTATGTCAGAAATTCGATTTCTCTTCTCAAAATCCTCTCATTTTTCAGAGCTTCGTAGCCCACATGAATATTACCCTTTTCAAAGGCAGAGAGCCACACAGCAGTGTGTAAGGATGGAAAAACCATCCAGTTTTGCTGCAGATAACAAGAAAGGGAACCCATAAAGAACATAATTTTCTGCAATAGCAGGCACGCAGGGCATAATGTAAAAAATACAGTAGAATTCAGCTGCAGCTTTCAGGTCAGTTAAATGACTCGATCACTTTCTTGCTGAAAACATTTTTTTTTCCTGCAGCAACAGATAAAATATTCCTTAAGTCATCTTTTCTCGAAGACTATTTCAAACAAGAGGAAAAATACTACTGAAATCTTCTGCTTTGATTTACACCAGAGTTGGGCAAGGGAAGGGTTGGGGGGTGGCAACAGGTCAAAAACCCCACACCTTTCTATCCTAAAGGAAAATCAAATGCTTCTCTGTATCAAGAATTGTTTGGAAACGTAAAAACAAAGCACTTTGTGTTGATTGAACCAATTGCGGTGGACCCAGCTGTGCCACCAGGAGCTGTGTGTGCCTCAGAGCAATGGTGATGCAGCTCCAGGTGTGCTCTCACCCACACGTGGGGGACAAAAATGTAGTGAATTCAATGAAGTTTTCTTCCCCCAGGTCTTTTGAAACTCATATTTCCATGCAAAATAATTATAACAAGAAGGTGAAGAGGAGCAAGCAGGGACACCTTCCCTGGATTCTCCCCCTTCTTGCCTTCATTCTCAGAATTCTATTTCTGACACCTCCTCCCTAACTTTAGTAATTTAAAACATTAATAAACTTCTTTGTTCTAGCAGCTGCATAAAATGGGATGCTACTACGACTGCTGCAGGAGTTGTAGTAATTATGGAGATTGCCATCCTACTGCCTGACATGGTGTCAGAAAGATAACCTCATTCAGCCTTCTCAGAGAGGAACAAGAAACCCACAAAGCAATCCCTATCAAGTCCTTAAAATTATCTTTTCCAAAGACAAAACAATGCAGAAGTCCTTTTGATAACTAAAGAAAGTTTCAAAGTTCACATTGTGAACTGAACTGGGGAGCCATACTGTTTTGTAACATCCCAGTTTTGTATCCCCATGTAAAAAAAAAAACTTTAAAAAATTAAAAGACATAAAAAGCACGTGAATTTACTTGCCTGCTGTAAAAGCACAAGTGATGTATCCAGATGAGGGAGAAAAATGAGAAGAGGGAGAACACTGCTCAGCCAAGTTCTAGCTGTAAGGTGGTGTTGCCATCACTGCCATCACATCAGACAAATTTCCAGCAGGAATTTTGTGGGGGAGGTCTGTGGGGTCCAGCCAGAGACCCAACCCAGAGCAAAGCTGCTGCTCTGAATCTGGCAGTTTGGGAGTGAAACCTTTAGCTGTGCACCAGTTCCTGGTTGCTGTGGACAAGGCCAGGGGGATGCACAGAGAGCCACAGAACAAAGAGGGGTGGAAATGACCCCCAGGATCACCAATCCCAACCCTCACCCCAAACCCTGGGTGCAGGCCCAAGCCTGGTGTGACCCTGGGAATGACTTCTTTCTCACCCTCCACCTCAGAGGAACTCCAAAAAGCACAAAAACCACTTTAAACTCAGTTGACAAGACCCACGGGACCGTTTTTATTCTCCTCCCACGCCTTTTCTTTGCAACAGAGCATTGTTGGCTCCATGAACACGAGCTGCAGTTGTCTCGAGAGCTGCTGAGTAAAACCACAAATATAGCCGTGTTATAAAATAATTCACACGGTTTATATGTTGCAAAATATTTTAATGTGTACAAACAGAGCACGCCACAGAGCCATGACAGGTAGCACCAGCTGTGGTTACAGGTCTTGCTATCCTGGCTCAAACTGGCCACCTGCTATCCTCTCTGTGGCCACAGCCACCTGCTAGTCCTTAAATGATCCAGAGAATGGGGAAAGAGCAGAGTGCTCCCCAAAACGGGCCATAAAAGCACAAAAACACAACTTCTAGGGGCTGCTTTCAGTGGCTACTCTGTGATTGAGGTGCCAGAGTTACTCCCTTTCTAATAATGTTAAAATGAAGGCATGGTCTATAACAAAACACAGCAGACAAATGCATTACTTGCACTGCCAGTGCTGCAAGGAGTTTATTCTTTTCTTAAGAGATACGAACCTACTTTTGTCTTGCAGTACAACTAACCAAGTTTACTTCTCCAAAAAATTACGGTTTTCTAGTACAACACCATCTTGAATAGCTGAACAAATCTTAACACTAAGAGACGTGCCACAGCTCCCTACATTTTTACAGGTTTGCCTTTTAGATATTTCAAGTTACCAGGGAAACCCTTATCTTGTAAATATTTATATCAGATAATTCTTTAAATTTCCAGCACTTTAAAGTGCTGATCTATGCCATGGCTCCAGCTAAATGACTACCATTTAAATGTGACACACTGAGCAGCAGCTTGCTCACAATTCTTCTGTGCAGGGCATTGATAATGTCACTCAGCCAAAGGGGTTATGCAGCAGAGTCCTAATAAAACCAGCTGCAGGCAACTCTGCAGCCTGGCAAAGTGACAGATGTCCCCATGTAGTTTGGGGCCAGTGTACAGCAGAAACATCATGTCCTGCTAAGAAGGTCAGTCATCCAAACACAGATATTTACACTGCTGGGTGGAGAGTTGGGGTGAAAATTTTCAACGTGCTTCTGTCAACCAGCAGCCCCAGGATAATTAAGGATAGTGGGTGTTTAACTCCCAGCAATGTCTCCTCTGATTTAGCCAGCTGAATTGGGACCACCATGCTGAAACCTTCTAATCAATAAAATAAATGCCAAGCTTCACCTAAATGCAGAGGACTGTGGGGCCTTCACACCTGACTGATTTCAGTGAGGTTAAAAAGGTGCAATTCCAATTCCAGCCCACTATCCCCAGTGCTTTTCCCTCCTGCACTGTCTCCCAAACAAGTTTCTAGGCTCTGAAAGCACACCACATGCTGAAGGTCCTTACAGAAATTCCTGGTTTTTTCTGCTCAGTCCCTGCTGTGTTCCACCCCCACTGCTCACTGCCCTCACTTCAGGGTTTTCACTGTCCCGTGTGCAGGCTGAGGAGCAGCAGTCCACATCACCTGCACCTTGCAAAAACTCAACACAGACAACCAAAGCCTAGCAGACATTGTTTATTCAGTACAAAGAAAACAACGTTATTACAATGTTCTAAACTTTTTATCTATTACCTCTGAAAAAGAAAAAAAAGAAACCACAAAGCATAAAGCAGATGCAAACACAGATCAACAAGCATGTTATCATTATGATGCAGGTACCTTAGGAATAGAAAATTTGTATTTTCTGTCTGCTATCCTAATTCTTTTCCATCCTTGAATATTAAAGAAAATAAACACTATATGCTACATATCAGGCAGGCTCAAAAAACAAATCAAAGAGTTGGAAAAAAAGTTTAGCATCCCTTTTGGAAGATTTTCTCAGGTATACTTTCAAAGAGCTGCTCATAGCCATTTCCCTCCTCAGAATTTGCCAAATAGGTTTTTTTGCATCCCCACCTACCAACCTCAGAAGTCCCCTGTGGCTGTTGCAGCAGTTTGATGGCTCACTACAAGCTGTTGATGCCTTTTAGGGCTAAAAACAGAGGCCAGACAACATCAAGAGAATAAAAATCAGTTATATTTATGGAAGGGCCTTCAGGTATATTTAGCCCATCCAGGGCTACACCCAAAATGGACAATATGTCACGGGTTCTCACACTTTTATAAGTTTGGTCCATTTGCACAGTAGGGGTTAATCTCCCAATTACAGCTCCAGGTAATGAAGTCATTTAGCCCCAGTTTGCTCCCCCAACTCACTTTTGTTTCCATCTCTGGGCCCTGAGGCAGTGAGGTGTCTTTGATTCCCAGCCTGGAGAGGAATTGTTGTGTCTGCCCACACTGGGAGAGCAGCAGCCAGCACTGGGTGTGGAGTTTGGAGTTACACACCAAAGAACTGCAGGATTATATATGTATGAAAAATATAAAAGCTACAGTCCTGAGGCATCACCATCACAAAGAACACCTGGTTTTGGATCAGCACCTCTCAAGCTGTGCTGCTTTGGCTGATCAGTGCCCTGCTCCTCGGAGCTCAGGGCAGGGACAGGACCCACCCTGGTGATCACACACCTGGGCAGGCAGGTGTGCAGCCCAGACTGGTCTCTTTATTTAGCTACTCCATTACTTTTCCACGTGCACCCATCCCTTTCCCTGCCTTAGGCTCCCACAGCAATCCTGTGCAGCCCCAAGAGCTGTTCCCTCCCTCCACAAGCACAGGCACCACACTCACCCCCAGTGACCCCCAGCCCTTCTCCTGACTCCTGCTAATTCTAGTCCAGGTGGCAATCCAGTAAAAAAAAATCACTGGATTTTGTGTGACTAGCTGCCTGGGAAGTCATTCATTGCCAATTTACACTTGCTTACTTTTATTACAGGTGGCCATTCCAAATACCTCATGTACTTAAGGCACATAACAAACTTTGGCAGAAGTCCAATCTGAAAATTCCCTGAACCACAAAAGAGAGCTCTCACTGCTAAAGGAATCCTGCTACCATGTAGTTTCTCATAGATTTTTTTTTAAGTAAAAGGAAGGCTAAATGTATTGTAGACATACCCAGAGAAACAGATTTTCCTCGAAAATTATTTTCCTCTTTTGTTGTGAAATTATTGTGTATGATTAAGGCATGCTGTGGGAAAATAATTGCTTATACAAATTTTTTTGGCTTATTTCCATGGTGTGCAATGCCTCCAATTCATGTAATTCCCTGGAAAACTCTACCTAGCCAAGGAAACAGCCCTGAGCTGAGAGAAGGCAGCAGAGCTCCCCCACACAAAGACACAGCAACTGGGGAAAATAAATCAGGGATTTGCTCTTCAAGGTGAAATGCTGAGCCTGGCAGCAGCGCTGCCATTGTCAGTGATCTCATGCTCTGCAGCCACCAGAAAAACTCAAACCAGACACCAGACATCAGTTTCCAGATCTGAGTGTGGGTGCCTGACTAGGAGACTAATTCTAGTGCTGCTTTTCAGTAGTTTTGTTTTTGGGTTTTTTTTTTATCTCTCTCTCTTTTCAATAGATTAGATGACAGTACCTGCTTAAAACAAGGATATTATTCCTGCTGGTTATCCACTGATTCTGGAAAACCAGAAATTCTGGGCCTGCTGGTGATGTGGCTAACCCAAGAGGAGATGTGCAAGCATTACTTTTACAGTGATTTTACATTATTATTACACAGCCCGTGTTAGGGACATGGGAGCTACACAAAAATCTGAAAAACACAGGGCAACACTAAGGGTTTGATGGGTGCCAAGCAGGAAAGAGTCATTCCTGCCACATTTGGAAGACCTTGATGATAGGAGTAGTGCAGGCACACCTCATAAAACACATTTAACTAAGTACATTTAGGAAGTATATTTCAGGGCTGCAAGCAGGAGCTCTTCCAGGTGATGACAGAGGGTTAAATGGGCTCACTTTGGAAACTTAACTTATGAATTTTTCAGAGCTTTGGGACACTCTGCCACGCTCTAAAAGTTAATTAATTTAATATTTGCTAACACAAAATATATTAAATTTTATGCAATATTTAATAACATAAAAAATACCATTTTTAAGGTGAATACTTGTGTTCATCTATGTACCCCAGCTCCAGAAACAACCTGTGGTCAGCAAACCTTTCCAAAAATCAGGCTCACAACACCCCAGATTTCCTCTCTGGCCAGTGCAGACAGCTCCAGCTACAGAATTAAATCCTGCAGCTACTCCTGCCTGTGAAGGAGAACTTTATTTAGGCAGGGAGAGAACAAAGATTTCCAGCACAGCACCTGGCAGAGGGCAAGGGGCACACAAAGAAAATAAGAGGGGTTTTGGGACTTTCTGCTGTGGTAGAGAAGCAGACTGCAGCCACAAGAATTTATTCCATGAGACAGCTCCTGTTCAATATAAACACTGTCCTATAAACCCCAAAGTGAGTTTCCAGTATCTCACTAAACCAGTTGTTCCCCTTTAAGTCTTCACTTTCAAAAAATATAAAAAAAGGGGGAAAAAAAACCAACAACCCCAAAAACAATGTTATGACATACTCCACTGTGCCACACTGTAATCCCCACGTTGAAAACAAGAGAGGGTGCCAATAATTCCAGGCTGAAAGTTTCCATAATTTTGCCTCAGCAGCCCTGTGCTGTTCTCAAACAGTTCATGGAAACTCCTGGTGCTCTGAGCACATCTAGCACACTCCAGTTTCCCAAATAACAACTGAAAACGAACACACACCGACATTTTAATGGCATGAGTAACCTACAACAGAAGCTGCAGGTTACACGTAAAATACACCCAGAAGTGGATACTATTGCTGATACAAGTATTACTCAGTAATAATTAATTTGATGGCTCCATGATTCAGGGGGTGTTGGCAGGGCAAAGGGAGCAGCCTGAATCTAATAAGTGTTTTTAATCAAATGAGTCAACTACGTTTGAATACTGTTCTCTGGAAGCTCTCAAAACTCCCTTTTAGATATGTTTCCCATTAATTATCCACACTTCCCCCAGAGCTCCACCCCACTCATATCCTTCCTGACCTGGGTGACTTAAAAATAACCTTGAATCAAGAAAGAACACCAGGAAATATAAATGGAAATGGCAGCTGATCAACCCTTAATAAAAGGTACATGGTATTAAAGCAGATCAGGCACCTGGTCCCACTTGATATATTTAGAAAAGTCTGCTGAAGACACTTGGATTAAATAATCCACCACTGTGAAATTACATCAGCTAAAGGACAGGCATTTAATTTATCTTTGATGCAAAAAATAGCATTTATGTATTTTTATGACACTAAGAGGAGTAGGAATAAATGAACCTTCACAATGCTGGGCTGTGCCAGGGGGTGTCCCAGCTTTACAGGGGATGCACCTGCAGTACCAGGCAGGGATTCCCCAAATATACCCCAGGGGGAGGAGGTTAAATAAAAAGGAAAGGGCGAGGGAAAAGCCTGAAAGGAAATGGGTAAAGAAATGGCACTCTGGAGCCAAGGTGAGTCCTGACAGGGTCTGGAACCTGAACAACCACAGCCCCCTCTGTGCTCCTACCTCTGCTAAAACAAAGAATTTATTTTACGTTTCCCAGGGCACCAAAACTAAGCATTTTTGAAAACACTGACACTGCTCAGCACAAGGGGAATGCAAAAGGCAGAAAACCACTGGGTTACAGATATATTACAAGAAACTCAAGACAAGGGAAAAAAGGCTTCAGCCTGAGTTAGCAGCAGTTATATCACATTCTGTTCATTAGCGCAAAAAAAAAAAGTTTAAAGTTAAGTTTACTCTAGTTGCACAATTTTTTCCTGCCACAATTTAAACGTGAGCCAAACCAGAATGACTACTTCAAATTTAAATCAGATGGGAAACGATTAAAAAGAAAACAACCTCTTTCACTCCCCCCAGCAAAAAAAAAAAAAAAAAAGAAATTAAATAGAAAATACGTACCATATGCATGGTGCACTAGCATATGCATTAAAGGAAAAAAAAAAAAAAGGACACCAAAAGCACAAAAAGACAGAAAGAGTTTTCATCTTTTTATTTTGCAGCAAACTCTTTAGAATTCTGAATTTTTTGTTCCGGGTCTGAGCCAATAGTAAATTTCTTCCAGAAAGAAGGCAAGACTCATCACTGCACAGCAGCTTGAAACAATGTCCTGGCATATATATTTCTTTTCACACGTGATTCCACTTCCTGACAACAAGCAGAGAGGAAAATTTAAGAAAGCAGAGTGGGAAGCCTTGCTGGTTTTCCTTATAAAAAAAAAAATTCCTACTATTTGGGCCAACACTCCCATGTTAGAACTAAATGTCCTGGGTGAAGGTTCAATATTCAATTTCACTATTCCTCGGGGCTGGTCCTTCAGGGAGTTTCAACCCACATCACTGCTGAAGGATACCAAGCTGGCCAAGTGTGATCACCCCAAATCACCTCCTTGCCCACCTGGGTGTGGAAATGCTTTCCAGGAGGATTGCTGTAAATGGCAATATAGTATTGGCTTCTGCAATAAAGCATTGGTCACAAAGATTTTGATATAGTACAGTCTTTAATGCCTTTTAACTGGCTTTTGGTATAGTATAATCTGTCAGCTTCTGTATGCATCACATATCTTATATAAATTGTAGCGTGATAAATATAGCTGAGGCCTTGGCATAATATTAAAATAGAGACTGCACACTGCTAAATACTTTTATTTGTGCAGTTAACTCAGATAATGGTGTGCAACAGCTATGTTGATTCAATGTTTTTGTGGACTATCTTATCTGAATGATAACAGTGACAAGAACCAAGAGAAAAATTTACTACTGACTCTCTGGTTATCAGGAACTGTCAAAAAACAGAATGGAGCATCAAGAGGAAATAAAATGCATTGATTTAATCTACAGGATGGCACACAGACAAGTCAAAGGTTAAAACCAAGCAAAATAATTCCCAGAGCATGTAAACCCACAGGACTGTTTGGATATGTAAAACCCTCATGAATATGCGTTTAACCTATGAAAAGTATGTGAGAAAACTGTTTTAGGCTAACAGTGTGCTGTGCTCCTGAAGATCTGGGGGATACCTGCTCTCTCCCAGTCCCCAGGAACTTCTCCCAGTCACTGTGACCACTCAAGGCTCACCCCAGCAAAAAGTCTGGGTGGCACTGGGCTGCATCAGGAGATCACTGAAGAATATGGATGGATTCCAAGTCAAACAGGTTTGTGTTCCTGAGTCACTCAAGAATGTAGAAAATGCAAAATTTTTGTATTACACCACGGTAATTTGTAGGAAAAAAATTATCTGTTTTTACTGCAAGTAACTGTCAAATGCTGACATTATTGTAAGGTGGGAAAGCATAAATATCAAAACGTGTTAGGAAAGAGGAAGAAACACAACTCAAAAAGATGAAATGCCTTACACTACTCAGAACAAGAGGGCTTGGTTGCTTGCACTTCTCCACCCACCTCAACAACAGCAGCAGAAAGTCAGGATCTCTCAGCCAGCAGAGGAAGGGATGCTCACAGCAAGACATAAAACGTGGTTGCCCTGGAAGCTGCTGCAGCAGCTGCACAAGTGGGCTGAAGAATCCACGAGAAAGGATGAATGAGCCCTGCACGGGCTCTTGCTCACACCTGTGGTAGTTTTCTGTCCATTTCCAGCACAGGGACTGGCCAAGCTCCCCCAGAGCTCCACCACGAACATTTGTGGGGCACAAACACCAACCAAAAGCAGTTTGAAATTTACAGGGGGCAAAACAAACGCTGGAGGGAAAGGGTCAAAGAGGGGGACACCACAAAGAGAGAGCAAAACAACCTCCAAAAAAAGTAAAAGTAAAATAAAATTATCAAGGACACGTTTGCAGAAAGTCAATGAGCTTTAGGAAACCCTGTCTGAAATCAGTGCTGGGAAGATACTTTATTTTTCTCCCCCTCCTTTCCATGGGAGGTAAATATATTTATTTGTCTCGCACAGAACCACCTGGCATCACTCTCAGTTTGTCAGGTTGATGCTTTTTTGGGCTACCTGAAACCAGAAGCAGACAAAATTAAAAGAATAAAAGGCAGTTGTATTTATTGAAGGGCTTCTTGTACATTTCAGGCAGGTGAAGCCCCTCAAGGGCTGCACCCAAAATGGACAATGGGTCATGAATTTTCACACTTTTGTAAGTTTGGTCCATTTGCACATTAATAGTATTAATGGGGGTTAATATTCCAATTACAGCTGCAGGTAATGAAGTCATTTATCCCCAGTTTGCTCCCCCAACTCACTTTTGTTTCCATCTCCGGGCCCTGAGGCAGTGAGGTGTCCTTGATTCCCAGCCTGGAGAGGAATTGTTGTGTCTGTCCAAATTGGGAGAGCAGCAGCCAGCACTGGGTGTGGAGTTTGGAGTTACACACCAAAGAACTGCAGGATAATAAACGCATGAAAAATATAAAAGCCAAAATCCCAAGGCATCAAGGTGTCTCAGGGATGCAGAGCAGCATCCAGGCAAGATGCTCTCTCCCCAAACCATTCCAGCATCACCCCAGAGCTCTGGCAGGTGTGCCTGCTGCCAGCAGAGCTCTCCCAGCTCACTGCACACCTGGGCTGGAATCACTTTGATTTTGTTTCTGGGGTTCTTTTTTTATTTCAGTTTTGGGCTTAGGGTGCAAAGCCAGGCACAGAGCTCAGAATCTCTTCCCCCACGTCCTGTGACACCTCTGAGGGCATCATTCAGGTGCTCCCCCAAAAACTAACACCTTCATTTGCACAGTGGGGCACGAAGAATTGCTGCAGCCGTGGTCAGCACAAACCCCAGCAGGCCTGGTGCAACTCAGTGTGGGGGCCTGGTGAGGTAAAACCATTGATCTTTGGTGTCTGAGTGGCATTATTGTATCTTAACCACGGCGTTCAGGGATTGCTTCTGCCTCCCACCTCCAGAGCCAAGCTGGGCTCCCAGAACAAGGATTATTTGCCAGCCATTGTTCATCACAATCACAGTTCTTCTCTGAGTGCTTCACAAGAAAGGAGGCCCTGTGTTTCTCTCAGCCATCACACACTTGTTGGGCCAAAAAAGTCACAACTGCAAGACCTCAGTGACACAAAATCAACATAAAAATCTGGAACATCACACACACAGGGCTCAGCTCCAGCCCAGGAGCCCTCCCTTGCCTGATGCTCCTGAGCAAGGTCTCAGAACAAGAAACAGTGCTTCAGGTGTCAAATCCAATTGATTATCAACTGGTTATCCAATTTCCCTTCACCTGCACACACAGACACCTGCCTGGCAGTGGTGATGTGCACAGGGGTCTCTGCTGGACCCCCCCATCATTTCCTCTCACACCATTCTCTCAGGAGAGCTTAGATTTAGATTTTAGATCTAACTCAGAGAGTTAGATTTTTTGTTATATTTATTAGGAGGAAGCATTTTTAATGGTTCACTGGAATTGCTCTGTGAGCACCAAATTGAAGAGAGCCTGACTGGTGCAAAAGAAAGCTGCAATTTTCTTGTCATGCCTGATCCTCCACGAATGCATAGGGTTAAAAATAAACTCTGGTTCCCTTCTGGAGGAACATCCTGCCAAAAGTGCTGTACATGACCCCCACAGTTCCAGAGGAGAGTATAAAATATTTGGCATTTGCTGAAACAGAGAAATCAGAATGGAGCAGAAACAGGGGTCACCTGCAGCCAGCCTAAAAGTCCAGCAGGGGAGGAGACAGAAAACACCACTGGGAAAAACCTGGGAAATGTCAGAAGGGATGCAAACAATTCCCCCACTGCCCCAGGACCCAGCTCGGGTGGGGCTCCCAAAATCCTGCCAGCAGCACCTGTCCTGCATCCCACACAGGGACAGACACCTCAATCCCATCATGCAGGACAAGCAATGCATACAGCTCATAATGCAGAGTGCCAAACAGAGGCACAGCATCTTAGAAACTCAGCATAGTGAAGTAAGTGCAATGAATTAAAGCAATTCAACGAGCTTGCTGAGCTTGAGCAGTTGCAAAGGGCAGGCAGGGGAAATCTTGCTGAAGTTCAAGAACTTGAATCACACTGCTTCAAGCCTGCAGAACAATTATTCTGATTATTTCTGTCACTCAGCCATTCTATCCCACTCAAAAATCTCAGTAGCCAAAAAATGGACAAAAGTCACAGTTCCACAGCACCATGAGAGAAAAGGAGAGACTACAATTCCAGATTTTTTTCAACAGTTACAGCATTTACCTCCTAAAGCACAATCCTAGTTTATTTTTTTTAAAAGATGTAGTGGAGCTGATCAGATCTACCATACACACACACACACAAAAAAACCACTTCCAGAAGTAAAATTAAAAATTATAATATAGCTCAGTTCAGAACTGGCAGTTTATAAACACTTCCTAAAAAAACCCAGTTGGTTCTGAGCTCGTGGCAAACACCAAGAGATACTGAAATGGCTGGACTGACTTGGGGAAGCCTCTGCTTCTATAAATACTGATTCTGTAGCTCCAACAGAAAACCTTACGGGATTGGTAAACCAAAAAAAAAAAAAAAAGTTTAAAAAAAAAAAATGGAAGCTCAAATGGAAGCATATGTTCCTACACATTTAGTGCAGAGGCACAGTGTTAAAAAAACCCATCCCTCCATCAGTAATGACTGGTGCACAGAAAGAGGTGCTCCCTAAAATCTCCTGCTCCTGCAGGGACAGGGACCTCTGACCCCAGCTCTGCTCTCCACCCTGACAAACCCTGCCCAAAAACACCAGAAAAAGGAAAAAAAATCAACCCTAAAAGTCAAAGCAAGGTAAATTGAGATAAATGAAGTGCAATTATTCAGTAATTTAGGGAGGGATCTGCTATTTTTGTGCTCAGAATTTGCTTTCTGCTGATCTCCTGGCTCTGGGATTTTGCATTTCCAGCAAGGTCTGACCTGTGCTTCAGCCACTGACATTTCACCTGTTGGACAAAGCAGCTCCACAAACAAGCCCTTGCCAAATGTCACTTGCCCTGGGATCCAATTATCATCCCATGATTTAATTACAGATTATGCATTCCTCTTAGAGCCCATATTTCAGCATCTTGCAATGCCTGGCAGGGAAAAGCTGAGGGATTCAGCCCATGGTTTCTAACCAATAAACTGCCTCCCCAAAATCTGGTTTTGTTACCCTCAGCCCTTTAATTGCTCTCTCAGACACTCAGCTGGGGTCTCTTGCTGCCTTTCACCCTCAAGGGTGACCAAAAGTTGTGCTCAGTAAGCAGACACAAAACATTTATCAAAGAGCAGAGCTCAGCCCCTGGAGAGATCTCAGAGGAGTTTTTGTTTGTTTGTGGTTTTGAGTTGGGTTCTTTTTAGTTTGTTTGTTTGTAAGTTTTATTTTTTTTTATAATATTTATTTCCCACCTGTTGCCTTAGGTCACGGGGGACAGTGTAAATTTACTTCTGTTGAAGGTAATCCATTTAAAAAAAAGTTTGGAGGAAATCAAACCACAACACATCCCCTTTTACTTCTTGCCAGATGCTGAGAAGAAAAACTTACCTGGTACTTTTTTAATTTCTCCCAAAAATTTCTAAAACATGGTGCCTTCCACTGGAACATCCCAGGGGATTCCCTGCCCACAGCAGGCAGCAAGATTTATGGACAATACTAATCCTGAGGGTGCCAGAAAACCCCAAAAAACTCCTCAGCCATCTACAGCATCAACAGGCACAGGATGCTGAGCAACGCAGGGGGCTGCCCAAAAAAAAGTGAGAAACTCTTGAGTGGTTTCACCTTCATTAAAAAATGCCCTGTAAGTGCTGTTGCTAGGTTAAACAAACATTAAAGTAGCTGAGAGAACAGCAAGAGCTGTTGGGGCATGTGCCAAGGAATAAGTGTAAAACAGGGACAAACACCACAAAAATCACCACAAAAATCACCACAAAAATCACCACAAAAATCACCACAAAAATCACCACAAAAATCACCACAAAAATCACCACAAAAATCACCCTGCCCTCTGCAAAACCAGAGCTGCAGTAGGCAGGAAAAAATTCAAATGATTGGATTCTGTTAATCTGTGGGGACATGGACCTAATACTGCATTTAATTTTGCTAAGTGGGAGGAAGATTATTGCAGGCAAGACACAAAGAATATCTCTGCTCCAGTCATGTGGCATTTTACAACCTCAAATACTCTGAGAAAGTTATTAATAACAGCATCAGAACATTTCCATGTATTCAATGCACAGTTATGAAAGAAACTAAACACAAAGGCCTCCTCCCAATGGGGACAACAATAATAATGTTAATATTTACATTCCTCTGATCACCTGTTTCCACTAGTATTAAAAAAAGTACCTGTGAACTTGCTGGATAACAAGTGCCAGCCTTCTGTGAAGCACTGCAAAAATCATGATTTGGGGGATTTTGGTTTACTTTTGGAACAGACTAACCCCTCACTTGTACAGAGCCAGCCATTCTCTTTGCAGGGCTTTTGAAAGAAAAGCTGAAATGTGTTCTCACCAAAACTCTCAGTGCCTCAGTGAAGGACTCTCTGGGAGCTGCACTTGTTTACAGCCCCCAATTCCCCCGGGGAGAAGCAGTTTAACTAAAACCAGAACCTATTCTGCATGTGGTATTTGCATGCCCTAATTTGCTGTTTTGAAACTCAGCATCTCCCACCTTGTTATTCCTTCAATAAATCCATGTCTCCTTTTTGGTTTTGGTCTGAAATGTGAAATCAGAGTGCACAGCAACACCTGTTTGGTGCTTATGAAAACTCTCCTGAAATCTGAGGGAGATCAAAGCACTTCTTTAAAAGCAAGAATTCCCTCTGCAGATCATTTAGGGTATGCAGCACACTCAGTTTGATCACACATTTCCAGAATATCAGTTGATCCACTCTTTATGCAGCCAGCATAAAGACAGGTTCTGAACTTTTAACTGATTTTTCTTTGCAGCAAATATGCCTCTGAAGGAAAAAAAACAGAAAACATACTAATGTGATAATGGAGAAGGCAAAATAAATGCATTCTGCTGTGGCAATTGTTTTTCAAGCCCTTAATGCTGCAATATTAAAGCAAATCTCATGAAGGCATTGGCATCTCCCAAGGAATGGAGGTTCCTGCTGCACCTTAACCTCCCCAGCAGGTGAAATGTGTCACTGTCCAGCACCTGGGATGGCTGTGGGAGATGGACACCCAACCTGCTGCCCAAAATTCTGTGTCCTGTGCAGGGCAGCACAGCCACACTCGTCCCACTCAGCTCTGACAGCTCACAGAGCTTCACCTGCCTCACGACCCCAAAACATCCCAGAACTGAAAACTGGCATGGAAAGGATCTGCAGGCTAAGGAAAACAAAATCTATGTTTGCCCTACAAGCATGGTCCATAATCTTTATTATGTAACTTGGAGAAAATGCATTGCTTTTCCAAATGTCCACTCAAGGTATTCTGGTGAAGGTCTCTTGTGTGACTAATTCCTCTTTCTCTCCCTCATTTGTGTAATTCTACAGCACATATCACTCTGATGTCTAAGTTACTCAGGTAAATAAAACCCAGACTAAAGGAGATAACTTTTGTCTTTTGCCCCTCCTTGGGAGAAGAGAGATCTAATTCTTTAAAAACTGCCAAAGAGCCTCCCTTTCTTTCTTTCTTTTTTTTTTTTTTCCCATTCCATTAATACATTTGCGTGGTGAAATCAAAGCAAATTAAATCTATGCAGTATTTTTTCACTGCCAGGAGTTAGCATGTGCAATATTGACTTTTCATTATCATCTGACTGAAGCAAGTTTGCCTGCCTCTGTTAATAAACTGCAGGTTCATTGTTAATTGCTTTACACCTTTAAGAACACGAGCACATTTTCTAAATGGAAAAGACTGCTTGATTTTTGAATCTTTTTTTTTTTTCCCTTGTGATGGATCAGTTTTAGTCGCTGAGGGAATTTCCTGTAGACCTTAGCAAAGATTTGTATCTCTATGTGTATGTACAAACAAGGGTGCACTTTAATGAGCAAACATCTGTGAAAGCTACTAACACTCAAAAGCTTTGAATAAAGCTTGGGATCGAGCAAAAGGTGAACAGAAAAGGATATTTCCTGATGACTTCTCTTGAAAACTCAAACTGGAATCCCATGGAAAAAACCCCAAGCATCCTTCTGCCTCTTTAATAGCAGTCTGCTATTCTTTAAAACACCCAAATAGTTGATGTCTGAAGCAATAAAAGCTCAGCTTCCTGCCCTGTAATTATTACTAGATGTAATTATGAACAACTCATTCATCACTATAAAAGCACAACTTAGGGCTCCCAAAGAACAGGCATGGAAGGGATTTATTTTCAGGCAGCTCTGTTAGCCAGGCTGTAATTTAACAACACCGCCGACAAACAAGTGTAGTAAGCCAATGTAAAGAAGGCAGGGCAACATCCATGTTTAACATCGTCTGGGGATGCTCCAGCGCTCCATTTACAACCCTATAAAAACATGCCTCGGAGCTGTAAGGAGGGCGAGTGTGACATAACTACGAGCACCCAGCTCCCCAGAGTTTGCTCACTTAACCACGGAGCATCCAGGGGCTGCCCTGGGCTGTTTACAGGTGCGGGGGGAAAGCACAGATGTTAGACCAGGCTCTGAGCTCTCCTGGCGAAGTTCCCAGCGCGGGGAAGCTCAGAGATGTGCTGGGCTGTGTCACTTTCTCACGGGCGTGAGGAAACACCTGCAGCCCGCCCGAAACCTGCTGCGGCCGCCCCAACTGCCCCAAAAACCGCCCGACCCTGCCGGGCACCGCATGGAAACACATCCCACAGCGGAGCAGGAATTCGGGTGAGGCAGCAGGAGGAGCGTGCTGAAAGACTCCGGTCTGCGAGCAGCCACCGCGGGTTATGTAATGCACGCGAGTATTTAGCCGCGCTCTGCTCCGGCACAAGCGTGTCACACAGATCAGCCTCGGGCAGACCGGCAGGAATTCGGCATTCCCGGGCTGCCAGGGATCGCCCGAGCTGCCGGCGCTGCTCGCCCCGTGGCACCCGGCGTCCGCGTCCGAGGCAGGATGCTCGCATCCCGCGGGATGCTGCGGCTCCGGGCTCGGCTCACCCTGCCCGGTGCCACGGCGAGCGGCGGCAGCCGCGCAGGGGAGGGCTCGGCGGCGGCTGCGAGTGTCCCTGCGAGTGTCCCTGCGCTGCTGCGGGACCCGGCCCCGCAGCCCGAGCTGTGCGCGGCGCTCGCCGGGGGACGCGGGCAGCGCAGGTGAGACCAGCCCGCCTGGCCGCTCTCCGAAATTCGGCGGGGCTGCCAACACAGGGAGCGGCGGAGTCAGCAGCCCGCACCCCGGGGCCGCCCGCACCCCGGGGCCGCCCGCTCCGCCGGCGGGGCCGGGCCGGGGGCGGCACCCCGGGGGTGCGAGGGGGCGGCCCGAGGGCCCGGCCGGTCCCTCCCCGCCTGCCCCGCGCCCTCCACCCTCCACCCTCCCTCCAGCCTCCGAGCGGGGCGGTACCTGCTTGTCCAGCGCCGCATCCCTGCCGCTGCCCGCCGCGCATCCCTTGGGAGCGGCCACCCGCTCGCAGTTGCAGCCCTCCAGCATGTACATGCCGGCGGGCCGGGCGCTCTGCTCGCCCTCGAAGTAGAAGAGCACGTTCTGGTAGAGGGCGAACCACTTCTCGTGCCAGCGGTTGGTCTCCGCCGTCTTCTTGCTGAGGTAGCCGCGCTTGGTGCCCTCCTTGCGGGCCAGCAGCGCCAGGTACAGGGCGTGCCCCTCGTTGTACCGCACGCTCTTCTGCATCGTGCCCGGAGCCCCGCGGCCGCGGCGCAGCCTCGCCGGGCGCTCTCGGAGCAATTCATGGGCTCCGGCACGCACCGACGGGGCGGCCCCGGCCCCGCGCCCCGCCCGAGCGGCCCCGGCCCCCGCCCCGCCCCGCCCCGCGCCGCCCCCGCCGCCCCGGGCACCGCCGCCGGCGCCCGGCGGGCCCCCGGCCGCTGACGTGGGGGGATCAGCCGTAAATCCGCTTTGGAGAGCGATTTAAAGAGCAAAGTCGCCGCCGCCGCAGCGCCCGGGTCCCTGCCCCCTCTCCAGCCACCCTTCCCCCCATCCCCGCATCCCTTCGCCCTCCATCCCCGCATCGCCCCTCTCTTCATCCCCCCATCCCTCCCCTCTCCATCTCCCCCATCCCTCCATCCCCTCATTTCCCCTCTCCGCGTTTCCCCCACTGGCCCATCTCCCTCTCCCCGAATCCCTCCATCTCCCCGTCCCCGATTCCCCCCATCTCCCCATCCCCCGGGTTCGGCCGGGGGATCCCGCGGGCCGGGCCGGGAGCCGCGGGGTGATTTTGGGGCTGCCCCGTGGTTTCTCGATAGTTTCCGCCTTTCCCATTCTTGGAGCGAAGATCTTGGGAAGCGGCAGGGCCGGAGCCGGTAACTTCGCTCCCGGGCTGCGCCGAAAGAATTAAAGCAGAACGCAGCAGAGAAGCCGGGGAGAAACACCCAAAACCCGTCCCTTCTAACCCGAATTTCGCGCTGGTAAAGGCGCGGGGGAGCGTCCCAGGTCTCCCCCCAGCCCCGGGTGTTCTTGGGCAGCGCAGGGAGCTGCGGGGGTCCCGCGAACGGGACCATTTGCAGACCCCGAGTGGGACCATTTGCAGACCCCGACTGGGACATTTTCTAGACCCCGACTGGCGGCCGCAGCACGGGACTCCTCTCCGAGGAGAGGGCGGCTCGCAAATGGCAAAAAGAAAACCTGCCAGGTGTGTTCTCGCCGGCAGCAGGTGCGGTCCGGGTCCTGCACACCTTAATTATAGCAGATAAACTCTGGCGAGGGAGCTGGAGTCCAGAATTGCTTTACATGAAACACACCGATATGGAAATTTCTGCCAACTACGGCACGCCGCGCCTTTAATTTAGCAACTTTAACTTCCTCTTAGGGTTCTTTCAGGAAAAGCCTTGGAATTCTTTCATTTGAAAACGTATTTTGCATAATGTAGCTTTCGCTCTCTCTTGCTTTGCTGCGTCTCATGAGTAAAAAAAAAAAAAAAATTAAGAAAAAAAAAAACTGAAAATGTGGAAGTTACAATATTCAGTATTGCGGTATAGTGCACAGATGAGTTAGGAAATATTTTCTGTGCGATCTGTGCCAGCACCTGTGGTTTTGTGTATTATCTGCAGGAACTACGGGCCCATGCAGGGTTGGAAGGCTCTCATCTTGTCAGCAGAGGATTTTGTATTAGAGAAAAACAAACGGATACACAAGCCCTGATGCGACTGGCTTCGTTTTCCTCGAGTCCCCACGCAGTGAAATCTGAGCCTGGCACATCCCAGCCGGGTTTGGGCAGGGCTGGGGGTGGCTGCAGCCTGTGACATCTGCCATCCTCACCTGCCCCGTGTGTGAAATTCCGGAGCCAAAGGCAGGGCAGGCAGGGAGAGCAGCAAGCTGCCGCTCCCGGGAGAGCTCAGACGCTCCAGAGCCAGCACGTCGCACATCTCGGTGAAATCCTGCAGCCAGAGCCCGTCCTGGCCAAGATAAAGTTGCAGGCTCTTGTCCCAGCTTACGTAATTTGTGCTTTAATAAAGCTGCTGCATAAATCGTGGGTGATCACACGTCATCTGTTACACCGGGTCACCTGAGACACACACACAAAAAAATAAGTGAGTTGAGTTTTGTTTAGAAAGAAAAAAAGAGAGAGAGGGTTTTCTTCGACTACATAATTTTCTCCTAGACATGCAGGCATTTTTCCTAAGCTGAAAATGTTGAATATGTCATTGCACAGCAATCTATAGGAACTAAAAGGAGTCTAATATTCCTGTTCACTGCAGTGAATGCTATTTGTGTAACCACCCCTTATTGTTCAAGTGTGATTTAATTCTCTCCATGATATTATCTTTATTACTTGATCATTCTTCTACAAGGACAACCTGCCTTTTCTTGCTTTAAATGTCTACAACGTGCAAAGGAATGCATATACTTTCTGATACATCCAAATGTATCCATCTATATGGGATTACTTCTAAAAATTCTTCATTATCGACATCAAAGAAGGGCTTGTTTGTGCTTTTTAAAAAAGGAATTCTAGGCCAAATTCATGTGTATGAACACGAGTGAGATATATGTGCAAACAGATGTAAAGGAATCCGTGGATATAATTTATTCCATGGGGCTACACACAGATAAGCACACTGTTTTACTTTATTTCATATCCTAATCTTCATTTTTTTGTATCTCAGTTCTGGAGGATTCATTTATAAAAAACACCTGCCCAGGTGTTGCTGTAGGTCTGCAGTGGAAAGTTGTGAGCCTGTGCCAGCAGAGATAATTTGACCCAATTAGCCTGCATTTTACCTGAAATTTCCTCTGGGAATAGTCCAGTGCAAGGTGTTCAGAGATGTCCTAAGGGGGAAATACATGGTGCTGTGTTCCACAACAGTGGAATTGCTGAATCCCATACCCAGAAAGGACCCTGGGGATTTGGGGCAGGGCAGTGAGTTGTCAATCCTCTGGGTGACAGGAAAACACAGTTTAGAAATCATTTAAAATTTAAGCCTCTATTCTGAAGAGCATTTTGGAAAAAGTACTGTTAATATAAAGGTAATAAAAGCTGACTAAATGCAATAAAAAAGCAACTGAGAAGAAGTTGTTACACTGATGTTTTTATGTCTGTTTTGTAATAGATGTGCTCTATGTCTTTATACATTTATTTGCCACTAAATCACTATCTGTGTTTTCATATCAAGGTAATGTATCAAACACAAAGCAATTTAGTAAAGCTGTTGAGAACTGCAATAATTTATGGAGAAAAAAAAACAGTTTCACTAAGAGTGCACCTCCATGTGTCCTCCTGCAGATTGTTCGAGAAGCAGAGCTGAACCAGTCTCTTCTCTGTGATTTTACTAACTTTTGCTGATCTGTTTCTTCTTCGAGGCACAGAGTATAACTTGGCTACTTGAAAGGTGTTTGTAATATTCAGCTAAGATTCACTTATCTGATAAAGCAGGGACATTTTGAAATGCACACTAAACATCACTGCCATTCCAGGTCCTGAATATCTTGCAAAGAACTTTGGGTTTAAATGCAGTTGATGAAATCCTTTGAGATTTACTACTCCTGTTTTGTGGAGACATTTTTGGGGGGAATTTTCTTGTTAAATCGATTTTAAGTCACGGTGGTAATTCACTCCTGACAGATTCCTGCTCAGTGGTGTGAGAGAGGTGGTGGCACAGGTGTCCATGTGATTCCCCCCTTCAGGAATCTCAGGCCAGCACTCAGTGGGAGCTCCAGGAGAAGGCAGAGAACTGAAAATCACCTGGTGTGCAGGTGAGGATATCATCATCATCATCATCGTCATCACAACAACATCATCTTTATTTTTTATGATCATGCCTTAACCTCGTAGTGCAAAATGTTGCAAAACCACAGGAAAACCATCCAAGCCAGGAGCCCCTTGGCCTAAGCCCAAGACCAGAAGCCGGGAGGCAAGAAAGGAGTGCAGGGACTGCGTGCTGCCCTTTGTGACAGGCAGCATCCCCAGGACACAGCTGGCACACTCACTGCTGGTATTTTGGGAGAAGAATAGCTAAATAAGGTTGTAGGGCAACTTTTGAAAGGAGCAGCTTGGTGTGTCTGCAGAGGCCATTGGTGAGTTCTTGCCTGTGGAAAAGGACAGCGTGAGAAAATGCAAAGGACTGTTGAAGAGAAATGAGAAAAATAAACGCGTGGCAGAATGTGTCTCGCAGTCAGGCTGGAGAAAATCAAAAGCAGAAGGGGGAAAAAAAAGAGAGAAAAGCTGGAATCAAGGGACTCAATTACACTGGAGAAATTGCAGTGGTTAGGCAGGAGGCAAAGGCAAGAGAGGCAGAATTCAGCCTGGCTGGCTGAGGGATGGTAATGAGTGGTGGGCACAGAGCAGAGGGAAACAGCAGAGTTGGAGGAGACAGAGCAGGGGGGAACTGGGGCAGGGAGAACACAAAGCAGAGAGTCCTGGGTGCTTGGTGTGGCTGGAGCAGAGGTAAGAACGAGCTGGAAAAGCCCCTGGAGTGCTGGGGGCGAGAGCAGGACCCTGGGACGGGACAAGAGAGAGGCCAAAGAGGACAAAAGAGACCTGGCAAAATGGGGAGGTCGGTGGGCAGCAAATGGGGCAGAAAGAGGAGGGTGGTGCAGCTCAGTGGAAGGATTAGAGGGGGGTGATGCTGGGAAGGAAAGTGGCATTTCAAAGGGAAAAGGCTGGTAGTCCAAGTCAGCACTGAAACAATCACGTGGGCAAGGAGAGACAGCAGCTGTTCTCCTTAAGCCTGTTTTCAGCTGGTTCCCTTTCAGCAAGGGCCTGCCAGCTGGGATTAAAAGGGAAGAGCCAGGACCCAGCTTGTCGACCAGACGTGTTAATTAAGAGTTCCAGGACAATTTTATTTAATACAGATGCAGCGAGCATTAGCTAAGCACTAAATGTGCAGCAGCAGCGCTTCAAAACTTTCTGCACATGCCTGAAATTTTCATGTGGGGACACACACTCACTTGTTGGAAATAGGACTGGCAGAGCTGAGCCCTGGCTTCTAAAGCTGGTAGAGATTGCTCCCTTCTCCCCTGCTCTGGGAGCTCTGTAATGGGAGTTTCACAGCCCCTGGTGTCCTCAGGAAGGGCATTGTCCTACAGCTCACAAATTGCTAAAGCACAAAACTGTCTGGGCGTTCTGGGGAGATATCCCAAATCAGTGCTCCCAGTGTTCCAAAGGCTTTGGCGTGTCCCAACGCAGAGATTTCACAATGTTCTCCAAATGTGGGCTGGGAGAGGCAGAGGCAAGGCTGAGCTCCTGAGAGCAGGGGGGTCAGCAGACACTGCCTGGGATTGCTCTCACTTTCAGAAAGCCCTTGCTAACTGGGAAAATGGCTTCAGAGTTAAAAAGGCATAGTAGGATAAAATTTCCTTTCTTTCCGCCCCCCCCCCCTTATTCCATGTGAACAGAGCAAAAATGCAAATCACCCTTTGCTTGTTCTGTCAAGACACTCTCAGATATTGGCATAGGAATAGGAAAAATGTGTAAAATACTAAAGCACTCTCGTTTCTTGGGAAAAAGTAAGCCCCACAGATTGGAAGGGAGATACAGAGAGCCATCTGGAATAAGTAAGTAACCCTGGGAAGAAATGGTGATGTTTACAAGGCCTGGTGCTGATACTGAGAATTCTCTCCATCTGGCATGAAGCCTGCAAATAATTTGCCACAGGGGTGCATAATTCAACAGAAACAGGTCTGATAATCTGCAAGCTGCATTCCCTGCAGGAGCCCTGAAAGGGACACTGAGTGTCCTGTGCACTGAGCAGCTCCTGCCTGCACCCAGCTCGGGGGGCAGGCAGACCCACAGACCCCAAAAATGGGATTGTGGCAAACGGGAGCCACAGAAACCCAGCCCTGCAGGGCACCCACATCCTCCCAGGGACAACTCCTGCTCCTGTGTTTGGTACGGATGCAATCCGCTGAAAATCACCCAAATGAATCTGTTCAAGTGCAGCTGGGGCTGAGCAAACGCCTGGAGAAAATGTGTGTAACAGCAGGGAAAAAATAATCTTAAAAGGCTGCAGGCAGATCTCTGACAAGAGTGATCTCAGCCAATGTCTTCACCCCTCACACACACACCAAACAACTTCTTGTCAAGCAACAGCAAAGAAACTGAGCTTAACATCAGTCCCTGCTTATTCTGGGGATTTCTGGGCAGGTGGGAAGTGCACAGCAGGTGTCTGTGGTTGCTGACCCACTGCTGATAATGCACATTCCTCCTGGTCCCTATTTCTGCTGTTCACATTCTCAGCTGAGAAGTTTTGTAGCTGCCTGGGAGGTGTAGGTTGTAATTTTCTGTGGGGGGGAGGAAGAAAAAAAAAAAAGGGGGAAAAAAGTGAAAAAATAGCTCAGAGAAACATAATTTGAAAAAAAATAAAATCACCAGTATGTATCTGCAATTGTATCAACAACTCACATAAAATTTGTAACCTCATCATTAATAGTGGAATGCTTTCCTGGGGATAAGTGTATTAATTGCACTTCAAATTTATGCATATATCTATTTTAAACAGAATACAAAATGAAATACTTATTGTACTTGTCACAAAGCCTCTACTGCTCCATGCTAAAATGAGCAAAGGCCTGAATCCACATCAAAGCACATTTTGTCTTTTAAATGCAGAAATAGAGATTAATTCACAAGTGTTTTCCTCTTAAATACATAGTAAGAGCATAAAAATAAAATAATTTTACCCCAAAATAAAAATAAATAAATAAATTTGCGTTCGCCCCTTTATTATTATGTCTGTTTTTAAGTCTTGGGTCACGTGTATTGTTTCAAATGTTAACACAACCCTTTTGTTGAGCACTGGGGTTGCAAAGGATGCTGAAAATTGTAATTATTCCAATTTGCAATACTATTTAATTGTATCAATAATAAACTTAGCTTGTCAATATTTAAGGATTTTGAGTGAGATTGTTCCTTGACTGAGTGGTGCTTTTTTTCACTAGAGAAAGAGGCAACATGAAAATACTCCTCTTGATGATCTGTATGTACTCTTTCTATTTCTCACTCTGGTGTTTAATGGCTTTGGGGAAATAATTCTAAATTTCTGACCATGTAGATACACAGATCATACACATAGTGATTTTATCAGATATTAAGAAAGGTTAAATGGATAATGCCCTTAGAGTATTCTTCAGGAAGAGAAAAAACCATCTGGGGTCTGTGCAGGACACACTGCAGGTCATTTATTCCTCACAGCACCCCAGAGGCACAAGAAGGGTCCCAGTCTCTTTCCAGAAATGCTGCTAAAGGGCTCAGGGTGGATGGCAGGTGGAGCTGGGCATGGCACACGGAGCTTCGTGCCCTCCAGCCACCACCTCACCTCCAGCAGATGACATTAATTAGGACAAATCCTGCCCTGGGCTTGGAATTTCCACTGGAGTGAGAGACTGGCATTTATCTCTGTCTGGTTACCTGAGATAACCAAGCCTGGGAGCTTGCACAGCATCCCCCTGGCCCAGGGCTCACAAAACGGGGGTTTGACAACAGTTAAAAGATCCTAATTGCCTAAAATTAGAGCCATCAGATATGACTGAAACTGCGTTATTACATAAAAGTGGGTCTGAAATATAGATTAAATATATATAATTTATATAAAAAAGCTATTGTTCTGATTTCATTTCTCTGCACCATGTCTGTGCTCTGTTATTATTATTATTGCTCCAACCTGAGCTGAGCTCTGAGCTGTACCTTGTCAGCCCAACGTGGATGTACCCTATGAATTATATAAGTCTATTAACTTATATGCATCAGAATAGCTGTTAAAATTAGAAGTACAAGCACAACTGAGGAACAGTCAAGAAAAGGAGTTGGGTAAAAAAGTTTGGTAGAAAAAGCTGAAATAAAATTATGCTGGTTTCATTTGGATTTATTAGTAATATTGACTGTTCTCCTGCTTTCTTCCCAGATGGAGCAAGACACTTCATATGGAAAACAATCAGGAAAATAACATCTCAAAGTGCTTGTTAATTGTGCTGCTCATAAAACATGCTTTTCCCAGCTAATCTTCTTAATTAATCTAACAAAAGTAGAGCTACTCACAGATTTCCTGCAGTGCTCATCTACCCAAATTAAAAAAAAATATATATAGAAGTAATATGAAATATGAATCTATTTGCATTACAAACAGGAGTTTATTCCCCCAACACATTTTTCATTACAATCAATTATATCGGAAGTTTTGGCCAAACACAGCTTGTGGTGAAAACAATCATGCACTCAGAATAAAAACTACTTAGGAAGAAATAATCAGGGCAGCGTGGCTGTGGTGTCACAGCTCCCCGGGGGGACTGGGCAGGGCGTGGTGGCCCCTGGGCACAGAACCTTGGCCACACTGAGCTCTCAGTGCTCCCCTCGCCCTCGAGGCACCAAACCCGCCTGCAGGAACAGAGACCTCAAAAAGCACACAGCTCAAACAACAGAGACCTCAACACCTCTGCTTCAAACTGCTCACCTGGGCTGAAGCTCGTGCTGAAAATGTTCAGGCAGCAGCTCTGTGGTGTACACAGACAGAAGACACACAACAAAAATTTCATGTCCTACAAGCACCAACACCTTGTGGTCTTCTTGTCCTTAAGCAGCTCTAAATGCTTTTTTTTTTTTCTCCTGGGAATGGAATAGAATAGAATAGAATAGAATAGAATATAGAATACTATATGGAATGGGATGGGATGGGATGGGATGGGATGGGATGGGATGGGATGGGATGGGATGGAATGGAATGGAATGGAATGGAATGGAATGGAATGGAATGGAATGGAATGGAATGGAATGGAATGGAATGGAATGGAATGGAATGGAATGGAATGGAATGGAATGGAATGGAATGGAATGGAATGGAATGGAATGGAATGGAATGGAATGGAATGGAATGGAATGGAATGGAATGGAATGGAATGGAATGGAATGGAATGGAATGGAATGGAATGGAATGGAATAGAATGGAATAGAATAGAATAGAATAGAATGGAATGGAATGGAATGGAATGGAATGGAATGGAATGGAATGGAATGGAATGGAATGGAATGGAATGGAATGGAATGGAATGGAATGGAATGGAATGGAATGGAATGGAATGGAATGGAATGGAATGGAATGGAATGGAATGGAATGGAATGGAATGGAATGGAATGGAATGGAATGGAATGGAATGGAATGGAATGGAATGGAATGGAATGGAATGGAATGGAATGGAATGGAATGGAATGGAATGGAATGGAATGGAATGGAATGGAATGGAATGGAATGGAATGGAATAGAATAGAATAGAATAGAATAGAATAGAATAGAATAGAATAGAATAGAATAGAATAGAATAGAATAGAATAGAATAGAATAGAATAGAATAGAATAGAATAGAATAGAATAGAATAGAATAGAATAGAATAGAATAGAATAGAATAGAATAGAATAGAATAGAATAGAATAGAATAGAATGGGAATAGAATAGAATAGAATAGAATAGAATAGAATAGAATAGAATAGAATGGAATAGAATAGAATAGAATAGAATAGAATAGAATAGAATAGAATAGAATAGAATAGAATAGAATAGAATAGAATAGAATAGAATAGAATAGAATAGAACAGGACAGAAGTCACTTACACCTTTGAGCCCTTGAGGAGGGGTTTGGCAGGACAGCAATCTTCCCTGACTCCTGAAATTCCCTGAAATCCTGTCTAAATCCCAGGAATACTGTACATGATACAGCCCTGTATGATGCAGTGCTGTGTGTGTAAAATCTCAGACAAGCAGAAAGGAGCCTGGAAGGAGCAGAGGAGCTCATCCCCCTGCCCAGGGCAGGCTCAGCAGAGGCAGTGCAGCTCCCTGCAGGGTCAGGGGTCTCCAGGGCTCGGGGGTTTCCTCCCCAGGTGCTCCAAACCACCTCTGCAAACCATCAGCTCTCCTCCCTGCGAGGAGTTTTCCCCTGGCACACACCTGGGCTTTCCTTTCCTCAGCTGCCTTTCGCCATCCAGGACCTTCCTGTGCCCTTCTCCCTCCAGATTTGTCCAGTTTTTCACGGGTCTGGGTCTTCAAAGAGGCAGGAGCAGCTGTTGGTTGTTGTAGAATTGTTGATTGCATGAGTAGATCAGTCTCAAAGGTAAAGTCTTTACAATATTAAAGTCATTTCAGTCCACGCTAAAACTCCCTGGCACAGATTCCTGAGCAGAAGCTGCAGCAGCTCTCGGGTATTTCTTCCTCTGTTCTTGTTCCTCTGTCTCCTCTTCCTCTTCTCCCATGTGTGAGGTGGTAGTGATGATGATGATGGTGGTGGTGGACGCCTTTCTCACCCCAGTTCAGGGGGTTTTATTTGAGAATCATCCAATGACCCAAACACAAACATAAAACGTTCCTCCCAAACCTATTAGAACCCTAGTTCTATAGTACAAAAATAGTGTTAATTCTTGCCATAACTTACACATACTGCTCTGTCTATTCACATAAATAGTCCTATCTGCTCTGTCTGGAAACTGTCAGCAATATTCTTACTCTGTTTTCATTATATCTGGGGCTGAGTTTCTGAACTTTCAACCAGGCCTGAACCTTACACCAGATTCTAGAGCCTTTTACTCTCTTGAGGCACTTAAGGCATATCCTCACCTACTTAAAATAAAACTTACACTCCTATTTCATACCTATGTGACTTAATAATATTTCTACTTACTTAAAAACAAAGCTTACATATTCTACTTCATGTCTGTGTGGCTTAATATATTTTAATTTCTCTGAAGGCTTTAATTCAAGCCCTGCATTCTTTTCTATCTCTGAGGGACTCAGGGAAGCTTCTATTTTATACACTCCAACACAGATTAAACCACCCTGCAGAGCTTCACCTTGTGCCTGTCTGGTGTCACAAAAAGCCTAAACTTAGGCTCTCACAAAATATTAAAATAGAGATACTTTGCAGAATGTTTTTTTTTCGTAACTAAGGATAGTAAAAATAAATTAGATGAGCTTGTGGAAATAACTAAAACTAGCTGTATGATTAAATAACATTAGAATAACCACACAGATAACATCACAAGAAAGAATATGAAAAGGACTTGTACTGCTGACCCTGCACCCAGCAGTAATTCCCTGATTGTCATTATGAGGAAATGGGATACCTGTTGTGAAGAAATAGCATATACATTGTAAAAAAATAACACACATTACTCCCAAAAATCATATCTACAGTATTGAACAATGAGTCAAGAGTGGAACAAAGGTAAGAAATTCTCAAAACATAGAAAAGAACCCAAAGAAATATTTAAATATATATAATCTTCATAAATATGCATTTGATCAGTGCAATTAAAAATATATATATATATAGAAAGTTTGGAGTGACTGATGTGGAAACCTGAGCAGGGCTTTGTGTCTGGGCTCCTGCCCCTGCAGCTGTGACAATTTGTGGGGAGATGCTGGTGGAAATTGTGTTTTGCCCAGTGAGAACTGTCAGCATTGCTGTCCTGGGTTATCCAGGTGGGGAGAGAGGAAAACCTCACTGCTGATGTGCTTTATTCATGGAATTAGGAAGACTTGGGCTGCTGTGCTGATTGTTTCCCACCGCATGGACCCCAAGGAAACCTGCCAGGACTGAGGTCCTGGTGCCTCCAGAGCCCAGGGTACACTCTGTCCCCAGGCCACAACCTGCAATTTCGATTTGGGAAACTCTAAGGGAGGAAGTGTAGCTCGTACAACTTATCTGAACCTATTTCCCAACAATAACCATTGTTCACTCCAGCAGCTTGACATAATATAATTTGTTTCGTGAAAAATAAATACAATTTGCAGCCCGTAACTGTAGTGAGACACACTGTGATTTAATTAGCAACAGCAGATGGATTTTTTTCATTGTTTCTGAAAGAAATCATCATGGTTCTGTTTGCAGAATGCATTAAAAACTCATCTTGAAACCCTTGAGATGGTATTGCATTGGTTGGGTTCAGTTCCTAACAACTTTAGCTGAGTTATGAGAAGCTATGGCTTCCATATGCTGAGAGGAAAAGTTAATATCCCTTTAATTTCTGTGAAGCAGCACACACACACACCATGGTTCAGTAAAAAAGTCTGCTTTGAAACCAAGAGAAACAAAGTTGTTTTTTTCACTTGTGTCCTTGACACTAAATCTCTGTGTCTTTTGTTGAAGCAATCCGTCTGTGAATCCTCTGAGCACGTCAAACAAGCTGATTTGTTAATTGAGAAAGTGTAGATTTGGTCTGAAAACCTGAGGCATAAAGCTATGCAAAAGGAAAAATCCATTTAAAAAGAAGTCAAGATATATTCCTGGAGAACTTGCACTCTGTTGTGAAAGTTTATTTTCACCTTTCAGTTACTACAGAAATTTCCCTCCATGACTGCTGCAGACTGCCCTGACCACTCTGTGAACCTACAGAACTGACTTCACTCCACAAAATACAGAAAAAAAGAAAAAAAAAGAAAAAAATTTTTTTTTTTAGGGTGTGGGAGCAGAAGCAGCTTTACCTTATTCATACCTGCAGCAGCATAACAGCTCTCAGGGTGGCTAAGACAAAACAAATGACACCTCAAATTATGCAAATTAGAAACCAAACAAAGTATCCCTTATCCTGTGTGTGAACAACAGCACCTTTTTTTTCATGTAAAGCCGTGGGCAAGGGGTTTATCATTAACTTCAGAGCTGTGCAGCAGCCCTGGGTGCCCACACCAGGGGAGATGCTGCAGCAGGAGCAGGGGAACCTGTCCCACTCGCATCCTCAGGACACACCTGGCTTCCAGTCCCACTCCCCCCAGGTTTTCCTACACATCTTTTTGTCCATTTCCACACATTGCTATCAGCACAAAAATTACTTGCCTCATAGCCTGGACTCAGACTCCCTGCAGCATTGGTGCAGCAGCAAAAGCAGCCTGAGGGGAGGATTTGGGAATTCCCTGTGCCAGCCACGGCTCGGCACAACCCCAGTGCCTCTGACTGCCACAGTCCTCAAAACTGACCAGAAATAATTCCAAAAAAGAGAGAAAACACGGGATCTAAAGGCAGAGAGTAAGACCTGTTTTCTGCTAGCATGCCACACATCATGTTCCCCCCTGGACTGGGGGAGGAACCTTTAGGGGGCAGCTGCTGGTACCTGTGCACACTGTGCTCCTGGACCTGCTGGCAGAGAGTTTGATGGGGAGAAGGGAATTTAAAGGCAGGAAAGAGGCTGAGAGAAGAATTGTTCAGCCTGGAGAAGTTCCAGGGACACCTGAGAGCCTCCACCTGAGTGCCCAGAGGGGCTCCAGGAGAGCTGGAGAGGGACTGGGGACAGGGCTGCAGGGACAGCACTCAGGGAATGGCTCCAGGGCCAGAGGGCAGGGCTGGGTGGGATTTTGGGCAGGAATTGTCCCTGGCAGGGTGGGCAGGGCTGGGATGGAATTCCCAGAGCAGCTGTGGCTGCCCCTGGACCCCTGCAGTGCCCAAGGCCAGGCTGGACACTGGGGACAGTGGGACGTGTCCCTGCCGTGGCAGGGGTGGGATGGATGGGATTTAGGGCTCCTTCCAACCCAAACCCTTCTGGGATTTCGTGACTCCAAGAGCAGACACCCAAGGACCAAAGGGCACATTTGGACATTTTCTCCTCCTGTGTCCTGCTCTGTGTGCAGAGGGACTTTCTGGCTTTGGTACAAGAATCTTGTCCTGCTTTTTATCATTCAGCCTAGGAGAAGTGATGTGCAGAAACGAGCCAGGCAACTCCTGTTTGGTGTTTTCCTGCAGGCTGGCTCTCAGCTGTGGCAGGGGCTGCTCCACGCACACCCTGTGCTGCAGGAGCTGCCTCTGGCCTCACCATGAAGCACACTGTGTTGGGTTGTGATCAGAAATGTGAATTCTGTCCCATCTGCTGCAGCCACATGGGGCAGTGCCCCTGATCTCCTGGCACACATTATCTGCTCATGGGCCAGCTTTAAACCAGCTGGGCAATCATCTTTATCTTCCCACAGCCCACCCTCCCTCCAGGAGATATCTCCTGTTCATGGCCAGTGAGTCCCAGGGCATGACTGATAAAATTACATCATCCCACTGGGAGATGCTCCAGCCAGGGCAGGAGCCAAGCCTTTCCTGCCCAGATCAAAACTGAGATTTTGGACACCAAGGCACCTTCTTTCCACTGGATTCCAGAGTAAACCAGACCTTTGCACATCATCCCTGGAGCTTCAGAGGAAACTGCACCTTCCACAGGAGCACTGCTCCAGCTGAACCACATCTGCCCCTGCAGGAGGATGCAGCCACCATGGAATGGGACTGCTGCCAGCACCCTGACTGCCTGACGGGTGTCAGCTTGGATTCTGACTCTGGCAGGGTTTGGGATTGTTCTTTGTAATACTGCATTGCTATTTTAATTTTCCTAGTAAAGAACTGTTATTCCTAATTCCCATATCTTTGCCTGAGAGCCCCTTAATGTCAAAATTATAATAATAATTGGAGGGATGGGGTTTACATTCTCCATTTCAAAGAGAAGTTTCTGCCTTTATTGGCAGACACCTGTCTCCAAACCAGGCCACACACCCAGGCCCCAAACACACCCCAGACTCTGAACATCCCCGCTCTGCCCCTCCAGCTCCCTGCAGAGGAGGCTGAGCTCAATGAGCAGCCACCAGCGACCCCCAGAGCAGAATCTGGATTTCTGGAGGAAACCCCAGCTCAGGGCTGCTTACAGGAATGCTAAAACACTCATTCTGTGCACCCCAGAGAGATCCACCTCAGCAAGACTGCACAAATGTGGAACTGATGCTATGCAAGCAATGTCTGCTCTTAAAGGACATGACTGACAGGCTGCTGCCTCCTGTTTGTGTGTGAGGTGAAGGTTTCTGCCAACAGCTAACTGCTGCAGCACACAAACAACCCTCAGCTGAGGGCTGCATGTATTAGTTTTGTGTTTTTACAAAGGTTGGAATGAATTGCCCTCCTGAAAGCCTTCGCTTCGCACGTAGCATTGAATGGTCTTCCATTCACAGTAAAATAAAAATTTGTAAAAGTCCTTGAACTACATTTTGTTTACAGCACAAAATGAATTCTTGGTGACTCTGCAGAAGGGAATAAAAAGCCCTGTTAAGAATCAAAATAGACAAGGTGTCTCTCAGTAGATGACTCTTGGGTAAGAGGCTCAGGTGCAACCAGAAGGTAAAACATCCCAAATCAGGCTGAGAATCAGTCTCAGAATAGTTTGGGCTGAAGGGACCCTAAAGCCCACCCCCTTCACCCCTGTATAAACTCCAGATCACTGTGGAGCTCTGACTGCCCAAGCATGGATTTGTCTGCAAGTGCCACAAGGAGTGGAGCTGAGGCGAGTCCAGGGTTTGTGCTGGGGCACTCAAAGGGTGTGTGCACCATGTACAGCCCCTGGATGCTGAAAAAAGAGCAGGGTCAGGCAACAGAAAGTGCACTTTTCCATGCAGCTCTGTCCATAACTTTCCTTCCAATAGCTTGTAAACCCCGAGGCAAGCACTCACAGGAACTCACTGTCTAGCTCATAACCTGTGTGTGACAAGACCACTTTGGCACTGGTGCAGGACCAGGATTTGCTCTTGCAAATAATTTGTCTGCACTCCCTGTTGGGAGCACTATAAACTATTCTGACACTCCTGCCTCGTGCTGCCAGCAGAGGAGAGGTTGTGTTGCCTCGGGTCCTGTCAGAATCTCCATTTCCTCACTGCAACCCAGCCCAAATGCTGTGCCCAGCTCCTGCAGGGCAGCTGTCAGTGATGCAGGAAGAAAATGGCACAGGAGAGAAAAGGGGAGGTTTTAAATCCTTGATGGTGAGCACAGAGATCTGCTGAGCTCAGGGAAACTCACACAGCACTGGACACTGGCTGTGAACTTGTCTCAAAACTTTGGGGACCTAAACCTGACAGACCAAGAGAGACTGAGATTTGAAAATATGTCAGATTCTCCTTTATTGCAACGCTGTGGGGATCAGCAGAGCATTAAAGGATTGGTGTGCAAAGGTGGGGAAGACTCACAATGCTTCTCCTTCTTGTTCTCTTACCTACTCTTCAAAACCACAGAAATTATCAAATGTGTAACTGAAAAACAGCTGTACAGGTGATGTCAGCTGAGATTTGGTGAAACACAAGGGAAATAAGTAACAGTGACTTCTACTCCAGAGTGTAGACAGACCCTTGCTGAAGCCCCTGGAACATTTTTAAGGGACAGTGAAGACTCAGCTCTTTGAGCTGAGGATGTGGCTCGGTCTGGGTGAAGTCACTGACCCCAGGAGAGAGCCCAGGGCTCAGGAGAGGGGTCCCTGCACCCCTCAGTTCATGGAGTGGGTGGGGTTGATGCCTTAAAAAACCTCTGAAGAGGGGAAATGATGCCCTAAGGTTTGGCTTTCACATTTCTCAGACCCTGCACTGCATTAGTAACTCTGAACTCCACACAGAGTGTCACAAGTTCTCCTCCCAGCTCAGCCACACAAACAATCCTTTTCCAGCCCCACAACCAAGGGCACGCTGCAGCTTCAGCCCCAAAAAGTGCAAACAGAGAGAATGGAGGAGAGAATCTGGGAGGGTGGGGCTGCAGAACCTGGAGCTGGGATTGGACAAGGAACCCAAATGTGGAAATGGACCAAAACTTGTAAAAGTGTGAAAACTCGTGAATCTGAGTCCATCTTGGGTGTAGCCATGGCCTGGCTCCTGCACTGCCCAAGGTGAATCCTTGGCAGGGCTTTTAATAAATCCCTGCTTTACTCCTTTAACTCTGTCCAGCCTCTGCTCCAGGCATCAGGGAATATAAAAACAGCTGGAGCCTCCACAGAAGGAGAAGGATTCCCCTTAGTTGTAACGAGCTGCAGGATAGAGCAAAGTCTACATTCATTTAAATTTCTATTTAAATAAAGTTTAAATTGAAATTCTTTAAATTACAGGATGTAAGGCTTTAAAAAAAATTAATTTTCTGTTGAGCAGCCTCCTTCTTTATCAGGGGGAAGAAAAAGGCAATTGTAGATGAGATGGCTGTAGCACACACCACTGGATGTGAAGAACAGGAAACAAAACGTGTTGGAAGAGTTAAAAAGGAGAGGGAAGGTACATCCTAAAGATACCAGGTGGAGATTTTTGTCTTGCTGCTGGGGAAAAGGGGGGGGGGAAAGCTGCAGCTTCTCAGCCTGATGGCTTGTGGGACACACCAAAGGTATCATCAGCCACAGATCCCTTCTAAGCCTTAACTGCAAGTCAAAAAAATGTGTCAAAAGGCTTACACAGATTCAGTTTGCAATTTAATTAAAGGATTAGCAAAGTTTTCTTTTCCTATGTGGGAGCTAGTAAGAATAGGAACTTGCCGAGGAGATCAGCTCATTTAACATAGCTACTTAATTGCATTAATAACGCCTGTGCTTAGGCAAAGCACTGCAAATAGAGCCAGTATTTCACTTTATGCTGAAATCCTTCTCACTCAGGGTGGGCATAAAACACAGGCAAGGAGGACAGGAACCCAGGCAGCAGCTGTGGGGTGGTCCCAGGGACAGCCTCAGCACTGGGAATGCTCTTGGGAAGGCTGGCTTGGGCCACCTTTCTGTTCTTTACCTTGCATTATTAAATATAAACTACTTTGAGATCAGTTTGGGGGGAAAAAAAATCCAAATCACAAGCTGCTCCAAGGAAAAAAAAAAATAAAAATAAACATTACTTTTTAAAAAATGAAAAAACCCTTTTATTTAAACTATTATAATCCTTAATGTGTGCCCCATAATTAATATAAACCTCAATAATAGTTCTAAAAAACTGTCAAAGACCAAAAATTTTTACATAATAATCGAAATTCCATTCTCCCAAATTATCACTATAACATCAAAACCACAAAAAAACTGTTTCTTGTAGAAAAATCTCCATTAACTAAAAAAGAAAGTCTCCTCTCCCAATAAATTAATAAAAAACTATTTTAAAAATAGTAAACTCAGTTGTTTTCTAAATGTTTTCAGTGTAAAATAAAAGTATATAAAAAAGAAAAAGTAGTCAAAAGTTTTATTCTAAATTCTTATTTACATATAGTTTCTAATAATGAAGTTCCTCTTTGTGCTATTTAAAATTAAACATGTTTTACCTTCTTCCTAAAACAAAAGCTCAGCACCCAAGTGAAACTTTCATTTACTGTTACATAAGAGTGAGATAATTATATCTAGTAATCTTCAAGGCACACTCTTTGAGTTTTGGCTCACCCTAGATATCTGGATTATTATGATTCAGAAAATCCAGCACTGATTTCTAGCTCCTAGTTGCTGATTGTGCATCTGAAATTTGCTGTGCGTTGTGTTTTCCAATCCCTTCTTTCCCAAGAATCGTCCTTCTTCCCAGAGCACATTGGAAAGTCCCAGAAACTGTTTTAAAAATAAAAATAAAAGGTTAAAAATTCCATCAACATCAGAAGTGTTTTTCGTTATTGTTACTAGGGGCAGCTACAAGTATTTTAAATAAAAACAACCTTGTAACACCTGAAAAAACACTTCTACTTACTCTCAAGGAAACATCTGGAAAGAGGGCAATAAAAAAAATTACAGATTCCTTGCAAGTGTGAAAGAACATAAATATCTGAAAATTATAAATGTCTTAAGTCTCTCTCTACAGTTCACTTATGGCTGAACCAGTCCAATTTCAGGCAATACCTCTCAGTGAACAGCCTGGCCTGCAAGGACTTGCATCTCAAATCAAGGTCATTGTTTCAGAAATTGCTAAAGATTTTTAGGAAATTAAGAAAATATTCTTTGCTTTCTACTTGTTCCTAAGTCTAGACAGGGAAAAATCTGGAGTGGAATTAAGTCCCACGTCTCTCTGTGCAGTGCAATCCACCAAATCTTTATTTCCCTACAAAACATGAATTTATATGAGCACTACTATGATGTTTCTACTCAAATAATTTAATTAAATTAGCAGTATTTTCACATAGCATAGAAACATCTGGATAATTTACTTTCACATCCCTATCAATACCAAGCATTATTTTCATTGCAGGAAACCCACTTTTTGTTGTACCTGACTCAGCTGACATTTCAGTGATCCCTAAATTGATTTATACACCTTGTAAACTTCTGTGTTAGCAAATTCATGTCACTTCTATAAATACCTCTGTGCAACACAAAGGAAAATCCTCTGGAGAATTCTCTGGGTGAAAGATGTTGTCTGGCAGCAATAGAGGTGATTGCTGCTGCTAATGTATTTTGCTTTGCACATTCTGCAATAACTTTTTAAAATAAGCAAACACAGAGGCAGGGAGTGCACCCTGCCTCTCATCCATCCAAGGCTGTGCCAGGTTTGGCTGCTCACCTGGGCTGTGAGCTCTGGAGGCAGCACCTTCCAGAGACAGCACTGACATTTCTCTGCAGGGAGAGCAATGACAAAGCTCAAAGTGCCTTTGAGACACGGATGAGAGCCATGAAGTGCAAATTCTTACAGGCAGACTGTGCCTGGGTGTGCACTTGTCACAGCAGCGTTTCACCGTGTCAGGAGCGTGCTGGAAGCAGAGACCAACACCCTCTCCAGGCTTCCAAAACCTTTAATATTTGGGAAATGAGACTTAAACCTTCCTTTGTGAAGGCACCCCAAGACTAGGATGAATTCCCACTATCACCATCTAACACAGGCCACTCCTCTTCACTTCTAGAGCATCAAACCTGTTGGCTCAGCACACATTAAAACCTTGTTACTCTGATTTTCAAATAGGACCAGTCTCCCAAGATGATCCCACTACCAAAAGCTGTACTTGACATTCTTTCTTAAGATGAAGATTACCATGCTGGGACTGAAAAGAATAATTAACAAAGAAGACAAGAGAAGCTTTTCAGCTCCCGTTGAGGAGTTATGAGAGACAGAGAACCCCCAACCTAACCATAGCAGAAGGACTGAAGACAAAAATCTCTTATAAAAGTAAGGCTTTTCCCTGTTTTTCAGTAAGTTCTTTATACCCCACTGACTCTCCCAAGGCTGAGGAGGGTCTGGAAAATCTCCTGCTCCACACATGCTCCCAGGCAAGCCCTGGGTTCCTGAAGGGCCAGACCCAGCTGCACTGTCCCTGTCCCTTGTCACAAACGTGCTCCAAAACCAGCGGCAGACACAGCAGCAGCAGTTTGCATCCCCTGCCGTCCTCACAGCACCCTCCCTGCTCCTAGGAATCAGACAGCAGTGAATAAAGCAGTGCCCTCAGTGTCATGTGGCGTGTCTCAAACCCCACAGGACAGCCAGAAAAGCTCCCCTGTTGACACAGCAGGGCTCACCATCATTATTGGCCTGCAGTGGGACCACAGACATTAAAGGCTGCTGCCAGCAACACCAAATCCACTTCCCCAGGCTTAACTGCAGTTCTGTGTTTCTTTCACTGCATCCAGGTCTTTTTTTCCTTCCTTGTCAGAGCACAGTCTGAATGCTCCCTCGAGGGTGAAGAACAAAAGTGCACTTAGCACATACAGGAATTTAGAAATGGCTCACTCATTCTCTTTGATGACAATGGCCAGAGGTCTTCAGACCCACAGCAGTGCATCTGCTAACAGCAGAGCACTGGCTCACTGTGCTTGAAAATGCCTGGCTTAGGTAAACACACACCTGCAGACACACCTTGGAAGACTGGTTTTCCTCTTCAGTGCAGCAGAGTCTGGGAGGAGAGGCTCCCACTGATCCCTGCTTCATTTTCATAAATGCTTCAGACTGCCTGCTCAGCCTTGAACATGCCAGCATCCCTGTCCCTTTTCACAGCAATGTGTTTAGTCTGGTTATTTGTAGGGAAAACCCACTTCCACACCGTATTCCTATCTGACATTTGGCCATGGTAATTGGAAATTTAGAAACTGAGAAGCCCTTCCAAATTTTTCAGCCTCACTTTGCATTTGACAGAGCACTGAGGGTGCAGCTGCACACTCTGAATCGCCCTTTTCACTCACCCTTACAATATCCCAACATTATTTTGGGATTAAGTCTTTCTCCAGACCGTGCCAGACAGGGGATAGATCAGGAAGAAAGGATGCTCTAAAAAATCAGGGTGTTTTTAATGCATTAATATTGGAACAAGGAAAAAATCTCTTTATAGTATCCACTGTTAGCAGTTGGTGACTGTATAGCAGAGTTGAGACTCAGCTACATTTTCCCAACACACACAAGTATTTAATCAGAAATTGAAGTGCAATAAAGGTGAAACACATTATTTTATTTCTTTAAAAATTATCTTATAATTTATCAATAATTTTTCTTTGCTTTCTAAACAAAATGTATCCGATCCCCATAGAGAGTTTGCAGATAAGGAGAAGGGTGAAAAGGAAGGGATGTGAGAGAAAATTTCACATGATGCAGCATCTGTGACCTCTCAGAAAGCAAAAAAGTCAACTCAGTGCACCTGGAACTACACCCTGATAAAATCCATTAGTCTCCAAACATGTATTTTGCACCTCCAGTATCTTCCATCCTTAACCACGATTTCAGGATTAAAACCCATCCTTTCTTTCATCCTCAGGTTCATACATATTTTTCCATTTCTGTAGTTCCTGAGAATCATTTATCTTCCATGCTTCAGCAAAGGACTTTATTTTTTTCCTGTGGGAGAAAAAAAAAAAAAAAACCCTAATCAAAATACAGTCATATTTTTAAGTGAAGCACATCAAGCCCTGAAAGTCCTACAGTTATCTGCAAAATTTTATACATAGTCCAAAATAGCACAGCTCAAAATTTTATGTGATCTTCAAACAACCAGTTAATATTTTCTAAGATATGTGTTCCTGCTCTAGGTCAGCCAACAAATTAATTTCAGAACTTAGGGCACCAGCAGCATTGAGAAAATTATATAAACCAATGATAAGAACAAATTGTTAAAGGAAATAAACAGCATTGTAGTCAGCCCTGTTTAATTTTCATCATTCAGTTCGTACAAATTTGTATTCACAGGGTCATAAAAACACATTTTCAATATAAATGAGTGTGCACATCCTTCCTGTTTCTTCTTAGCATATTTTGATTTTTAAGAGCTGTGACAAATTAAGTTTAAAATGGGTTAACACACATCGCCGACGACAGTAATGTCAAAACTGGATGAAATTACTCAGTGGATTTACTTAAATAATATGAAAGTGATTTAAAAAAATAAGACAAGGCATCTAGCCCATGGGTGTTGTGCCAGCACAAGGGCAGTGCTCCCAGCAGGTCTGGGTGTGGTCCCCCAGAGCTGTTAGCTCTTGTTCCCACCACACTCCTGGGAACAGCAGAGTTAGGACACTGCTCCACATTCCTTTTTTTTCACTTTTGCCAATTATGGACTGGTATTTCCAATTAGCAGAAGCCACCACATTATTTTTCCTATAAACTGTCACGTACCTTCAAATGCTTTTATTTTGCTTTATTAAGAGGGGATAAAAAACGTCGTTAAGTGCCGAGCACTGTCGAGTTCCAAAGTTTGCACCTATAAATAATTAGTAGTCAAAATGTTCTCATGTAAAATTATCCTTTCAGGATTAGGTACAGCCATCAGACAACCAAGATCTTGGTTCATTATGTTCCTAAGAGGCTATTTGAATTTTGCTCATAGGACTGCCACGGAAAATAACAGTAAAAGAAAAAAAAAACAGGTGGAAACGGATATGAATATCTAAACTGTGCACATAATGTTACAGGATTTACTAATCCATTATGCCACTTGATGCACACAGGAATTTTCATAACTACTGTAATATATAAGGTACAAACACCCCTGAATGAAAATTGGATATCAGAGAAATATTAAAGTCCCCAGGACTTTCAGTAAAATTCTGGGTATTTGTGAGGGCAATCAAAATATATTATAAATATTTATTTTCAAGTTAAGCCAGAAGAAGAATGCCCGCATTTCCTTCTACACTTTAGTATGCAAAGACAGTTTCCATTTCCAAAGTAAGTAATAAATACTTTTTAAATTGCAGTCATTAGTATTCTCACTATCACTGATGAGAATGTAAGTAGGTATTACAGAAGGAAATATTTTTTTAAAAAAATCACATTTGTTCTGACCTTTTCATGTTCACTATTCTCTCCAATTCCTTTGATTTGTGAGCTGCTTTCTTCAAGATTTCTTCAGGAATATCTGCCAGTTTGGCAACATTTAGCCCATAACTCCTTGCAGAGACTCCTTTAGTTATTTGATAAAGAAAGGTTATAAATTCAGGATTCACTTCCACTTCAGATCCTAAAAAAAAAAAAAAATAAAACCAAAATCAAAACCTCCTCCATGTGGCAAATACATAAGTCCCCTGTCCTGATCAGCTTACAAGGTAAGCAGATGATACAATATGAAGAATTATTTAGGGGAAAGGTTAATGGCAAATACCAATAGCAAGTCATTAAAAAAAAAAAATATTAGAAAATTCTATGACGATTCAGTGACCAGGCCTTTATGATGTCTCTTATAATTCAAGAACTGGGACCATCATGTTTCAAAACAGTTTCAAAGCAATCAGATGTGGTTTTGCCTTCCATGGAGAGCTGAATTTTAGAGCTTGACACAGCAGGATGAAGACATTGAAACTGTACTATGCTGAATTGGGCAGCCCTGTTGAAATGAAATCCTTGGGAGATACAAAGCACATCCTGCTCCTGAAGCCCCATAAATAGCAAATGTTTTCAGACAGCGAGATCTTCCAGAGAAGGAGCTGCCATATGTTTGATCCCTAATCCCTCCTCCCTAATCCTTTGTGCTTGGCTGCTGTGGGAAGTTGGATGCTGGGATGTTGGAATCTTTCACCCACCCCAGCTCAGATATCCTCCTGGAACACGTGCAGGAATGGATGTCCCATTTCCAACCCCCCTCAACCTGAGACTGCAGTGAGAGTGGGGGTATCACCTTCAGGTGACGTGTAAACTGTCACACTGACATCTTGAAGAATTTAAGATTTTTTTATTTTTTTCATGTATTTGTAATCCTGCAATTCTTTGGTGTGTAACTCCAAACTCCACACCCAGTGCTGGCTGCTGCTCTCCCATTTTGGGCAGACACAACAATTCCTCTCCAGGCTGGGAATCAAAGACACCTCACTGCCCCAGGGCCCAGAGATGGAAACAAAAGTGAGTTGGGGGAGCAAACTGGGGCTAAATGACTTCATTACCTGTAATTGGGAGATTACCCCTACTGTGCAAATGGACCAAACTTATAAAAGTGTGAGAACCCGTGACATATTGTCCATTTTGGGTGTAGCCCTGGATGGGCTAAATGTACCTGAAGGTCCTTCCATAAATATAACTGATTTTTATTCTCTTAATGTTGTCTGTCCTCTGTTTTTAGCCCTAAAAGGCATCAACAGCTTGTAGTGAGCCATCAAACTGCTGGCAACAGCCACAGGAGACTTCTGAGGTTGGTAGGTGGGGATGCAAAAAAGAAACCCCCATTTGGCAAGGTCTGAGGAGGGAAATGGCTATGAGCAGCTCTTGAAAAGTCTGCTAGGCTAATAAGGTGTCTTGGGTTGCAATACAGGATGTGGCCAGGAATGTGAATTCTGTGTATCCCAGCAATGTGGATTCTGTCCCATCTGCTGCAGCCAGGTGGGGCAGTGCCCCTGATCTCCTGGCACACATTATCTGCTCATGGGCCATCTTTAAACCTGCTGGGCAATCATCTTTATCTTCCCACAGCCCACCCTCCCTCCAGGAGATATCTCCTGTTCATGGCCACTGAGTCCCAGGGCATGGCTGATAAAATTACATCATCCCCCTGGGAGATGCTCCAGCCAGGGCAGGAGCCAAGCCTTTCCTACCCAGATCAAAACTGAGATTTTGGACACCAAGGCACCTTCTTTCCACTGGATTCCAGAGGAAAACCAGACCTTTCCACATCATCCCTGGAGCTTCAGAGGAAACTGCACCTTCCACAGGAGCACTGCTCCAGCTGAACCACATCTGCCCCTGCAGGAGGATGCAGCCACCATGGAATGGGACTGCTGCCAGCACCCTGCCTGACTGACGGGTGTCAGCTTGGATTCTGACTCTGGCAGGGTTTGGGATTGTCCTTTGTAATGCTGCATTTCTGTTTTAATTTTCCTAGTAAAGAGCTGTTATTCCTATTCCCATATCTTTGCCTGAGAGCCCCTTCATTTCGAAATTATAATAATTTGTAGGGAGGGGGTTACACTCTCCATTTCCAAGAGAAGCTCCTGCCTTTGTTATCAGCCACCTCCCCCCAAAGCAGGACACAGGCCTGCCGCGTGCCCGGCCGCGCTGACCTGCGTGCTGCCCGGAGTGCTCCTCGCCGAGCAGGAAGGCCATGTGGTGGTTGCCCACGGCCCGCGGGTAGCGCCGCTGCAGCTCGCACACGGACGGGTAGTGGGTGACGAACAGCGTCAGCGCCCGCACCTGCACACACACAGAGCTGCTGCTGCCCAGCACGCCCTCCAGGGCTGGGGTCCTCTCCCTCATCCCTGTCAGGCTCTTGCGCCGGTGCTCGGGGCACTAACTTGGTTGGCTTATCTTAAACAAGCAAAACAGCTAATAATTGCTAAAAGCGTTACTTATTACGAAGCACATCAGTCTCAAAAGGCACTGGCAAAAGCAGTAGCAAAAGCAAAAGGCAAGAGCAAATGGCTACAAAGCACTACCTTTTCTCAAAACATTCTCTTATATAGGATTTTCCCAACAAGCTAAGATGCAAACTCAGACCACCATTCCTTAACTTATTAGAATTCTATTTTCTTAGCGCGCTATGTTACATATAAACTACGCATGCGACTTATCTTGTTTTATCTGAAAAATGTAAGCAATATTCTTACTATAGCTTCACTATGTCTAAGCACTGTTTACAGCTGTGGTCCTGGAGCCTATACTGGAAACAACAGCATGTTTTTTAACCTTCATTATAACTCATACTGCTACCGTAAAATCTAAATCTTTCACTTACTAAAAACATTAGGGCTCACTTTAAAACTTACTAACTTACTTCTACCTAAAGTAGAAGTTTACTTTATGTGTGAGCGGCTTAATATACTTCAACCTGTCTAAAGGCTTTAATTTAATTTTTGCACATTGATTCTTCCCTGGCGGATCCAGAGAATCCCTGAGCTCACTGACTGCAACAATCCCTGAGCTGGAACGTGGGGCCTTTCCCCCATTTTTCCCTAGGCCGCATCCTCTGAGGCCTAGGCCGCGCCCACTGCGGCCTAGGCCGCCCACGCACTCACGTCTCGGATAAAATGCTCCAGGGTGGCGTAGGCGATGGCGATGCCGTCATGGGTGCTCGTGCCTCGGCCCAGCTCGTCCAGGATCACCAGGGACCTGGCGGTGGCTCTCCTGATGATCTCGGCGGTGTCTGCCAGCTCCTCCATGAAGGTGCTCCGGCCTTTGTAGATGTTGTCTGCGGCGCCCATTCTGCGCACAGAACACAGGAACTCGTTTCAAATTAAGGCTGGGAAAAAGTTATCGTTCTGTTACGGATCTCTGGCTGCTGCCTCAGAGAAAAACCTAGACAGAACACTGACCATCCAGAACAGTTTCCCAGCATGCACATCTCCTACCTTCAAAAACAGGACAAGGCAGTCTCCTTTCCCCTCAAAAAGGGAAAAAAGCCCCTGCTTTTCCCTTTTTCCTGGGACTTCAGACCAGTCAGCTCACAAGAATTCCATCAGAGGAAGTGGAAGATGAATTTTACTCCTTTGCTTTCCTACGGGTTTTAATGTTAACAATACTCAAAGGTATCCAACATTGGCATTTCTGCCCAGACTGGAAGCTCGTGTGATGAGGTATTTGTGCATCCAAACAGCACAGCAGCGACTTCCTTCAGGCAGTAACAAAATAACAATTATTTCCCCTAATTGCACAGGTATACAAGTTTAACTAGCCTGCTTAAACAAGATTTAAAGGTATTTTAAGAGTTCTCTCCCCGTTCTGTTGAAACACAACCCTTAGCAGCCTCCAGCCTGTGCATTTCTCCACATTCCATACAACTCTTCTAGCTCTGATTCAGATACACATAACCCTCAAACACTATCTCAACTTGTGAATTTCTGGTCTACATCAGAGAAACCTGTTGTTAGTCCACTCTGGCTTTCCCTTTTCCTGCAGCTTTCCTTACCCGTGCAAGTGATACCCATTCTATACTGAAGCAAGACAATTTCTTTTTTGCATTTCTACTTTTGAATTATATTAATCACGTTAGAGCATCCCTTCTGAGACAGGTCACCACGAGCAAGCCACTGAGGAGGGATGTAAAACTGGATTTACTCACTCTTATCAGCCAATATATGGTTACACTCAAGCCACAGTGATTTAAGGAAAACTGGCTCATGGGTTTAGTATATTATATTTCCAAATTTAAAAGCTGGCCACAACAGTATTGAGAGCAAATTAGAACCTTTGAAGAGAAGTCCAATACAGCTTTTCTTTCTCTGTCTTTTGCTGGGTCTCTCTCTAATTGCTTCTGTGACCTCCTGAGGCACCACCAAGATACAAATAAATTTATGAGGATCTTATGACTAAAACCAAGCAGGTTGGGCCCCAGTACAACTATGATTTGTATATATTCTCTGGTCCCTGCCCTGAAAATCTCTCGTGGTGTCATGCATAACTGCATAATAAGCAAATCTTCAGTTACAAATTAACTACTTTCAGTTGGAGATGGGCATATGAGAAAATTGAGTTTTTACTTCATTGAGTGTGTGATTAAACACACACACACCAAAAGTTACACTCCCACCCCAAAAGACAGGTGATTCTGGCCAAAAACTAATTCAACTGTACACGATTTTGCTCTGAATTAAATATATAACTCAGGATAATGAGGTATTGTGAAATCAACATTTCATTAAGCCACTTACTGCTGCAATCCTTTCAGATGCTGGGTTAGGAATGATGAACATTTTAGTGAATTTCTCACAGTGCCCCCACCACCCCTGTGGCCCCTGGGGTCAGGCACCAGGTCCTGCTGTAAAATCATACAACCCCCCTTATTGCACAGATCCACAGAGAACAGGATGACTTAGGCCATTAATCAAATGCTTTTTATGTCTGAACAATCTCTGGCTCCTTAATGAACAATTTCAGTGCTAGCTTCCGACCCTACAATTAATGGCATTATTATTTTCTCATTTCTTACTTGGCTTTTCCTGACAGGGACAGCATCTCACAGACTGTCTGTTGTGTGCCTGTGATGATTACACACAGAGCTTCCATTTTTCTCTGGACTGCATCATTTCCATAGAGCCCACAAAATATTTTAGCCTGTTTTGTATCTAATTTGCATTCACAAAAATATTTCTCTGAACTTCCTCACTAAACGCTCAAGACACAAAGAGAAATTAGTATTATCTTTCTCTTGTTGTTAAAGACAGCTGGAAAAGAAGTCTTTCTTTTCTGCATCTTAAAACATTCAAATCCAACTTGGTCTTAACTACAGATTAAAAAGCCCAGTGTATTTTTAAATGACATAAAACCCCTTAAATATCATCCATTCAAAATGGATAAAATTGTTCTTTCTGCCTCTGTCCTTTACAGTAGAAGAATTACACTTGTTTTTTGAAGAAACATGCTGAGTACTGTGATCCCAGAAATAAGCAGGAATAACTGTTTTAGTGTGGATGATTGCACTTATAAAACTAACTGTTAATTTCCAGCAAGGCATTGCTCCCTAAATTTATGCTCTGTTATTCCCAATACAATAAAGTTGTTGAGTCACAACATCTATTGCTTAAACAACCCTTTTTTGGGTTTTTTTGGTGGTTTTTTTTCACATTTAAAACAGCCATAATAAACCCCACCAAACTTCTCCAGGACTCAGTGGCTTTGAACCCACACTTTAAGGCAGATCTCCTCCTAAATGTTTTTATACATTAAAGCATTGAATTCTTCCTCTCCCATCCTGCCCACGAGGAATGTGCAGACAAGGGAGTGTGAGCAGTGCTCTTTGGATCCATCATTCCTCAGCAGATGCAATTTGGCTGGAAAACACTTGCTTTAATGTCTCTTTGACAGCCAACCACATCTTGCAAAATTAAAAGCTCTTCATCTTAGGGTGTTCAATACATTTATTATGCAAACTAAAAAAAAAAAAAGAGAGGACGGATTATCTCTTTTCAGTGCTCGGTTTAAGCAGCAAAGATTCCTGTCAAAGGCCTCAGAAAAAAACAACAGAGAGGCAATGTTCTGTGAATTAATTTTCAGAGGGTAAGTTAGAGGATATAACTGTGCTACCTCTCAAAAGAAATTATCCCACATGCTCCTAGAGTGGGCTTGGTTTTAGGATCACAGTGTGGGCCCCAGAAAGTTCATTTTTCTTCTGCTTCACTGTGGATCTCTCTCACAGTTTCTGAAATTGAACAAGCAGCCCAGGAGCTCACAAAACCCAGCTACATTCCACCACATGAATCCCAGAAAACAAGACTGCAAAGCCATTCCCTGGAGCCTTATTCTACTTACTGATTCCTACTCTATAAAATACTTAATGCTGGAGAAAAACCCCAAACTTAAACTACATTTTTTCCACTTTCTTTCAGTAATGTCCATCTGAGTTTAGAAGTTCACTCACAATACTTACTGCAAAAATGGAACTTGTTGCAGAAGAAAAAAGCTAATTCAAGAGCAATCAACATTAAAGGAAAATTACTAAAAAAGACTGGATGTGTCACTTGGTGCCATGGTCTCGTTGAGGTGTTAGGGCTCAATGATCTTGAAGGTCTCTGAGGTCTCTTCCAACCTGGTGATTCTGTGCAAATTACTCTTTTCTCCAATAATAAGGTGTAGAACACCCTCAGCACCAACAAAAATCCTTTTCTGTGATTCAAAGACAACACTGAGAATACCATGAATAAAATAAATTCATAATGTAACTTTACAATTCCACTCATTCCTCCAACAAGCCCCTTTGAAATGTCATTTCAAAGATCACTGCGTTTGCACAGGAGTAATTTAAATTAAAATAACCAGTTTACAGAAAGGCAGGATTAGATGTGCTGTTGCTTTGCAGTTCACCCTTTCCTGGCAGGGGGCTGTTGTCCAGAGCCTGTCTGTGCTCAGAGCAGTGTGGTTAGTGGGGACAGGCAGCCCACCAGGGATGGCCAGGACAATGGAGATGTATTAAATAATTCCTCAGGAGACTGAATGTGCAAATTTGTAACAGCTCACTGGCAAGAAAATAATGCTTCACACTCCCCCACAACCTACTGGTACATCGTCCTCTTCATTTCCATCAAGATCTCACTGATGCAAACCAAAAACTGACAGTAAGAAAATAATTTACAGAAGCTGTAATTACAGAATTAGGATGAAAAAATAAGTGTGAGAGAAAGCATGGCTATCAGGATAGTTATTATTTTTGCATTATTCATGGGTGACTTCTAAGAAGTGTGCCAAGTTACATGGATGATGACAGGGAATCAAAGGATGCTCATAAACCTGTTCTCAGTCTACATGCACATGTGCCCAACCATTTCTACAACTGCTTATCTGCAAACTTAAATGAAGAAATACCATTTAATACGATTAATTAAATACCCAATGTTACCTAATTTAGGAGAATAGCTGTTGAGCAGCCTGACAGAATGCATTCAATGTAAAATACATTTCTGCTTTGTACATTATTGTAGATACGTGATCCTCTCAGCCGCTGAGAGATTAGCGAGGATATTAAATGACTCTGAGAGACACAAACTTTGCATTATCCTAGAAAGAAAAATGAGTCCAAAGTTATTTCAATACTCAGGTTCAGAGTGGTTTTTATGTCTTTGTTTTCCCTTCTCAGTATCAGTAGGTAACTGAAGCAGCCAGAACAAATAATCACTGAAATCCTCCTTTCCTTCCAGGGCTGGCCCACAGGGGAATGCACACACCAGCACACCAGCGTTTTAGAAGAAACATTTCTAACAGGATTAACTTTCAAGATGTGAAGTGCATTGATTTTTTTTTTTTTCATTTTTCTTCCTGAAAGCTAGAGGAAAGAAAAAAACACCCATGGACTGGATCTTTTCAAAAGCTTCAGCTGGACTGACAGGACAGGTAGCCCTGAGCTGAGATGACAGAATCTCTGTGAGTCAATTCAGGCCCTGAGTTACAAGAAGTTACCAGCACTCCTCATTCCTGGACTTTACAGACTAACAGAAACTCAGTTATTACAAAAGGTTATGTTACATCACCTGGTGAAGAACACCCAGTAAATTTGCTTTCTAAAATTCAGCAATGATACTCTTAGTAACATCTGAGCTCCTCAAAAATATGTCTTGCATTGCCTAGGGCAAATACATCACCCACTCTTAAATTATCCCTGTAAATGTTACTGATGGCCAAGAGAAGAAGTGCAAACATTTCGCTGAAGGATAAATTATAAGAGCAGATATTCAAATTAGGGTGTTTCTTTGAGTGTCATCACTATTAGCCTGAAGAAGAGGAAAAAACAGAGATTAACCAAAACCCTCAAATATGCACAGATTTGCACTCAGTGCTGCGGGACACCAGGGAGGGAACTCAAGGTAATTAAGTTAATGTGCATTTGTAGCTGAAGGATTGAGGCCAGGGGGGATTAAAGAGCAGAACTATAGCAACAGAGTAGGGACAATGGCTGCAGCACTCAGCACGAGTGAACTTTTCCCCTTTGGACCCATGGACACCAAGGACAATCCAATTCCAACTGTGACTGGGTCAAGTGACAGGATGGAAGAGTTTCAGAAGGGTAAATACAACCACTTGGGCTCACTGCACAACAGCTGGTCAGCTTGCAGGCAGATCTCCCCCGTGGCCCCTGCAGCATGAAGGAGGGTGGAGGATCCATGGGGGAAAGCTCTGCACCCCAAAGGAGCAGCAGGAGGTGCTGAGTGAATTCCCCAGTGTGAACACCTGCCCTGCACAGACTGAGATGATCTGCAGGGCCCCTTCAGCCCCTGCACACACAGGGGGTGTTTGCATTCAGACCTCACCCCATGCTGTGCACACACCCCAAAGGCTGCCTGGCTCAGTTTGGCACTACCCCATTGCCCTGCAATACAGATGTGGCCAGAAATGTGAATTCTGTCCCATCTGCTGCAGCCAGCTGGGGCAGTGCCCCTGATCTCCTGGCACACATTATCTGCTCATGGGCCAGCTTTAAACCAGCTGGGCAATCATCTTTATCTTCCCACAGCCCACCCTCCCTCCAGGAGATATCTCCTGTTCATGGCCACTGAGTCCCAGGGCATGACTGATAAAATTACATCATCCCACTGGAAGATGCTCCAGCCAGGGCAGGAGCCAAGCCTTTCCTACCCAGATCAAAACTGAGATTTGGGACACCAAGGCACCTTCTTTCCACTGGATTCCAGAGGAAAACCAGACCTTTCCACACCATCCCTGGAGCTTCAGAGGAAACTGCACCTTCCACAGGAGCACTGCTCCAGCTGAACCACATCTGCCCCTGCAGGAGGATGCAGCCACCATGGAATGGGACTGCTGCCAACACCCTGACTGCCTGACGGGTGTCAGCTTGGATTCTGACTCTGGCAGGGTTTGGGACTGTTCTGTGTAATACTGCATTGCTATTTTAATTTTCCTAGTGAAGGACTTTTATTCCTATTCCCATATCTTTGCCTGAGATCCCCTCAATTTCAAAATTATAATAATGATTTGGAGGGGGGGGGTTTACATTCTCCATTTCAAAGAGAAGTTTCTGCCTTTATTGGCAGACACCTGTCCTTCAAACCAGGACACCATGTACAAAAGATGCAAACCTCACACTGCAGATGCATGTTTCTGTGAAATGAACAGAGACATGAAACCAAATTAGCTACAGATACATGCACAGCCTGGCTTAACTCGTTCCTACAGAGCCACAGAGCACTGTCAGAAGCAGTTACAGCTCAAAGGTACTGAGATACGTCCAAGACACAACTTTTCTTGAACAAAATAATCCTTCAATTTAACAACACCAACTACAACTTTGGCGTTTTGTTGGGTTTTTTTTAATATCCAAACCAAAGCTAATTTCATGTGATAAAAAATGGTGCAGTGTACTTAATACAGCACCCTGTTCCTCCCCAAAAGATGGGAACAATTTACCCCAGAGGTGCAATTATGTGATTGATTGTGAGCATAAATGAAAGGCTTAAGTAATTCTTCTTACTCTGGCAGTAAACAAAAACACAATTAAGGAGGAACAAAATGAAACAAATTACTGTGCCATAAAGAAGTAACATTTGTGAAAATTACTTTGGGGTTATTGACAGCTAAAAGTTCTGTTTGTCTGACTCACTGTGCTTTCAATACAAACAATACTTTTTTGGCATGTCAGTATAAAATATTCTCATGTGGACTTGCCATTCACTTGGGATTGCTTTGTGAGAACAGCTCCCTACTTCTCTGCACAATAAATAAATCAATGTACATGGCAGAACCACTAAGCATTACCACATACATACAAAATAAACAAAGATCTGAAAATGTACCTTTGATTTCTTAATTTTCTGAGCATTATCTTTCGGAGTCTAACTGTTCAGGCAAATTGAGAGAGTTTGTTCTATTTGTTCTATTTTTTTTCCAAATGAAGATCTGAATGATTTAAACATTTATTTTCAGGTTTAAAGAACTTAAAAAAACATCTCCAAAATTCTAGTCAAAACCAGGTTATATACAAACAAGTTGTTCAGCTGAGATAAACTCCTCCACAGTTTTGACTCAGCAATCAATCTCCTGGTGATTTCTGTACACACCTGCAGAACCTGCTAAACACTGCTGACACCTCCCCACTGGTTTCACAGCCTAGATTTTTATGAAGATTATGAAGAAGTTGACTAGATAAACGTTTTCATTTGCCTGAGATGTTGTGATTTTTAACTGCTATTTCTAGGAAAAATTATCTTCATCGTCTTACCCGGTTAGCTTCCAAGAAATCATTACAGCTTAATAAAGTAATAAATGCAAGCAAGGATTTTTTTAAAAGGTAGACTCTTGTCTTTAGAGTTAAAACCAAAAAAATTCTCAAGTGATGCAAAAACGAGAGGCAATATTTGCCTATTCCTATGCAAACAGGACCATTTCCAATAATGGAGCTTGTTACTTAATTAGTTTAAATACAGGTATTTCCCCACTCTGTGCTTCTCCTGTGCAGCTCCTTTCTGACAAGCCAATAAAACTGGCTGCATGAAATTAAGTGTAACGTGGTTTGCCTAGTTACAAAAAGCTGAGAATTCATTTTGCCATGAGAGGTTACTCCATCCTGTGCCCTCTCAGGAGCTCTTACAAAATATGCTCTTAGCAAGACTTGGAACATTTTAACCTTAAAGTAAATCTAAAAGCAATCTAAAGTAAATGAAGCCATTTTAAGTATCTTTCAAACTTGAATGATGGTGGTATTTCAATGAAAAAAAGAAAAAATAAAACATGAGCATCCCAAGTCAATTGCCCAAATGCTTGCAGGTATTCATACAATATTTGCTTTCCATCATGACTTTAAACCTTACTGACATTTCTGATAATGCCATAGTTATGTACATTTTATCCAGTTAAAATAAAATGTTTGTCTACCTGTTTCTTTCAGCACCACACACTTGTGAAACAGTAATATGACTTTGTCAAGTTGTCAGAATTAAATAGCTGTAAATGCATTCAGGGTGGTGACACTCACAATACATCTATTATAAGGCCTGACCTTTTTGAGACTAATTCCACATTTACAGATCAGAAACAGAGACATTGTAATAAACCATACAGAAGAAGGTACTATGGCTTGCTTGATACATGGCCTCTCCACAAGTCCAGAGTAATGAGGGCTGAGTTTTTTCTCGGGGCTTTTTTTTCAGTTTGCTTTGAAGAAACCCTCCATCTCTAAACTGTCCTCTAAGCCTTGACAGCAATTCTTTCCAGAGGTGGGGAACAGGCACCCTGCACAAGCCTACAGGGGCACAGCCTCAAACATTGCCCTATTTTCTGCCCCATAAATCTCTTTTAGGTGACAACAGTCAAGGCACAGGATGAAAATGTGAGAGGACCCACAGTGCCTGTAGGCGAATCATGCCATAAATGTCACTTTGGGACACAGAGATGCCCCCTCCTCTTCCATCTCCGTGGACCCAAGTGCATGTGGGTGATGTGGCTCTCTGCTCACAGGAGGATGGAGATGAGCAGTGCCAGGCAGGCACTCAAACCCTGATCTATTTTTTAATGCCATGGCGCTGTGTGCCACAGCGTGCAGCACTCACAAACCTCAGTGGAAAGGGCCACACCTGCTCTGAGTGGGTTTCAGATCAGCTGAAGATCCCACCCGAGCAGTGGCACAGCAAGGCAAGGACAGCCCCCAGCTGGCAGAACAGCACCGAGTTCCCACTCAGAGGGACTCTGAGGAAATGTCCTGGCTGCTCCAGCAGCTCCCTAAACAGAAAAAGAGACTCAATCTCATCAGTGTCACCATGCTGAGCCAGGTATATGGACAGGTAATACCACATTTTCCTCAAACTGGAATGCAGAGTATGTAAAAAACATGCATGGTCACTCTGTCCAAGCACTGGGGAGGCAGGAGCAGAGTTTTCCTCACACCTATTCTGCTTCTTAGAAAAGAAGGATGATCTGATGGGCACTGCTGGGGTGCCTCCAAGGCAGAGTGTCACACAGAAATGGGTGAAATACCCAGGCTGGACTAATCACAGAGTGTCCTGAGCTGGAAAGGACTCACAGGATCATCAGTCCCACCCCTGGCCCTGCACAGACACCCCAAAATCTCACCCTGAGCATCCCTGGAGCACTGTCCAAACTCTCCTGAAGCTCTGGGGCCGTGCCCATTCCCTGGGGAGCCTGGGCAGTGCCAGCACCCTCTGGGGGAAGAACCTTTCCCTAAAATCCAGCTGCTCCTGTTCCTGCCCCTGGCCCAGAGCAGAGCCTGGAGCTGCAGCCCCTGGTCTGGGACTGGCCATACCCTGAGTCGTGCACTCACCCAGGTGTGCTCCCAAGGGTGTTTTCCTAGACCCTGCAAAGGGCTGTGCTCACCACCTGAGCTGTGTCACACAGCTGGGAGGACAGAGCTGACACTCCCAAGGTACAAACTGGGACTGGACCTTGGTGGCTGGAATTTATGTGACCCAGTGGCCCATTATTTCAGTGCTCAGCTGTCCAAAGATCTTTGTGCTCTGGTTTCAATTGAACAAACAGCTTTTACACGAGTCCAACATCATTATACAAGAACAACAGATTATAAGACACTGAAACTGTGAGGTAACTTCAGAGCTGGGACAGACAGATCCAGGAATCTATCTCAGGGACTCTTTATACAGACATGTAATCCAAGCTAGAATTAAAAAACATCCCTCCCTAGCCAAGGTGAGCAATCACCACCAGTTTTTTCATATGGAATCTGAAACAAGTGAGTACCTCCTAACTGCAGACTCAGCAAGCAGCCTCCACGTTAAAAATACACTTAAATCATTTGTCACAAGGAGAAAATGCAGAAAAAAAGTTCTTTACACCTAAATACAGATCATGTGATGTGAAGGGAGTATCCCAAGGCAATTGTTCCCAAGTGCAGGTGACTGCATGCCTTGCATGAAGTGGAAATGCTGGCCTGCAGCTTCCCCAGGCAGCCCCCACCTGCACTGCCAGCCTCCCTACAGACAATTCCAGCTGCATTTGATACCACGGGGATTAAAGCCATGCTGAGAGGCTGCAAACAGCAAGATGACTCTTTAAACAGACCAAGAGCATGAGAGGATAATCTACATGCATCCTAGGGATGCCTCTTTGTTGCTGTCCCCTTCCAGCAGGAGGCAGACCCCTGAGAGAGGCAGCTCTCAGAGGGCACTCCATTAGCTCACACAACTCAAATGCACCTTCAACAGCATTTACAGCTTGGCTGGGATGAAACCTCACTGGAAGGTGTGGTCCACGCTGCTAGCTCCCTGAAATAAGTGAAAATAGCTCTTATGTCAACACAGGAAGAAAAACCCAGGCAGGAAAGTGCTGTAGGAAGAAAATTACTCTGTACTTGTACCATCACCTGGCACTGGCAGAGGTTGTTCTCCTTCACAGGATTCTTTCTGCTGGCAGCTTGTGATGTCCAAATAACTGATTCTCAAAGTCTTGGAAGCACTTGGCAATCTGAACTATTAATTAGCTTGTTTATTTGAAGATGGTTTGCCTTCAAAGTGCTCTAGCATTCTCCCCCTCCCTCCCAATTTTGACCCTCATGAACAGCTCCTGGTGGCCCACAGGAAGCAGGATAAAGCCTCCCAGCAGTAAGAAATTCTATCAATAATTGATCAGAAGGGGGACCTCTGCAGAGGTCAGCTTTCTGAACATCCCACCTCCTGAGGGCATGATTAGGCCAGCAGAATCCTTGTCATTAATTCCTCCATACATGGATGTCCACCCTTGCTTTGTCTCCCTACTCATACACACACGTTAATTTCAGTGTCTGAATGACTGAATTAGAGCTAACAGAAACTGAAGGTTAATTTTTAAGTAGAAAATGAGCCCGTTTACTGCAAGGAGAAACCTGGATGGGAATTTTCAAACATCAGAGAATTAAATATCCAAATCCCATTAAGAGTCAATACAGATGGGATGTCCACCTCTTCAAAACTCTTCTAAATTATTTAAATATAATGCCACTGATTAAGTTAAAATTCTTTAAGGAAAGACTGCAAGAAAACATTATCCCTTACTGGAGAAGGGGAAAAAAGGGAGGAAAATACTAACCAGCAAACATCCTGCAAATCCTGTGTCCTCCCCCTAGTCTGGGCTAGTCTGTCTCATCTACAGAAAGAAAAATCATTCCTATCTTCACTCTACCTGTAAGAAATTCCTCTTGCATCCTTAAAAACATTTAATGTAATCCAGTACTTAAAGTCAATTTAGAGATGCTATCCTACATAAGCACCATATATCACAAGGAATAACCATGGTAGCAACCTTTCAATTTCCATGGAAACCCCACTTGGAAAACAAGACACAAATCCTGGGGATACAAATCCCTTAAACCTATCTAAATTCACACTTGGAAGATGCAGTCCACGAGCCCAAAAAGGGACTGCAGGATAAAGCACCAGAACTGGAAAAGGTTTATCATGCAGAACTCTTGGTAATCCTGGTGCACAGAACCCCTCAGAGCCTGTACAGATCACTGACTGACCCCTCCCTGCATCCCTGAGCATCCCCCACTCTCCCTCCCTGCAGGGGTGCCCCACTAACAGTACCCCCAAAACTTCACCACAGCACTGATGGAGAACTGACACTTTCCCATGGTAAAGCTTTAAAGTATTAAAAATACACTGACGTTACCAACAACAAAATGAACATTCACTTTTTTCAGCAAGACCTTGTGGCCTGGGGTGGCAGTGCAGAAAGGAGGTCTACATAGCTGTTACCATAACAAGAAATGTAACAGTAACAATATCAATAACAATAATAATAATAATAATAATAATAATAATAATAATACCCAAACAAAACCAACCTGCAAAACAAAGCACAGAAGACGAAAACAAAAAAAACCCAACAAAAAACAAACAAAACACCAACAAGACTGGGTAGGAGTGAAAAGAAAGTCTCTCTGATCTCTTCCAGGTCATTCCCTGCCAGAGGAGAGTACAGGGCAAAAGCTGAGGCTTTAGAAAAAAAGCATTAAAGCTCAAGCAGGATATAACATGTGGTAGCTGATTTATTGATTCATTCCTCCAACCAGGCATTAAAAACTATTTCAAGGCTAACTTCCTATGGCTGAGAAATTCCCTGAATGCAACACCACATTAACCTGCCTGACAGACTTAGATGTTTAAGACCTTTCCCAGAACCCTGGAAAAAAACAAGACCTACCCCAAAAAACACCCAAACCAACCAAAAGAGAGGTGCCTCTTTCTTGGATGGTCTCTATATTCTTGAGCAGAATCTGCTAACCTGTTCCTTTCCTCTTTTTTTTTTTCTTACCTTTTCACTGATGTATGACCTCTTCTATCTTAACCATGTACTATCAATTTATTCCTGATTAATACTGAGTCAATTAGTTTACTCTTAATTGGTGGTGCAATTACAAGAATTTCAGCAATTCCTCCACATAATACATCTGGTGTTTGACACATATCACATTAAATGAGGAATGACACATCCAGCTGAGTTTCCAAAATAATACAGACAAGGAAAAAAAAAATTCAGTTCCCTGTGTTAGAATGTGACTGGGCTACAAATTACACAGTTTGAAACCTCACAGAGTAAAAAGCACACTCTGTATCTGCTTGGCTGTAAGTCTGAAAGCAGAAGTTTTACCTTTGACCACACTACTTTATCAGAAAGGTTGTGAAAAGTACTTGGTTTTATTCTAATACAGAGAAAAGTGAAGTGGACTCGGGGAAATACACTGAGAAGAACACAGATAAAAACCCAATTTATTCCCTTTCAAGCGGGCACAAAACAAAATGTCTCTCCCAATGACTGTGTCATATTTCTTAGTATATCCTGCAGGAATCATCCTTTAGCAGTGACAGTCTAGGAAGGGCAGAGGAAAGCAGATACTCAGCTTGAGAGTAACTGATTTACGTGTGCATGATTAGAATTTAATGAACTGTGAGGTGCTCCAAGTTCAGCCACAAAACACAGAGGAAGACAAAAATAATCTTCAAATGTTTAGTGATGCTGTGATGTTCCTCCTGTAATGCAAACTGTATCCTGTGTATCTCTGTGCCCCCCCAATAAATGCTCACCAGTCCATTACAGTGGGGAAAAAAGGGAAGCATTTTGAATTCTCATCTCCAGTAACTTCTGGGAAGAGGATACAAATTGTTTGCTGATGTGCTTAGCACTGACTGCATCAAGGTGTGATTTTCATTTGTTTTTGTTGTGGCACAGTGGAAAGTAAGTACACAGCACTTTTACAGGATGAAGCAACGGCAGGGGAGCATTAGCTCAGGTTCTTGATTAAAAGTTACCTCTGGAATGCACACTGGTGTCACAGAACAGGAATTTCCAGAAATTCTAGCTTAGGCACCTGATTGCTGTGAAACTTATAACCACAGATGATAATCCATCTCAAATACCACCAGTAGCACAAAACTTTGACTAATTAATTTTTAAAGAAAAACAGGGAGAAACAGGGCTAATAAACACTAGCACCATTAAATTATAATATACAGAGTTTAGACTCCACTGATAATTTTTAAAAATTACTCAGCAATATTTCAAGAATGAGATTGTGAAATAAACTGTCACTATTGATTCTTAATAGGACACCAAGTGAGGGGTGTGTTTATCACTGAGATTACAGGAAGGAGATTAAGCACAGGATATATGCAGCCCAAAATTTTCAGTCTGTACTATTGTGAGTATACACAGCAGAGTTTCACAGCATGATTTTCAGAAGTGACAACATTAATTTCAGGGGAAACATTTGGCCACCACCCAGCAGCATCAATTAGGCTGAGGTATCCATTCAGGCAGGTAAGCTAGATACCTGGATGTTAATCAAGACAGATACATTAAAATTCTTACCATTTGAAGATTCAAAGATCATAAAACAAATACCACAGTTTACCAAAAATCTGGACTCAAAACCTAGCAAGGAAGCTAATGTGCCTTTAAAATGGGTAAGGAAGCTTCCAGGTACAAATTCTCACGTTCTAAATGAAAAGTTAAAATATACTTTGATGCACACACCCCCTGCCACAGTAGCATTTCCAGTTTTGAGGGGTTACCTGGTAAAAATTCCATCCACAACACCAATTGTGGCCTCTTCTGCAGGAACAAATGAGCCAATCTGTGCCATGACTGTGATCAGTGCCACCTGCTTGATGTAGGAGCTCTTCCCTCCCATGTTGGGCCCAGTTATTATCATGACCCTTTCACCATCTCCCTGGAAACACAAAACAGTGGTGAAATACATGGCCCTGCACATGGTGATGCTACCAGAAATTCTGGTGTGCACATGTACCTAGAAGGATACAGGACAAGTCTGTAGGGCTAAATGTTCTATTTCTAGCTGAAAACCTCTCCTCCATTCTTGGAGTTCATCACATTCACCTTTCCAGATATTATCAAGCTCCAGATGCACCAAAATCAACTTTGATTTCTCTTGAGCAAAAAGTTTACAGCACAGCCAGCACTGCCCAAATCTGGCTGAGGTCTGGATTCCTCTCCAGTCTGAGTCCTCATTGTCAAATGGGCAGATCTGGTAGGCAGAGATCTGACCTAGATTTTACACTCCTCACTGCCTAAAATGGCCACAACAAGCCACCAAGGCATTCCTGAGTCTGGCAGTATTGACTGCAGCACAGATGCTGTGAGCAGACCATGATCTCCATCAGCATCTCTCATCACTAAAACCAGACCCAAGAAAATGAAATCAGATGCAAGAACTCAGCTCTGAGACTCCCCATGGCACAGCTATGTGTCTACAGCTCCAGAATAGAATTGTCTTCCTCCAGTGCTGGTACAAGATTAAAACTTGTCAGTGAACCTACAAAGCTTTCTCACAGCCTGAGCTGAGACTAAGAGCTTAAGTTATGCCAGGACACCACGGGGTGCATGTGATGAAATGCCCAAGTGATGATCTAAACAGAAGCCAGCAGCCTCCAGTGCCCCGTGGGAGGGGCAGGGGACACAGGACAAGCTGTGCACAGTGGACATTAGTCACACTACATGGGGAACTTGGCACTGATCAGGCACTGAGGCAACAGCAACCAACAAATCCCCAAGCAGCAGGTCTGAAAGCATCCACAGACTGGGGGTTCAGGCTGGGCTTGCATTCTGTTTATAGGGACACACCAAACTGTCATTTTTTTTATAATTCAGGTATTGGAGAAGGTACAGAATATCAGTATTTATTATATGTAAAAAGCTGATCAGCTCTTGCAAAATACCTCATCCATACAGAAGTCACAATACAGTCAAAATGCAGAAAATGCCATTATTGGGAATAAAGGATTGGATGTAACAAAGTGCACATGATCATATGAGAACAAAACTCATAACATTCTAGTCCCCAAAGTGTAATTTAGTACTGCTACTAAAACTTTGCCAGGGCTCAACACGACAGAATTTGCAGATACTCAAACCCAGGATGAGTTCACAAGCTCATCTGCTAGGATCCAGGAATTTTTTGATGTGTCTGGTGTCTGTGCAGGCTCCCCCCAGCCATGCTGTGGGACTGATGGCTGCTCTGGTTTTCAGAAAGAACATCTGCTCCAGCATCACTCCAGAGAACCCCTCTGTCCTCACAGCTGATGCAGCCACAAGCCAGCGTCTCACTGGAATTCACAGCTGAGGCTGGAAGTTCTGAAACAACCCACAAATGTTTCAGGAGGAGAGGGGGAATGGAAAAATAAGCTGGCTATTTCAGGGTTGGTTTTTTTTTTTAAAAAAAAAAAAGCTTTTCCTCAAGTTAGATATTTGACAACATTTCAGCTGGAAACATGACAGGAGATGTATTTTCCTGCTGATTCAAACACATCAATTGAAAAGTGGAGATGCTTTAATAAACTGGCTCCCACCCACCTCTCTCAAGAAAAAGAGAACTCAAAGAACTGTAGAAGAAAAAGTGATTCTGCCATGATCACTTGGTTTTGTAATACTCAGTATTTAGAAAGCCAGCATAAGAATGGGACTAAAGAGGGAAAAGTGCACGATGATTCCTGAATGACATGCTGAATTTTTTTGGAAGTGCCATCTGCCGCTTGTTTGGAGTTGAAAAATAATTTTGAAAACATCCTCTGATGTATTACAAAATATCTGTATAATTGTTCAGTATAGAACAGCACTTTAAAATGTTTCCCAAGAAATACAAACAAATTTGAATGATGTTTTTACAGCAATGTCCCACTCTGGCAGCTGCTTCATACCTCTCCTACATTTATTGTATAAAGAGGCAGAGACACCTCGGAGGTAAGTTGTGGGGACATCTTTTATATTCATTAAGAACAGATATTTAATATTTATAAAAGTATATCGAGAGATAAATATTTAATGAAAAACTTCAAACAGGAATGTAATTTAAAAGACAGATTTTAGTTTAGCAGGAAAAAAAGGCTGCATGACACTAATATTTCCATAAAAAAAGGAAACTGCAGTCGAGAAATACATTTTAAAAAAGCAATCTTAGAATTAATCTGAAAAATTGAACCTGCAATATGCACTTTTCATAATAAAAAAATCCAAATTTTAGATAGAGTTTTGACAAAATGCAGACTTCCTACAATGACACTGTTAAAAAAGACCTTTGATTATTCATTTGTTTTTTGAAAATACCCATTTGATTGAAACACACATCTTCCTAATTTTGAGATTACCTTTCTTTTCTTGAGACTGAACAAGGCTGTAAAGGGAGCATGTGGCTGCAAGGAACGAGCAGAGGGACAGAACAGATGTGGTGACATCTAGCAACACCTCTCTGAAATGCAGCCTGCTGTGTGATTTACATCACCCACTTCCACTCCCTGCCCTGAGTGATGCTGGGGCACTTACTGAAAGGCTGGTGGTGTTTGGAACATACTGATCCTGCTCTCCCAGCAGAACATCAATCACAGGGTGCCTCCCGTTTTTTATGATTATTTCACGACTGTCTCGCACAGTTGGTCTGCAAAGAAGGACAGGTATTAATTGCAGTGTTCTTTGTAGCTGATTGTGTGGAACTACTGTAAATGAATCCTGCAGGGTGGTAACCATGGGGTAGGTTTTAGTGGAAAAAATAAGAATTACAAGAATTAATTGCTGCCATCAAGTATTTCTGAATAAAACACTTTTTAAAGAATACTTCCTCTGAGAAAAATATGTGGGTTAAAGCCACGGAATTTTAAGACTGGAAATTAACTAGCACTTTGTTGGACTTCAAAGGGAAGATGTGGGGAGTGAGATTTTTCTGGGGTTCAAGAATGATAATGCAATTTAAAAGGAAAATGGAAATTAAATAAATGGCCTCCTACAAACACAAAGCACTGGGGCAAGAGGTATAAACTGAAAATGATAATTGATAAGTATCATTTCTAATAATAAATTCTTGAGAATTCCAAGAGCTGTACAGCTGAGATGAAACCAATACATGGACAGTCCTAGGCCTTGAAACATCTCTTCAACAACATTCCTTAAACTTAAATTAACTTAAATTCTGCAGAGTGGACACTCAAACATCAGATTAATCCCTGGCCTGCTCACACCATCTCCTTTACAGCTCCACTCCTCTGCTGAGAGCCCTGAGGAATTGTCTGTGTGAAGGAGGAGCACACTGCAAGAGGGGCTCACCTCACTCCAATAGCTCTGCCTGTCCCCACAAACCAAAAATATTCCTCCAAAATAACAGTGAAGTCCAGTCCCTCCTTCAGCAGCCCTCCAGAATTAATTATTGACACATTCCCTGCAGCTGAGGCTTCACTGAGAAGACTCCTTCCTGCTAGTTTATAAGCTCTAAGCCACTCTAAAATTCAGTGAATTATTTAGATTCTGCATAGTGAATTAATCAGATTTCAGTTTGTTTTCTCATCTGAGTATACCGAAATAAGTGAGCAATTATTTTCAAAGAGATTTTGACAGAGAGACACACAAGATCCCAAGAGCCCAAAAGTGATCAATACTATCTTTAATGATGCATCCAAGTATTTTGAAGTGGATTTCTCTTCATCCTCCTGTCTGTGTGTGGGTCTTGGGCAGAGGCAGCAGCTCAGCTCAGCAGCTCTCACACCTGAGCCATCCAAGGCAGCACCACTGCTCTGCAAGCTGCAACTAATATTTACTATTAATTACCTCAGATACACAAACATACCTGATACCCTAGACTCCTGGGTATTAGAGAGATGCAATGAACTCAGACCTTGCTGAGAAGTAAAAACAATTTTTTAAAAAAAAAGTCCATGCAAAGTCCAGCATTTATTTGTGTGTAAGACATCTCCTAGACTCAAACTACAAACATCAGGATGTCAAATCTGAGCTCTGCAACGTTTACAGATTTGCTTTAAGTCCAGAAGAATCAGATTAAGTTGAAACTACTGTAAACAATTTTAGTAGTGTTTTTGATCGTGGCACATATATTAAAATGCAATTTATTTTAAAAACGCTCTCATAATTCCATATAAAAATTAAAAATTAAGAATTGATTACCTGCAGTAGTCTCCTTGTTTGGCCACCTGGGCCAATGAGAACAGGCAGTCCACAGTTGCTAGGTGACAAATGGCTTTAGACACAGGGTGATAATGTTCACTGAAATGGCTGCATCAAAACAGGGAAAAGTTACACAGAAACAGGGAAAGCAATAGTTCTGTGCAAATCCAAAAGCACTGTCAGAATGCACCCCATGCAAGCTCCTCACAGGGCTCCTGTGCTCTTTGAATCACCCTGGATCCAAAAATCCCAGCAGTGAAACAGATAAAAGATGAGGACCTTGCTCAAGGTTCCATTCCGACAGTGAATTATTTTTAAGCACAGAAAATCAGGAAAAATTAGTTTCACTAGACAGCTCCCAAAGGGTCAGCAGTTGATCCCTGCTGCCTAAATGAGGTGTACAAAAATGCCACAATTTATCAGAATTTCTATAGAAAACCAGCAGCTGAACCCCAACTGTTGATTCAGCCTCAGCCATAAGTTACAGTCAAAAAGGAACCAAACCAAGAGTGTCTAAACACAGGAGTTGCCTAAAATTTAAAAGAATTATGGTACCTACAAAAGAATTCATTTTCAATTTATGGTGCTGTTTCCCCAGTGCAATAATGACATTATCAAGAGAACAGAGTTTTCAGTGGGGTTCTTTCCTCTGGAAACTCCCCTGGAATTTCTTTTTTTCCTCTCTCCTAGCCTCAAAGCTACAATATTGAATATAAAACCAGCAGGGGAGCAAAATTTAATAAACAAAGGCATAAATGAATGGAGGGGTGGGAAAGAAGAGCTCTTTCCTACACACAGGTCTTTGCTTTGTGTCTGCTGCTCTCCTGCAACATTATTGAGAGCAGACAGGTGAACTTGGAGAGAATTATTTTACAGTACTGAAAAAGAAATACAACTGAGGAAGTGTGAATTGGAATGTTCTTCCAGTTTCTACTCAATTTTCAGAATTTCTGGGTTCCTAATGTGAAGAAAATCCAGTGAGACAACTTGAGCAGGGACTTGTTAAGATCTTGCAAACTAACACTGCATGACAAGAGGAACAATTTCAGTGGTTCTGCAATTCATGCAGGTAAAAAACAACAGATACTCAGGCAACTGACAAACTAAAGGCATTCAGAAGTTCAGCAAGTATTTTTTAAACCCCCTTTTTAAAGATCCTTTGGCTAAAGAGGCAAATAACCCGACTGAAAGTTGTAACCTCAGACAAACACATGTGCAAGATGTGACGTACAATAAAACTCCCAGCACTTCCTAGCAAACTCTCACAGTCAGGGTAGCACACAAAACATAAAAAACCAATGAAACTACTACATAATATTAATAAATAATACAATAAAACCAGTGGAACCAACTAGATTCAGCTTCACTCAGAGTCAGTTGTACTTTCATATGCCAATGCAGTGATATTATTTTTCAAACTTTGGGAAACACCTTGTATACTTAATGGTGCATTATCATCCGAATTCTGAAGCACAGAGATAAGACTGCTGGTCTCAGGATTTGGGCTCAGAGGCTCTGCCCACAAATGCTTTAAAATGAAGATCAGCATTTTAATTGACTACCAAGTTAACGTATTTATAAAATATAAATTCATTTTATAAAACGCATTTATAAAATATAAATCTATATACACAATATCTTTATGAAACAGGCAGTTTTGGGTTTCTGCAGCTGTGTGGGAGCTGGCTCTGCCTGGGTGTGTTGGGTTGATGTGGCCAGCAATGTGAATTCTGTCCCCATCTGCTGCAGCCAGGTGGGGCAGTGCCCCTGATCTCCTGGCACACATTATCTGCTCATGGGCCATCTTTAAACCAGCTGGGCAATCATCTTTATCCTCCCACAGCCCACCCTCCCTCCAGGAGATATCTCCTGTTCATGGCCACTGAGTCCCAGGGCATGGCTGATAAAATTCCATCATCCCACTGGGAGATGCTCCAGCCAGGGCAGGAGCCAAGCCTTTCCTACCCAGATCAAAACTGAGATTTGGGACACCAAGGCACCTTCTTTCCACTGCATTCCAGAGGAAACCAGACCTTTGCACACCATCCCTGGAGCTTCAGAGGAAACTGCACCTTCCACAGGAGCACTGCTCCAGCTGAACCACATCTGCCCCTGCAGGAGGATGCAGCCACCATGGAATGGGACTGCTGCCAACACCCTGACTGACTGACGGGTGTCAGCTTGGATTCTGACTCTGGCAGGGTTTGGGATTGTTCTTTGTAATGCTGCATTTCTATTTTAATTTTCCCAGTGAAGAACTGTTATTCGTAATTCCCATGTCTTTGCCTAAGAGCCCCTTAATTTCGAAATTATAGTAATTTGTAGGGAGGGGGTTTGCATTCTCCGTTTCAAAGAGAAGCTGGTGCCTTTCTTGGCAGTGTCCCCAGGGCAGGAGGTGCACTCACTCCAGGAAGCTCAGCCACTCTGCGCTGCAGTCCAGCGCCAGCTGCTCGCGGAGCTGCTGCAGCACTCGGTATCTCTCGGTGATGAACGGCGAGTGGAAGCGGCTCACGGCTTTGGTGCTGCGGTGGAGACACACAGAGAGGGCTCGTTGGAAATCAGGGTCACCGAGCAATCAGCTGCACCCAGCCACATGCAAAAATTGGGCTCATTTTCCTCATCTCTGCCAGCCTCGAGGATGGGGCGCCTTCACGAAAGGCTCTCCCGCTGTGACAGCAAACCCCATTGATTCCAGTGACCTCTATTGAGGATGAAGTGGTGGCTCAGGCACCACTGCCCACTCAGGAGCCTCTGAAATCATCACCCACGTTTGCATCTCTCACAAATCTGCTCAGCAATAGCTGCCCAAGTGCGTGACTGGTTGATGCACAACGAGCCAGACAAAAACTAATTTGCTGCAGAGAGAACTCATGATAAGCCTGAAATAAACAAAGTTAATATATATTGTCTGGCTAGTTTTCACTTGAGATACGTGCTGTTTATTTATGTATTTTCAGTAAGGACTCAATTTGGCATATCCAGGCATTCTTTTACAGAATCCAGATTAGCTGTAATTTGTTCACCATGTTAATTCTGTCTGATCTGTGCACTTCTGAGTATTAAAAGAAGTTTAATTAAAACTGAATTGAGTGTTAATTCTTGCATAAGTGAACAGAGCATCACAACAGAGTTCAACTTGGTGAGAGATGTCTGTGCTCACACATTACACACTGGAGCTTGTAGAAAATTCAGCACTTACATGGACATTTTAAGTTTCAGGCACTCAAACCATTCAAACCATAAATCAAATTACTGAAAAGAAAAAAAGCCAACTGCATAAATCAGTCCATCTCTTTCACCTGCTGGAAAATTATCCAAAATCAAGCTTACAAGTACACCAGAGTAACCAGAACTGGTCTGTATGAGGATATGCATAAGCAGATGTTTGCACAGCTACTTTAATCTTTCTGAATAAAACAGTAACAATCAAAATTGTATGAAGGATTTGCATGTGCAAGCTACAGGCACAACTGGATCAAGGCCATAGATCTGACACCTGTGCACAGACCTTGAAGGACTGGGTGAGTAATTCTGTGTTCTGAGGATGTACTGTGTAAAAACAAATGTTGTAACAAATCAATTTTTCTCAGTTTTGTTTGGTTTTTTTTTAATTTTAGGTAGTAGATTTACAATTTGGTTGGGTTTTCAGCTGAAAAAAACCCCAGCAATCCTTCAGACATGGGACAATGAGAATGTGTATGTAATTAATTCGAATACCAAAATACCTTGTTTTTTCTTCTACATTAAAACAGAACAAACTTCAAAAATATTTTACATACCTACTAACCATAACCCAGTCAGATGGCACAGATGATTTATGGATATTCTTGACTTCTATCAAAAACTGAAAGAAGAGAAATGCAATGTTACACACCATGGGAAGTCAGGAAGATAGAGAATCAGAATCATCATTTACCCAGAAACTGCAAGCATCAGAGGAAAACCATATTGAGCCTGAAGACAAGGAGCAGACTGGAAGGTAGTGTTCTCTTCTCCCCAAAAAAGAGCTGGGTTATGACACACATAACCCCTCTGCACCTGCAGGACTCTGCCTCAGTGAGCTGGGGGTCAGGCAAGGAGGCACAGGGAAACCAGCAGCAGTGTCAGGATGAAATGCAGAGAAATCTGCATGACGTGTTCATTTTACATGATTCATGTCAGCTCTCTCTGTAACAACAGCCTGAGGTCCTGGATGTCAGAGAGTTGAGGCATTCTCACGTCACAGAATTCAGCTGGAAAACACATTTCCTGCAGAGATTAGGTTAACACAGAACCTGACCACATTTAAGGAAAGCCACAAGAGCCATGTCTGGCAAAACTTCTCCATTGTAGCTAACAAGATTTAGATAGAAACTTCCAGAGGAGCCAGCAATCATCCTCGAGAACAAACAAGGATAACAATCCTAACACAAGAACAGAGCAAGGACAGGGTGCACGAATTCTTAATTCACCCAAAACACTTGCAAGGTATTTCTCTGTTGTGAAGGAGCATTTTAATTTTACATCTCTCAGGGTGCTAAAAGAACACAGGAAGAATATACCATACAGATCTAAGGAAGAAAGAGCTCAAATCAAACAAATCCCTGCTCTAGTCCTGTGTTCTATTCCTCCCAGAAAACTGAGCAGGAATTACTCCCTCCAATACTTCCACTCCTCTGGTACCTTTCTTTTCCACACTGACCACATTCTCTGACCCCTCTCTGCAGCCTTTTTTCGTGTCTGCTAAACACTAACACCAGAAGCCATGAAATAAGAGCTATCCTGTCCCCAGCCTCCTTTCATCAAGGCACCCAGGCATCTCTCTGTCTGCAGAGGTTTCTGAGCTCCTCTCTGAAATGTGTGCAGTGGCTGCTGCCTCTGAACCCACTTTTCAGCACTTCCTGGGATGCTCTCCTCTCTTTGATCAGCTCCTCTCTTTTCCTTTACTTCACACAGATGGCAGCTATTATTAACCCAGCTTCCCTGAGAGAAACCTTTCAGATGCTGCTCTTCCCTGACTCAGACAATACTCAAACACACTTTTCCACTTTTCCCTTGGGTTTCAGCCCCTGTGGTGACAGCCCACCGACTCCTGGGCCGTGTGTTTCCTGTTCTCAGCCTCACCCTCAACAGGAACATCCACTGCAGCTCTTTATCAAAGGCTGCTGTCTCTAATTCATCCCTTCCCTCCTTTTCAGCATTTGCTCTCTCCTGTGTCTCTTGGATCTTTCTCAGCTTCCTCAGTGCCCCACGGGCCAATTCCAGCCCCTTCCCTCCCTGTCCTCACCCACTCCTCTTCTCTTCTACTCACAACTCTGTTTCCTCACCCCTTTCTTTCCCCACTGTCAGGAAAATTAATCCACAAACACAAGAGGTTCATGTCCAAAAAGGAGACAGAGGAGTCCTTTTGCTTTATTCCAATAAAGGCAGAGGCCGTGGGGCATCCCCTGGCATCTCTCAGATTTTTGGAGGCTGCAGCCTCCTTTTATCCCAATTTCCCTCTCTCTTTCCCCATGGGCTGAGGCACTTGAGAGGCACAGACTGCCCAAACACCTGACACCTGAGATTCCCTCTAATGTACAACCCTCCCTTCTAATTTTTAATTCCTATAGAATTCATGGTTTTTCCCAATTGCTTCTTTCATTTTCCAATATCCAATTTCATTTCTCAGCAGACCTACAGTTTGTTTGTGAAGGCAAATATCTTTTTCCATTCACCAATCAGTGGAATCCCTCCCATTGTTTCTTTTATCTCTCAGTGCTGGTTTTATCTACCAGCAGACCCACAGCTTGTTTGTAAAGACAAATCCAACACTCCTCTCACCACTTTTCTGCTTGTTCCCAGGTTCCTGCTCTCAGTTCCAGAGGACAACGCTGAGCAGTGCTACCTCACTGCCCCTTCCACTTCCCCACAAACGTGGCAGGGTCTGTTGTGTCTGTTTTTCACCACTGAGCCTCTCAGCTCGCTGGATCACGTCCTGCCCACACTGGTACAAAAGCTCCAGTCCAGAACACCGTTTCCGAGAATCGGAACTAAAAACAACACTCATCATTCTTTAATACCATTCCCTCTTCTCTCCCCATCTTTCAAATTACACTCTGACTCAGTACTTAGAAACCCTTTCACCATTCTTCAAATTAACCAAATGCTGTGCTTCCTGGTTCTCTGAGAGTATTCCAGTGCTTAATAGCCACACAATTAACCTTGGGAGTGTGTGTTTCTACGCAGGCGGGAGAGCGCAGCGCTGCTGAACCACGTTCAACTGCACTAATGTGTTTCTATTATTTAAGCCACCCAAGTGATTGACTTAACAAATAAAGGAGTCACACGGGAAGAAAGCTGCTCTTCAAAGTTGCACAAAAGATTTTTGTCAAATGCCCTCACGAAGCAGCACACTCAGTGAATGGAGTTCCAGCTAGGTCCTGCTTTTAAGCTGTTTTCCAGGCAAGATGGGAACAGTCATACATAATAAACCCCACAGTACCTCTTGACCCGAAACTGTAACATACTCTGCAGAAGGGTTCTTGATCTGTTTACGAATATCCGGCAGATGCAACTGGATTTTAGAAAGCACATCCTGGATCTCCTCCTTCTTCTTTCGGATGGCAGGGAAGTCTGTGAGGTCCTTGAACAACTGTGTTTTGTCTCCAGCCCTGCCCATGAGAAATGCAAAGATAAAATAATGGTAAGAAGAGAAAGGTACACCTCTGTTCTGCCAGCTGCCCCCATCCTAATTATGTAATTTTTATTTGTTACTTATTTATTTACTTGTATTTTATTTACCTATTATATTTACTTACATATATATATTTATTCACTTATTTACTTATTATATTACTTATTATTGTTATATTTTTTAAACTAATTTACTTATTTTATTTATTTATCCGTATTTTTTTTCATTTGTTTATTTGAACATTAGCTTAATTCCCTTCTGAACACAGATTTTCAGGTGCTTGGTCATAGCACAGCCCATTTACTGAAAGCTGCTGTACTCATGACAGGAACAGGAAGGCACTTTGTACACAGAGCACCCCAATTGCTGCCAGCACCTTTACTGCAGCTGAATGTGAAACTTCAGGTGATTTCTGCATGCCATGAACACAGATTTTCGACATATTTAGAAACTGGCCAAATTTGGGCACACTTTTGTAAGGATTACATGGAAAAAATTCCCCCCCTCAAGGCCCTCATCAAAGCAGAATGCCATCAGTAATTTTCCCAGAGCAGCTTCCTTCTTTTGTCCAGAAAAGATTACCCAGAGTACTTTCAAGTACATGCAAAACAATGCCCTTTTCTAATTTCAGTGCCAGAAAAAATGACAGAACCCTTTTGGCAGCGCTAGCTCAGCTCAGGATTGAAACCTGAATCAAGAAATGCCACTCAAATGGTTAAAACTGGGAAGCTGCACTAGCAATTGAAAACACAGCTGTCAACAAAAATAACAAAAATTTAACTTACCCCAGTAAGTATCAGGCAAACAATAAAAAGCAGTGAGATCAGCCCTAAGTTAATTGCAACATAACTTTGCATTTTAGAGCCAATACAGAACTCTGCAAGTTAATTATGTAACTACCTTGAAAACTAATAAATGGAGAGCAAGTAATTAGCCAACTGAAAGCATTTTAACATGGAAGTAATAAAAAAATCTAATATTCTACTTACTCCACTACCCCTCTGCCTGCAAATGGAGCCAGTGGCAAGGCAGGTAGCACAGAGCTGTGCTTTGGCTGTGCACTCCATGGTCCTTGGGATTACATAAGTGACACTGAAGATGCCATTTCAAAGCACAACACTAATTTTTAGAAACGATTCCGTGCTAATTAGGCTAGTTTCCATGGGAATGCAAGGCAAAAAAAAAAAACCAAAAAACCACTAGTAGCCAGCAGCTGATTGTGAAGACTGTCACTGCTATGTGATGCCTACAAAAAATTTTAATGTTGACAGTTTCAAAAACACAAACCCCAAAATCCCCAAGTCCCTGTTAAAAAAAAAATCAAAAAACCTGGAGCAAAGAGATCCTTTTGGGAACAATCACAGGACTTTACCCACACCTCATAACAAAAAGAATGTGTGAAGCAGTCTGTGCACAAGTGTGTGTGTGTGTGCCTGTGTGTATGGATGGATGTGAGCACAAGCCATGATTTTAATGAAAGAAATGTTTCAGAGTAAAAACAATACTGCCACATACATTTGACATATATATAAAGGCAGAAAGCAAGCTGGTTTAATCATTCTGAATAAGTGTAAACACAACATAACCATTCTACAGATCATTTATATCTTGTGTACTATTCACACTAGTACAGAGACAGAAAACACCCCATGTTTTGAACCTACCTACAGTAAATCTGGTGTAATTCAGATTCAGTCTGTTTTGGCACAAAGTGTCACAACTATAATTGGGCACCAGGCATCAGCAGAAATCTCAAAATCCCACCTTGCCAATGGGCAGAGGAAATCCTTCTGCCCTTCTCAGCTTCTAAATTTATACACCTTGGGCCCATCTCTAAATCAGAAGCAAATAAAATCAAGTTCTAGGCTCTGACTCTCAGATTTATTTTTTCAATCTCAGTTTGGGAAAAGATAAAAAATGTTTTATAAATAAAGTGGATGTTTATTTTTAGCGTGTTCTGAATGTAAAAGTTAAGACTATGCCACAACCTCAGCAAAGAATCCAGGGGTAACAGTGGAGGCAGCAGCTCTTCACAACAAACAATATACAGCAAATTATTTAAATATATTCTCCAATATAATGCATATTAATTCCAATTTAGCATCTTATTCAAATGTCTTTTTTTCTTCATGAAATTTTTGGACAAAAATGTTGACCAATATTTCTGGACAACAATGGACATAATTAAGACAAAAAAGGGCAGACAGCTTTGATGAATTCTCACAAAAATAGTGGAAGGCATACTGCTGACAGCAGAGCTGCTACTCTGCTGAAGGTCAAGTCTCTCTTCAAAAGGAAGAAAAATTAAAGAAATTAAAAATTAAAGAAAAATTTAAAAGCTGCTGAACAAATTAACATAATGCAAGACATATTTTCCCCTAAATTCATGATCCAAAACAGGTGAGAAACTTTAAAAAATCATTCAGGCAACATACTCCCTCACTTAGTTTTAACTTTAAAAAAAGAATGCAACCCATAGGTAATAACCAACTCTGCTTTTAACTGACAAGAACTGTACATACATAAATATGAAATAAAAAATATAAAACTGAGATGTATTAAACCAAGATGCATCATTTGCCCAACTGAACACATTGAGTCAGAAAGCCTATGAGGCACAGAACTATCAAGTGTTTTCTCTACTTACTTGGCTGCTTCTTCATTAAGGATCTTTAAATACTGCTTTACTGGGGACAGAAGGTCTGGGATTTCCAGCAGTGCATTTTTCAACAGAAGAGATTTCACATGGGAATGTATGACTGGGACAAAAGCTTGAATTTCCAAGTCCAGACGAGACAGGGTGCTGACTATCAAGAAGAACTCCTGGGTAGAGCACTGGGAAGGGAAACAATGCCTGAATCATTACAATGCATCACATTTTCACTAACAGGTTATTTTGCTTTTCCAAAAAACAGGATGCAAATAAAGTGCATGGACAGTAATAGAGCAGCCCCATTAATCATGGGGGTTAATTAATCACACCAATTGTCTCAAGCCTTGTCCTCTGGAATTTGTCAAGAGCTGATCTCCAGTGTTCCTGTTGCTGGGGGCAGAAGTGCATACAAAAGCAGGAAAAGGGGAAATAAAGTGCCAACAGCAGAAAAAGCAGGCTGGGTGATTTCAGGAGCACCACATCTTCTCCACATGGTCCTGTGCAGGGCTTGAAATCAAAGACAGGCACAGAGAGACTGGAAATAAGAACAAGGGAGGAAGAAGAGAAAACAGAGAAAGGTGTCTTGGGTAGCAATACAGGATGTGACCAAAGTTTGTATTCTATCCCATCTTTAAACCAGCTGGGGCAATCATCTTTATCTTCCCACAGCCCATCCTCCCTCCAGGAGATATCTCCTGTTCATGGCCACTGAGTCCCAGGCCATGGCTGATAAAATTCCATCATCCCACTGGGAGATGCTCCAGCCAGGGCAGGAGCCAAGCCTTTCCTACCCAGATCAAAACTGAGATTTGGACACCAAGGCACCTTCTTTCCACTGGATTCCAGAGGAAAACCAGACCTTTCCACACCATCCCTGCAGCTTCAGAGGAAACTGCACCTTCTCCAGGAGCACTGCTCCAGCTGAACCACATCTGCCCCTGCAGGAGGATGCAGCCACCATGGAATGGGACTGCTGCCAGCACCCTGACTGCCTGACGGGTGTCAGCTTGGATTCTGACTCTGGCAGGGTTCGGGATTGTTCTCTGTAATGCTGCATTTCTGTTTTAATTTTCCTACTAAAGAACTGTTATTCCTAATTCCCCTATCTTTGCCTGAGAGCCCCTTAATGTCAAAATTATAATAATTTGGAGGGAGGGGGTTTGCATTCTCAATTTCAGAGGCTCCTGCCTTTCTTAGCAGACACCTGTCCTTCAAAGCAGGACAAAGGGAAACCCAGCAGTGTGTAGAAAAACCCAATCCTGTGTAAAGTGCTTGTATCTGTTGGCAGCTCGGGCTCTGCCTGGGTGCTGCCAGGCTTTGAGAGGAGGGACAGAGGACACACCTGCCCACCCCTCATCCTCCATCCTCTTCTCACCACGAGGGAGGAACCTCCCACCTCCTCCAGGCACTTCTCCAGGGCATTCTGTGAATCCAGTCACACTCCCAGGCTCAGAAAGTCTGGAAAAGTCTGTCCATAAATAATTTTGCTGGTATCTTTTCATATTTTACTGATCTGTAGAAACATTCCTCCTTTGGCCTTCTAAAATTCTCCTATCAGTCAACTGACAATGCTGAAAGAAAACAGTTTATTTTCCTCACCTGAGGATGCAAGAAGGCAGTAGGATATATAATATTCTTTGTCTGCCACATCCTTCTGTTCTGACTTTTTTCTTTTTTCTCTTCTACCACAGCAAGCTAGAATTCAATTTCTGGACAGGAGTATATGGTGACCAGTACAACAGTGCTCACAGAAGAGGTGGACTAGAGTGAATCACCATTTCATAGACCACATCTACAGTTTTATTTTGTCATCCTTCGCCTTTCAATTTCTTCCCAAAAGTAAACTTTACTTTCTCCTCCTTCCCCCACTCAAATGCAAGAACTAAGGAATTCTCTCATTTATTACACTGCAGTTATTCCCAAGGAATGTCTGTGCCCAAACACAGAATCAAGTATTAGCCAAAATGCAATTTAACCACAGTCAGGAATTCAGGAGGGCCACAGACACTGCACCCTGAATGTTCCTGGAAAACCTAAGCTCATTTATTTTACAGAACCACAGAGTTCTGTGGGGCAGAGGAGACCCATTGGGAGGTTCCCCTGAAAATACTCCAATTTTTCTGTGTTATTTTATTTTTGCTCTCAGGCCCATATGTTCCAAGATGCTGTATGCTTACCACTAATCCATAATGCAACAACTGTCATCATGTAAAAGTGTTATCAGACAGCACAATTTTCCTTTCCATTAAATAAATGCAAATATCTCTAATTTTACTCTTTTTGTATTACACTAACTGAACTGTTTTTTGCTGCCAACACCCTTCAAATACCTCTAAGCCTTTTACTCTCCTTTAATCAATTTAACAAAAAAAAAAAAAAAAAAAGGTCTTCCAGTGTTGCTTCATAAACTATCTATTATCCTGACTCAGGAAAACTCTGGGTTTCCTCTGCACTTGCTGCAATTTATCATAATCCTTCTGTTAATCTGAGACTTCCATCTTGCAAAAGTTCTGACAACAAATTAAACAAAATAATAAAGGAGTAAATACATTAACAGTCTTTGAAGTCAAAGCACAGGGGAAAAAACTGTATTTCTATTTTAATTTTCCTAGTAAAGAACTGTTATTTAATTAACAAACTGTTTATAAAAATTGTAAAAAAATGATAAATCCCAGCTTGGACTCCAAGTCAAATAAAGCACTTTCTGAGTGACTGTATCATCATCATCATCATCCACATCCATGAGGATGAGGGATAAAATCCTGGCAGATTTCTTGTTTCTGGAGGCAGCAGGGTGATTCTCACCTGCTGAGCAGGTGACCAGGACAGCAGAATGCCTGCACACAAATCTGGTCACTCACAAACACACCAGCTCCACAGGGGTGTTGGTGGGGTGGGGGTTCCACTGCTCTTTTTTAAAGGAGGGAACAAAGAGGAGAAGGGAGATGTTTGTGGGTGCAGGTGAGAACACCTGGCTCAGGTGTTTGCCAGCAAGGGTGTGAGGATGGTGAGGCTCAGGCTTCACTGAGAGGAGAAAGCTGGATTTCAAGGCAGCTAAAACAAATTTGAAATTATGACATTTGCCAGAAGACGGTTAATAAATAAACATGCTTAGGTTCCTCACATCAGCTCTGATGGCCTGCAGGACACTTTAGGAGCCCTAATGGGTTAAAACCTGTTTGGTTTTGTGACTACAGACCTTTGGGGAAAGGGAAATTCACTGTGTTTCACTGCAAACAACCCTACTGAACAGTGTCCCCAAGATTGGGGGTGATCATAACTCTGTTGTGCTCATTCAGAGTGCTCCTGCTCTACCTCACTCCATTTCAGTAACACTGCAGGACTTTGCATCTAAAATTTAATGTCTCCACTGCAGAAACAATTTACTAAGCAAACAGATAACTTGGAGCAGATACATTCAAACAACTCTGAAAATCTGGGCTCCATTAGAGTGGGACTGATTCCATTCAAATCTTAGGTAAGCTCACAAAAGATACAAACTGTGTTATAAATTAGGAGCTTTTAAAATATAGTAAAAATTGTTAACATAAAGCAGCATTAACAGCATTGCATTCAGAAAAGATTCTAACAAGCTTATCCAATGCTATTTTTGAAGTCTGACACCAATGACAGCCAAAAGTTCTCTGGCACTGGAGAAATAACCTCGGAGTTGACACTGATGCCAAACAACAGTTTCAACCAGCAGTTTGTCAAACTGTCCTGAAAATGGATGCAGGAAAGATCACAGAGATCTCACACCCTCTCAGCAACACTGACAGCAATTCAGCCTGTTTGCATTACTGAAATTGTTTCCAACAGAGACACACAGCTAACAGCCACTAACCACTTGCTCCAAGTTAAATCATTTCAAATTTAAAAAAAAAAGTGTCCAAATGCAGTATACATTTATCACTCCTTTCAAATTGTAATACCTACCTTCATCTCTTCAGCATAGGGAGCAGACTTTGGTTCAGGAAAAATGAGGTATTTACTTTTAAGATTATTAATTCCTTTGTTATGACTTTATATTAATCAGCTTAATGGGGAGCAGTTTGCTCAAATCAGCATTTAGCACTGTAAACCTGAAGATAAGTGTGATGCACATTCTTTAAAAAATTAGAAGTGTAGTATAAGCAAGATGTGCATGATATTACCACAGTAGGAAAAAAAGAAATAAAAAATACAAGGTATATGTTAGCTGAAGCCAAAGGATTGTCACATAGGGAAAATCAAGTCAGAACTAACTGAAATTATGTTTTACTCCATGTAGTGGTAAGGTTTGATTACTGCTCTCCCTCCTTAGGTAAACAGCTCCCCTTTAATCTGTTTTGTACATGTAATGGCCAATTGTTATGATAATTTGTTTCATGACTATGCTTCAGTGAAAAAATAATGCTTATTGAGCAAAGGGTACAAATAAGATAAACACTTACGGGCTGAGCCTGTATAAATATTTATCTTTTGAAACACACTGGAAACACAGGCATGAAAGCAGCAAGAAACACCAGGTTGGCCCTGTAGGACACATTCCTGCAAGCATAAATGGCATGTATACTTTGTTCTGGTTTTAAAACCTGCTCACTGACCCTCTTTGGTACACTCCAAGGCAAGGGTGGACAGTCTCAGGAAAAACAGAGTAGGGCCCTGCCATCTGTGTTTCCCAGTGATGCCAGGAGGAAAAGTCTGTGGTGCAAATGGTGCTGGGTGATTTGGTGATTCTCTGAGCACCACCAAGGCATGATTCTGCACCAGCTGAGGCAAAACTCACTCTAATTCCCTGTCTCTCAGATTCCTTTGCACTTCTGAGTGCCACCCAGAAGTCTTCAAACACCCAGAGAGAGGAGAGGCCCCTCTGCAGAGAGAGCATTTCTGCCTGGGGAGGTGTCAAGAGCTGGACCTGCACAAACTGAGAACAGCAGCCATCCTCCTGAAGTAATTCCTCTCTCCATGGCAACTGCAATACTGCTCTTGTCTCCTGAACCACTCCCACAGTCCTTTTCCAGGCTGGGGCAAAATCACAGCTGAGCTGTGACCCGCAGGGCAATACCTAATTCCCACTGTAAAAATACTGTTCTAATTCCAGATTATACACCTGGGGAAAATCAGAAACAGGTCTTGGTGGTTTGAGGCAATGGGAACTCGTGAAGGGCCAGGTTAACAGCTGCCAGTTTGAATTATGCTATCAGATACGAACTTATTAGCAGGCTTTCAAAAAATAAAATGAGTGATTCAGAGCAGGAGAACAGACAGTGGTGTCCTTGACCACAAGAGCTCCCATCAGGATGCTCTCCCCCACAGACCATTGTTCTGCCTTCATTTTCCTCTGCTTCTCCAGAGGTTACTGGTGCACAGGGCTTTGCACAATAGAATTTCTGCAGTGGCTGACCTGAATATAAAAAACATTCCAAACAATGTTTGGGATGACTGAGACACCCCAGCCATGTCTGCACACTTTGGAGTCTCCCTGTACAGCACACCTGCTCAGATAATAACTTCACTGAAGTACAGAGGGCCTGGAAGATTAAATGCCTGTCACATTCACCTATCTTTCCTGCAGCTGACACTGAACTAACAAGCAGCATGCTCCTTCAGTGAAGCCATCAGTGTGCTTTACTCAGAGTCTTGGATCCCTTAATGGAATAAAATCTCCCTTTGAGCATCTGGGAGATGGACATCTGGAATTAACAGAACTGGAAAGGGTTCTGCAGTGGGAACTGAAATGGCAGCATTCACTGGGGGGTGGGGGGAGGAACACAAAATAATCCATGAAATCCAGTTACTCCATGTTCTTTAATACATATCTGCTCTGCTGGGACCTTTCCCCAGGCTCCATATCCCCCATCCATGCCTCAGAATCGGTTTCCCAGAGTTTGCTTTTGATTTTTCATTCTCTCAAGGACACTGCCATCTCCTCAAAGTCCTAAAGGTCTTGAGGGATTACTCAGTCCTCTCCAGAGTGCCCTGCACAGCCCAGGCTTTTACCAGGGGGAGCACATCCATCAAATGAAAAGTGTGTGCTTAGAGCCTTCCCCCCTCATTTAACCTTTTTGGGGATTCTGCTGGAGCATTTCTCCTCTCCTGCAGCTTCCTTCCAACATCTGACTCACTAAACACATCTTCATGCTACAGTTCAGACAAACTGCAGTGTCACCTCATCTCAAAAGCCATGAAAATCCAGGGTCTCTGCATGGCTCCACCTAAAAGGGAGCTAAAAGCTGAGAAAGGCAAGCAGTTCTACAGCAGGGAGTGACATCTGAAGAAATAAGTACACACAGAAAATAAAACCAAACAACCCAAAGCAAAAAAAAACCAAAACCAAACCAAACCAAACCAAACCGAACCAAACCAAACCAAACCAAACCAAACCAAACCAAACCAAACCAAACCAAAACAAAACAAAACAAAACAAACAAACAAAAAACAAACAAAAAAAAAAACAAAAAAAAACAAAAAAAAACCAAATAAAACCAAACCCCACAGGGCAGCTGCAGAGCAGCAGAAACCCAGCAATTGTATAATGTGAAGATGGTACATTTTAGAGGATGGGCAAAGTGGTGCATACTCCCTCTTTTCACAACCTTCCTCATGGCTGGACCTCTGTATCCATTCACTGAAACACACAAGTCTTTCCAACAGCCAAACACTGCAGCACTCCAGGGCTTTAACACTTGTACAATAACTGGGTTTCAGATTTTCAGAGATGGGAAAACTTTATGCTGTACCACCCAAAAAAATTTCAGCTTTGCTCTCGTTCTACCCATCTATTCCTTTATCCAAAACAAACTGTCAAAACCTCTAAGCAGAACAGTGAAATAAAAGAACATGAAGTCCTCCACAGGTTCCACTGGCACATTAATCTGCTTCAACTAAGAATTGTGTCTCATCACTCTTAAGTAATTCTTATTAAAATGTGGATGTGAGGTCCAAAGTAGAGAATTTATAAACAAACCAACATTCACTTGCAAACAGCTAACTCCAGCCAAGTGGCTCCACTTGCACGTGTGATTTTAGAGAAGCATATGGAAAATGCAAAGCCTTGGTTTGAGAGGAATGTCAAATTTGTCTTTCCATACAAGCTGTGGGTCTGCTGGTAGATAAAACCAGCACTGAGAGATAAAAAAAACAATGGGAGGGATTCCACTGATTGATGAATGAAAAAGATATTTGCCTTTACAAACAAACTGTAGGTCTGCTGAGAAATGAAACTGGATATTGGAAGATGAAAGAAGCAATGGGGGAAAACCATGAATTCTATAGGAATTAAAATGAGAAGGGAGGGTTGTACATTAGAGGGAATCTCAGGTGTCAGGTGTTTGGGCAGTCTGTGCCTCTCAAGTGCCTCAGCCCCTGGGGAAAGAGAGAGGGAAATTGGGATAAAAGGAGGCTGCAGCCTCCAAAAATCTGAGAGATGCCAGGGGATGCCCCATGGCCTCTGCCTTTATTGGAATAAAGCAAAAGGGCTCCTCTGTCTCCTTTTTGGACATGAACCTCTGGTGTTTGTGGATTAATTTCCCTGACAGGTTTAAAGGCAAACAATTAATGGCAAAAGGGTCCATTGCACCATCCCACCTCGCTGAATCCAGACACTGAATCATGAGGACTGCAGACGTTTTCCTGTTACCATTAGAAATCCAAAGCATGTGCCTTAGAACCCTACCCAGACATTTCTCCTATCAGCATATCACTGACCACAAAGATCTTACCATATCTCATTTTTATAAATCCACATCCCTTCAATATATCAGCCTCAACCCTGTTAAGTAGAAAATATTTTTAAACAAACATGCAAAACCAAAAGAAGTACACAGAGACAGAATGATGCCGTTTACAAGACAACAAATTAGTGTAATGATTAGTGTAGTACCTTCTTGTGGAAAACACTGCAGAGGCCCCTCTCTAAGTCTGGCAGCTTACAGAGAAGATTTTGAATCTGACCAAACACGCTGGATTCTGACAGGAGAATTTCAGACACAGCATCCAGCCGGGCATTTATGTCACTGTAAGAGAAGAAGACCAATATTAAACTTGTGCTTCTCTGAGGGGAAGGGGGAGGCAGTGAACCTCTTCCCTTGGTTTGTTTAGGGTTGATTGGTTTTAGTCTCTGTGTAGGTTAGCAAAAGAACTGAGGCATGCAGAGAATCCTGGGGTTCCATTCCAAATGCAAGCCAGATCCTGGACACGAGCTCATCCTCCCCTGTCTGTGCTCACAAGACATGTTTCAGTGCCCAATTCTGCAGGGGCTGCTGGTGGCAGAACAGGAGTGGCACTGAACCCTGAGGGTTCCACCCCAAATGTCCAGACAGGCACAGGAGGATGGGCAGAGGGTTTGGAGCTCACACCTGCACCCCATATACCACATCCATCCCAGCAGGCTGCAGATATCCCATTTTGCCCCCCTGGTGTCTGACCCTGACCAGGGATTGCTAATTACCTGGATCAGGACTGTGTTGGGTTTTCTACCCATTTTTTGCTAAAACCTCTAACATTTATCTCCCTATTTCAGGACTGAAGTCAAGGAAACATCCTCCTGCACCGAGGAAACAATTTTTTAATGAGAAGAGGTGATTCCATAGCTCCTGGCAGGTTCCTTACAATCATACTCTTAAAAGCAAAGGGCTGCAAAAATGGACAACTATCACCATGTTTCACCCCAGTCTCCTCTGTATCCTTCCAACATATCCATGGACTGGCTGTAGATTGCAGAGTTTAACTCCATTTCTGCTTTCTGTGCAAGCAAATTGCTGCTTTCTAGGGAAGTACTGAGAGTGGGGGTAAATGGGTGTCCCCATGCAGTTTAAGGAAAAATCATTCCTTTGCTGCAGACACTCCACATCCCAGACAAGTGTGTGCAAATGCAGCCCAGCCCACGTTCCCAGGGACCAGCAAGATGCTCAGAGCTCACCAGCACAGAGGGATGAGAAGTAAGGATGCAATCTGAATTTAGGATTTTGGGAGACTGCCTGCCTTGCCCATGGCTTTCACTGCAGAGGTTTCAGGCCAGTTGCCAGTTTGGCTGCTCATAAATAGTGTCCATGAGGAAATCAAGGATATTAGGCACCTCCAGAGGTTGCAGACATTACAACAGTCCAGCAGCCAGAGGCCTCTGGCCCTGGAGACAGCTGAATCTCAGAGTCCTAGAAATTTTATTGCCCTTCATGTGAAAGGGGAAATCATGCCTGGGTGTGCTGTCAGACAAACACAAATCTTCCATGTGCCAGGAGTGTTCCAGTGCCACGCTTCTTCCTGCCCAGCAGTAAAACCAGCTCCTCACCTGCCAGGAACAGCACACCCTGGCCCCAGAGCAGCCTTGCTCAGCTCAGGACAGCAGCAGGATGGCTCTGCCCACCTGGGGCAGGGGCAGGGACAGCCTCTGCTCTGGGCACCCCAGAACCAGGACACCCTGAGCACACAGCTCCAAGGCCAGCAAGCAGCTGCACTGATGTCCTGAAGGGTCCCTGCCACCACCCACAATGCCATTTTCACACAGAATTATTGACATTTGCTGTACTTGAAACCCTGGAACACTTCTCCTCCACATGAGGGAGTCCTGAACTGTTAAATTATAAATATATGCACCTTACAGAAGATAAAAACCTTTATTTTTCATTATAAAAAAGAACTCTAAGCAGCAGAACTCTGTTACTTAATTTAAACAGCAGTATTACTATGTGGCCAACTGGAAACTGGCAGTAATATGTAAAATAGATGCAGATATTTGAAAAACTCCTCCCTCCAGAGCTTAATCTGCACTTTAATCATCCTCACATATGGCTGTGTTACTGGAGCTCCAGTAATCTAAAACTAAGCATCCATACAGTTTTTCTGCTTTAATCCCACAAATAAGAAAGGGTCAGGAGAATGGCATTCAAATGACCCATTTTTTTTCCACCTGTAAAGAAAACCTAGTGGGATTCCTATTTCAAAATTCAGAAAGTACAGCAAGGAATTGCCTAAAACACCATGCACCCATGAGGAAGGAAGGACTGGGACAAGACATCATAAAAACAGATGATGAATTTCAAAGTATGCTTTTAAACTTTAAATATTTACACTTAAATTAACAAACTCTTTACTGAGTGCCAATATGTAAATATATATGTAATAACACTGACCAGTTGTTAAGCCATTTCTAAAGGAATTTGTTCTGCCCTGCACGGAATAAATTCCTTTATGCAGCATATGTAAAGTACAGTTTGGGGCTGCATCTCTGCATGGTCTGGAAAATAATTCCATCACCAGAAAACCTGAATCTAACATTATGCAAAGAAACTCAACAGCCAGCTGAACTGGCTACTACTTCAGGCTGCATTTAGGTGCAGTATTAGCCTGTTCTTTCTCATCTGTATAAACCATGTCAGCAATCTGAGCTTTATCCAATTTTCCAAGCAATCTTCTGTGGAATAATGCAACATAATTCAGTTGACTAAAAGCAATACTCTTACTTCTGCCATATCCCCCATCTAAGAATAGCATCATTAATACAATACTAAAATCACTTTTCAGTGTATTTAAACATAACAAAATCTAACTGCAGAATTGTTATTGCAGTCATTTAAAAGAACTACTTGAAGTGAAATAATGAGATACTCCCCTGCATTATTCTGCTGCCAAATAGTGAACAATAGTGAAAATTAGAAAATGCGAGGAACATGTTTCAATCCTGAGCTAAAAATTATTTTGACAAAGCAGAAGGCTGCAGACACGAAAGCACTGCACAGAATTAACATCTGGGCAGCCTAAACAGGATTTCTGGCTGCTGGTGTGGTAACACAGATCTGCTGGTCTCTCCTGCAGCAAAACAGACCTAACTTTTTTAGATGTGATATTATATCTTTACATTTAAAGCAGAGTGACACTGATATTGTAACTGCTATGTAAGAACTAAGGATTTTCATTCATTTAAGGTATTATTTAAATACAAGGTAAATAAATACAAATTTACCAGAAATCTCTTACCTTATGCTAAGTGTATATAGTATTAATTCATTCATCATGCTAAGGACACAACTCAAGAATAGTGTATACAATCAAAATTAATTCTATTAAATCCATTCCAAGAGGACAGCAATGTGCAGAACTGTCAGTCACAGGAATTCAACCCCTTAAGAACATAATTAAGGGTATGAAACAACAAACTTTGCTTTCCATGGGCTGTGGTATCTAAATCCAAGCTTAGCAGCCTCCTAACTGCAACACTGTAAAGAAGGAAAATGTATTATTTAAATCACTCATTTATACCTTATGGGGCTCTTTCTGACCTCCCCTTAGACCATGGTTCACAAATGAAGATTTGGGATGAGCTGATTAAGTTAAAGACCATGTCAAATGGCACAGAGTGTCCCCTGCTTTAGACCACTGCCTTTCATGGCAGGCAATTAATGCCACCAAAGCCCAGAGCCCTGCTGGAATCAGCACTGTGCAGGGTGAACTCTTAAAGGGCAAGCAGATAAAGCCCTGGGGGTCAGGGGGATGAAGCCCCCAGCATCAACAGGAACTGCTGCAGAGCCAGGCAGGGACTGCTGAGGCTGGAGCAGAGGCAGGGATGCACTTTTCCAGGACAAACTTCCGTGCTGTGCCAGCTGGAGACCAGCAGAGCACAGCAAAAGGGTGAGGAAGCAGCAGGTCAGGACCCCCAACACCCCTGGAGCCCCCAAGCCTTCTGCAGACAGCTCTGAGCACCTCTCACAGCTGCTCTGTGACAAGCCAGCAGCTGTCTGCAAGGCAGGAGATGTCACCAGGGGAAGGTGCCTGCAGGGAGGGGAGCCCTGCACAGCCCAGGGCTCAGACACCCCAGCCCTGCACCAGCACTGGGGACAGCCACACCACAGTGACCCCTCCACCCTCCCTCCTCTCCCCTTTCCCTCTGGGCAAACCCACTGCTGTGTGCTCACCCCACCCAGGACTCACAGACCAATTTCCCTGCCAAGTGTGCAATTCCATAATTAGGTTTGTGCCCTTCTGTGGATCCTCAAAGCTCTGCCCTTCCCTTCCTGCCCACCTAGGGTGCTCCCCTCCCCTTCAGGCTGGGATGCCACTCTCACCTCTGCCTTTTAACCCAAGTGCTGGCTCAGCTGGGAACTGGCTCAGTTATGGCATCAACCCTGATCTGCTAAATTTTGGCGTGACCACTGGAATTTTATCCATTAGCACCAATGAAAAAGTACAAACAAGGGTAATTATATCACAATTAGCACAGTGAAAGTTAAGTGAATCCTAAAAATTAAGCATCCTTCTGGATCTGCTCACTTGCTCTTTAAGTAATTTACTCCCAAAACTCCTGATGCCTCTCCAGAGAGGTCCAACAGCAGAGGACAATCTCCCTGAATGGATCTCAGACACTGAGCAGCAGCACACAAGTACCCTAAACTTTAGCTTCACATCTGCTGAAAGAACGTCCAAAATATGCAAATGGTAATCAAACACTTTTGTTTATGTTCATACACTGTATTTCAGCTATTTGTGCCTAAAAAGGGAACAATTAGCTACTTTAGCCAACATGAATGAATGCCTGATTGCTCCATTTACAAGGAATTAGACACAGCATTCATAGGGACCAAAACACAGCTAGCAAAAATGAATCAATACATCTGATGATGCTGCAATCTTTTTCTTTCCTACAACAATTTTGAGATCTCAGGCATATGCTGTAACCTGCATTTGTGCATTTTATACTGGCACTGATTCTATAAAATTGTCATTCTTAGGAGGAAAATTTAGCCCTGATGTAGGATCAGTGGATTTTATTCACAAATTACTGCTGGGAAAAAAAAAAAATTCTAATCCTGCTCAGGATGAAGATGGTACCAAATGGGGACCCGTTTAAGTCCAAAATAAGATGGGTTTTTTCAAGGATATTTAGACAGTTTGTTTTACTGCCCTGATATTTTAATTATGAGAACACAGGCAAAGTCAAACTTTAAAGACTTTGCTTTAGAATCATACTTTGTATACAGAAGTATAAATAAAGCAGCATTCAAAGTGAGAAAATTTAGAACAAGGCACTATTTTATATTACAAAAGACATGCCATTGCCAATCTCACAGCAAAGGGATCTTCTTCTTCCTAGTTCTACAGAGGATATCCTCCAAGAAAGTCATGTTGCATTAGTAATGGCAACTTACACTTCCTCTTCTTCAGGAGTAAATAAGGAACTGTCTGTAGTCCTGAACTGTGCAGCTCTGAATTTGCCACATTGACAGGCACTCTAAGCTCCTGTGGACAAAGCATGTTCAGACTAATAGTAATTATCAATATCATCCTTCAAGGCTTTAATATTACAAAAGCATCATCTCGTCCAGAACTGGAAGAAAGAGGGGACAACGCATACTGGAATCCCAGGGGAAAAATGGAAATCCAGTTTTTGAGAGGAAATTAAAATTCTGGTTTCTCTGAAGCACAAAGCAAAGGTTCACGTGTTTTTGGCAACTGTCTGAACAGATACAACTTTTCTCCTTTTCTTCCTTTTTCAACTTTCTTGAGATTTAAACATGAGCTTTAACTATTAAAAAAATCAGGTGATTTTTGACTACAAACAAAGGCAGGCACACCATATATAACACTGAAAATCTACGAGAGGCAAAAGAATATTAAACAAATACAATCCAGGCACTTGTGTGTCACTCAGCCTGTTTAAACTACTTCAAACACAAAAACCCTCAAAAACCTGTAGAGAACACCCCAAAGAGAGACTACTGTGCAAACTAGTATGTTCACACCACACACCCTTCCAGTTTATCTCACACACATCCCTAAGCTTTTAAAATTTTGCATTAGAAATTATTTTAACTCAAAGGGAGCACTTTTGCAACAGAGGCCACACTGGCTGTCGAGTGCTCTGCATGATGCACCAGCCTAAAGTTCTGCTTTAAACACCCATCCACAGCTTTGTGAGCCTTACAGACTGATCTGCTGTGGAAATAATTAACCTGTATCTAATTGTGCTGCTCTACTCATCTGCCTCTTCCAGTTTTGAACTCCTTGTTCGACTCCAGCCAACCTTGACAAGGTTGTGTGTTTGACAGATCCAGAAAACAAATTTCCTAGGAATTGTGAGAGAATCAGCAGCTGAGCAAGGCACAGACACAAATTAATACCCAGCCAGGGAAGGAATGCAGCATTTATCTGTCTGTTTGTGCTGCAGGTGGGTGATCAGCACTCCTGACACCTGGAGAAGGGAAGGAAGGAGGCAGTAGATAACCATGGATAACACTGATAATATGAATATGGATATATATGATACTGGATATAAATATCCATAAGGGATATGGAAATATAATACTGATAATATGGATAATAAAAACAGGACACATTCTGCAGAGGTGAGGTTTCAGACTGGTCATGTGCAGGGCAGTGTCTGTACAGGACAACATCCAAAATACACAACAAAACAAGAGATTAAAACCAGAGCCAGGTTTGCTCAGCCAGGCCCGTGGCAAACTTATCTTTCTTTAATTTGACCTCCCTCATGTAGCTATTGACAAAGCTGTGACTTTGACATCAGCCTCACGGGTTCTGAGATCTGCTCCCCACTAGGCAATAAATTATTTTTGTGACAAAGGTCACAGCTGCAACTCTGACAGCTGTCCTGAGCCCTCTGGCTGCCCTGCTGCCTCTCCTGCTGGACCCCCTTGGCCTGGGGGACAGCAGGAACTCTCCAGAAACTCACCCAGAAACTCACCAGGTTTTTTCTCCTTTCCCACCTCCTCTTCTTCCACTCCACTTACAGACACCAGGCGAGACAGGCACTCAATGGAACTCGGATTTCAGAGGCAAGATAACACTTCTACAACCCACAAAGACCCAACTTCTGCAGGAAAACAACCTTCCTCATTCCTCCTAAAAAGCTCAGCTGCTGGTGACTGATACACTCTTACCTCATTATCTTTGTACACCCAGGTGAGTAACTAAGGACATTACACCCCTCTTGGTTAAAACTTTTTTTTTTTGCCATTTCTTTTTTTCCCAAATGTACACATCTTGTCTCTGCATGTACTGCACCACTGATGGTTTTAAAAGAGCATCTTCAGGTTTGCCCAAGTGAGTCTGTACACGTTCCATCTTTATTCAACCTAATGTATGGTTTCTTCACAGGAAATTTAGTCATCATCCCAAGTGATTTTCAACTCCAAGGCATAAAGCAGTAATTACACCCTCTCACTTCTTGATACACCTACTCACTGACTGGAAAAGATGCAGTGCAGAGAAGCCTTACTTCCTCTGAGAATGTCACTCCAGGAGGCACAGGTGTATTACAATTACAGAAGGTTCTCTGAGTGCATTTGTGTGCATTACTGAGAACAATGCTGCCAGATGCCTGATGCACTAACTATGTAAAATTACAACTTGAGAGTCAGAAAGGGAGAAGTACACAGAGCAAAACAGCTTTTTTAGCTCCAAGCAGGACTGAGGAGCACCATCACCCCCAGCCTGAAAATGCCAAGCATCCCCCTCTGGAAGCAGGAAGGAGCAGAGGGCTGAGAGGAGGAAACCAAACCACAAAAAAAACCTGTAAAGGTGTTTCTGCACTGCGACAAGGGAGAATTTAAACGGAAAATACTGGCTAACAAAGAGGGAGTGAAGTGCTGGGCAAGCAGATTCTGCCTGCTCTGCTGGGAAGGAGCTGTGTCCGAGCTGCTGCCCGCAGGCGTGGTCACTCACTGGGTGGTCACTCACTGGGGTGGTCACTCGGAGCAGCACAGCATCCCTGGGAGGGGCCATCCTCAGTGCTCTGGCTCCCTCCGCTGACAGCTGCTCACACAAACCCGCGGGGACGGAAATAAACTCATCCATTTGCACCTTTTATCCCTGCAAAGTGGCCCCGAGATTCCACCTAAATGATTTTCATGACAAACGCCCTGATGAGCTTCCCTGCTGTTTAGGTTGGTTAGATCAAAAGCCTTTGGAGGTGGGCAAGATACACAAAAACTAGCATCAGAAGAATTTTAAAAATTTAAAATTGCAAGAATTTTAAAAAATTTAAAGGATTTTTTAAAAAAGGGTCACTGAAATTAACCTATTAGAAAAAGGGTAGTAAGAAATTTAAGCAGCAATGCTGCAGAAGTACAATGCTTTAACAGACTAGATTGGGTCAAGGAAAAAAAAAAAGGCTCTGAAGAAAAGTTGTAAATCACCAGCATCAAAAAGTAATAAACATTAAAAATGCTTTAAATATTTTCAGAAGTGAAACAGAGGGAAAAATACAGTGGACAACCAAGTCAAAAGATCTCCTGTATGCTACAACTGAATGGAACAAAGTGACAACCTCAATGACCTGTACATTGAAAATGCTCCGGAAACACTTATTCAAATGGATGGATCCAAAATCTCAAAATGTAGGCAAATGCAGCCCATGGACTCAACAATGCTATTTACTACACATTCAAGCACAACACTCAAATCGAGCCTGCAAAGAGAAATCAGAAGGGATGGAGTCCATTTCAAAACAGAGATAAGGGAGAACCAGAATACTACTGCTACAAAGCACAGCATTTCTAAAGCACTGATAAATCAAAGTACAGGAGTGGCCAAATAACGATCACATTTCAGGGTTAACTAAAAGGAACTCTCTCCTGATCAATACATTGCATACAGGGATAACAGAAGCATCCACAGCTACTTTAGAAGACATTAAACACATTAGGGATGTAAATACTTGTGAAGCAAGAAGACATACAACATGAACTGGCAAGTTTAGACAATCCCAGGTCATCCTCATTGATTGCTTGAAAAAGGATACAGAATTTGATTTCTGCAAAGGAATTTCTAACTTGGTCCAAACCCAGCACTATTTCTCTGTGTCCAAAAGAGAAATTATCTATTTATCTGTGTCCAAACCTAAATACAACACCCACCACTTCTACGGGGTCATCTGCTGTGCAAACTCTGCTGCGGATCTCAGGTCTTGCTGTCAAAGAAATTCACTGGGCACACTCAGCACAGAGCCAGAAAGCAAGGTTCAGCCCAGGACAGGGACCCAGCTCACCTGATCTTCAGGAGGGGCTGTGTTACCCATTTCCTCAATCTGCGACGTCCAAATGAAGTTTTAGTATGATCCAACACCCAGAGCAGGCTTCCTTTTGTTTTCATGTCAGTCTGAAATAATGAAAATAACCTGATTATTTTCAACTGAGCAGTCAGTTTTGCACTGGGAGGATCTTCTCATAATTCAAAACATTGTGTTTGGGCTTTAAGATATGGCAACTGTACATTCATTATCAATTCTGTTCATCAACAGTGCCTTACATGAAGAACCTCCAGGAGTCATAAGATATTTAAGTATGTTTTCCCTTTAGCTAGAAAATGGGTTTTTTTGGAAATTATAAGGATAAATTAAACAATTAAAATAAGTCTGGGCATAAAGCTCTGAGCAGGAACAAAAACAAACCCTACTGCAGACATCACTCAACTGCAGTTGCTGAAAAAATTAAATTTAGTCAAAGTGCAGCAAGGTTTCTAACTCATACTAAAAACTCATACAGATTAACTTCACTTATGCTTCTGAAAATGTTATCTCCTTCCAGTCTCATCCCATTTAAAATAATTTAAGACTTATGGGTCAGATTTGCAAATTTTATCAACCTCATTGGGAAAAGCAGATCATACAGCAGTGAAAATCTCAGCATTTATTAGAAAAACATTACATTTGTCCTTACCTGATTCTGTAAAATTTCAAGGTTTTTCATTGTTGTCCCATTAATTGTCATGTGCTCAGTTTCATTGGACAACTGCTTGAAATTGCTGGGGAGAGGAATTTCAGATGTGTTATATCTGAATTAAGATGTAATCATATCATATATCATATAAATTAAGATATATCTTGAATTTGGGCATGGACAGAACACTGAGACACTGTCAGGTTTCTCACATTAGAGAACTCAACAGTTATGCAAATGAATTTTTAAAAGTCAAGCGAGAAATTAAAATCTCCTCAAATAAATAACAGAACTGAACAGTAATAACTTCTTTTAACTTTCTGCTTGGGAAAATAAAATTTCAGACTCACCCATTTCCTAGAATGACTCTGACAAAGCTCAGAACAAAATGCAGCCCTCCTGCTATCTAACCCTTCTCCACTAAATGGTTAATTTATTCAGTTTACAAGTTAGCAGGACTAACTATTAATACTTCAGGAATGGAACAGATTTTTAACACAACTGATGACCAAAACATTGTATCAAAATACATATTACTTTTTATTACTACTGCAAATTCAAACAGCCTGCAAGTGCTATTATGTAGGAAAACAGAAATAGGGGAGATTGAAACTATTTGATTTTGTTTTGATATGAAATAACCACGGCCAAAATTACTTGACTTTTTGATACTCCTCAGCAGAGCTGGATAAGACCAACCCAAAGGTTCTGCTGCTTTAGCATCACCATTAATAAAATAATGGTATTAGGTGTGCAATCATATTAGATCTGAAAATCATTTCAGGCTCAGACACACACGTAGTAGTCAGGACTGTGAAGTGCAATATCCTCACTAAATGCTTCTGACAAATCAAGTCATGATTGTCTGGGTTAATCATCCTGCTGACTGCCCTTTGCTCAGAATCTAGGACATTCTTTGTCCTGTTCTGTCCTACACTAAGCAAAACCACTCGCAGGACAAGATTTTAAACAGTTTTCTTGACTTGTTACAAAAAGTTTTTCGGTGCATTCAATTTTAAACCCTCTGGAAAAGTACTTGAATGCTCAACCTTTTCCTGTTAGGCACACACAGCTGCATTGCTGCTGCACTACAAACGAGAACAGCACCAAAACTTTCACAAATATGAAATATTCAGAGACTAATCTTATATATTTATGTTGTATGCAGGTGCTTGGGCCTGCTACCAATTTTTTTCCTAAATAATGGGTCAAATTAGAAGTATTTTCCACAGAATTGTAAAAAAAGCAGATTCAACTGAGGGCCCTGAAGAAGTTTAATGACAGCTTGGAAGTACAGCTGACTCAGAACTGTACCCATAGTCATAATTATTCTGCTTTGTGTGCTATTTCAGAAACCAAGGAAGTTGACCAGCAGGAGAAAACACTGGAGGCAAAACCAGCAACACTTTCCAAATCACACAATATTGTAAGCAACAAAACAATACTTCTTTTTTATTATCTCCAGTCACTACTGCTGATGCTGGCAAAAATTAATTAGGAATGATTTCTGCTTGGCTCCCACTCCCATCTGCTGTTCCAAAAGCACCTTTCTGCACCCAGGACCTGCTGCACTTTCCCAGTTTGGCACTGCTCTGGTCTCTCAAGCCAGCTGGGTGAGAACCAAGCCCTTCACCTCCTCTCCAAAGCCAGGAGGATGCTCCTGGGTCTCCCTGTCCCATCAGAGCTCCAGGATTGTGGATTTTTCTGGTTCTGGTGCTCCCACACTCCTCCTGGCTCCAGAGCACCCAGCACAGGACACACTCTGCTCACAGGAGTCTCTGAAGACAATTCCCTCTGTTCCACTGCACGGTGGGTTTACTCTTCTTTCACACTGTATTTACATTTCTTTCAGATCAGACAAGCTCAAGTTGTTTTCACAGCATAAATTACGTGTGTCTTACATTACCCAGGAGTTTCTTTATCTGAGTTACCTCACCCTGCTATTAAACGTGGTAATTGAGAGTTTGGAGCACATGAGTAACAGCCCAGATCAACGGCAGGATATGCCCAACCAACAATTCCACATGTCACAGCACAGAACGTGTTTTGCTGCCACCCACTCACCTGCCTTCAGCTTGGCATCAGAACTCGATGAAAATGTGAAAAAGCCCCACAATCTTCATAAGGTATTTGGAGACCAAATGGCAGGAGAAGGTTGTGGGTAACACTTAAGCCAGGGCTGCTTTTGCAGCAAAGGTCTCAGCACGGCCCGTGTGTGAAATGCTAATGCAGTGCCAGCAGCACTCCCTGCACTGCTGGAAACAACCTTCCCAAAACCACTCTGACAAGGGCACGAGGAAAAACTCCTCCTGCAGGTGACACTGTGACCCCAAGGCACACACCCCAGTGATGGAAAGAGCTGGCAAGCCCACAGCAGAGGAGCGTGGCCAGCAGGGCCAAGGCATCCCTGGGCTTAGAGGAAGGAAAAGAGCAAACACACAGAAGCTGCAGGGAGCTTTAGGAATCTCGGAGGGAATGCTCATGAGAATGAGGTGCCTGCCCATGAAATTAGTTTTTCAGAGCAGGGCCACACGGTGATGAGTGTGGAAAGGTTACTGCCGTGCTCCAGGACAGCACAGCACATCCCCAGGCTGCAGCTGGTACGTGCTCCTGGACAAACTGCATCATCTCTGTCCTCTTCCACTGCTTAAGGGGGCTCACAAAAAAGAGAGAGCAACTTTCTACACAAGCTCTAAACTAAGGTAGGAGAGATTTAGTTTTATGAAGGAATTGTTCCCTGGCACGGGGTGCCCAGAGCAGCTGTGGCTGCCCCTGGATCCCTGCAGTGCCCAAGGCCAGGCTGGACACTGGACAGTGGAAGTGTCCCTGCCCTGGCAGGGGTGGGACAAACCTGAAAGTCCCTCCTGATCCAAGCCAGGCTGTGATTCTGTGACTGTGCCTCTCGAGAAGCCTGCAGGGAGTGGTGGTTTCAATGCTGTGCCCATTATTTTCTCCACAGGAGACAATACATGTAATTTCATACTCGGTTATCTCAGCCCAAGTGCATGCATGTTATTTAGATCAGGAATTTTCAACTACTTTGATTTTCCAAGGCTCTAATGTTTCTGAGTGAAGCTGCAAGGCACCCTGAAAGCAACAGATTTTCTTTGCTCAATTACCTTTTACAGAGCTCTAGAGCCTGTGTCTTTGAGATCTCTGGGGGTGAATAAACCACAGAATGAACTTGCACACGCAAGAAATGCAGGAATCCCTAAAAGCTTTAGGAAGTAAAAACAAGTCTCTCCTTTCTTCAGAAACACTAGTTTTTTTAGGGTCCATACCAAACACATTTACCACAATCTGTGTAGCAAAGGATGTCAAGCCCAGGAGTGTTTTGCATTTAATTAACCAGGTTTAAACCCCTTAGTGAATATTTCCACAGGGCTAGAACTTTTGATCTGAATCCCTTTTTGTTTTCTGTATTATTTCCAGCATTTCTTGAAGTTCATCCATCACTGTTCAAAGCCTACAAATTGCTATCTACAAAGCCTCTCCTCCACAACCAACATGCTGGAAAACATAGAGGTAAAATGGAAACACACCAAGACACATTTCCTCAGCAACTGCTATGCAAATGATTTTTTCAAACAAAACTGGGTACTCAAATGTTTTTGAAAACATCTCCTCGATGTGTATCAACTTCTTGACAATAAAAAAAATAAATTTCATGAATTTATAAATAAATTTAGTAAAAGTCTCTCAGTATCTAAAGGTATTAGAACACACTGATTAACAAAAACTTGTAACATTCATTATTAAATCTATTTTTACTTGCTGCTGGAACTCTAAAGCAGGCTAGCCACAGCTCAGGGACCTGCTGTGGTAGAAATCTTTATTTCTGTGTAATGTTTTGCTTTTTTCAGAATCCTCAAAGTAGATTTAAAAGCTTCATCAAAATATTATAGCAAAACCTGCTTCCCCCCACCAATAAGGATTCCTTGACATGTATGATAATCCCTGACTCTTCCTCATAAGCTGAAATGGAATTTTTTTTCAGCTGGGAGAAGAGTGTTTGTCCAAAGAAGGTAGAGAGGTGTAACAAATTTTTCTGTCATTCTTCCTATCAAACAGGTCTTCTTCTTTCTTTATGTGTCTGTGGCACATTAACAAACTGAAAACTCCCTCACAGCTCCCACTCCATGCTCTGACTTATCTGCATGTGCTCACTGACCTGAATTCTTCTAGGAATTTTAAGTTGCTTGACACTGCAGTGGAAGTTATTTCTCTTCTGTTTCCTAATTCAGGACATTCATGTCCCTGACATAATTTCATTGAAAGTCTTCCACTGTTCAGTGTTTAGATAGCAGTTCACTGGCATTAGGAAAAATACTGAAGTTGATTTTGTCTGAATATTTGACTCAGTTTGTTGGTCCCCACGACACACTACAAGCAGCAAGTGGAACTCAGTACTGGGTAGTCAGAGCACAAAGGCTTTAGAAACAAACACAGCAGAATCCAAGCTCCTGAGCACAAAGTTATCCCAAAAAGTGCTATTTTATTTCTTCACAGAACATCACCAAGATATTAAGTGTTTCTTTGCCTTTTCCCTCAGATGCTCATACATTCCCCAGAAATCCATTAGAGCAACCTTCAGCAGCAAATGTCAGTGCTAAGATTTAGTGCTTTTCCTTCCCAGTCTATAATGTACTTGATTTTAGGATGCAGCTGTTACAAATGTGACTGACTGCTGCTACATAATTATATTTGTCCTCTGCTACTGAATTACTTCTGCATAGAAGATGTATTTCACATTTTCTCCAGATGAAAGAGCATTCACCTCCTGTGTGATTGCACACAGGGCACCGTGACAGCAGTGATCCTCGTGCTGACCACAAAAATGGCATTTCCTTGGAATTCATTTTCCTCCTCAGAAGTTCTACAAGATTTCTCCACCTATGCCAGCATATTAAAAAAAACAATTTTTTTTTTTAAAAAAAGGCAGTAAAAGAAGACAAGCAGGCACAGCACAGTGCAGGAACACCACAGATCAGCACAGCCCTTGTTGGATCACCAGGGATGATGCCATAGGAATTTCTTCCCCTTTAGGTCCATCAGCACATCAAACCTTTTGTTAACACTCAAATACAATGGAGAGAAGGGCGACTTAAGCAAAGAAATCCACCCCAAAACTCAGAACACGTGTATAATTCCCAAATATTTTGGTGAACACCTGGAAAAGCGTTTAAGCAGTGCTTAAAGCTGGCACCTGCAGCTGGTGTTTTAAATGCAGCTGATAATCTAATTGGTAGTGTAGGGAGCCCCTCAAAACTAGCCTCAAACTCTCAGAATCCCACCCAGCATGTGAATGACCTACAAATGACATAATTGTAAGTTTCCAGTCAGCAGCCAAACTGGCTTTATTAAATCATGCATAATTATGGGACAGAGGAATACTGACACAGCTGGGAGAGTATTCTGCAGAGGACCCACGACATGTAAAGCTGGTTTATTTAATAAGCCTCAATGGTATTTTCAAAGCTAAGCCAGGTAGGACAGCAAAGTTTTATACTCGTGCAAGACAGGGTAAGAGAAGCTTTAGCAGCAACATCTTTCCATTTTAATTTGATTGCACCTGCACAAGCCTGTCACAAACCTTGAGTACTCATCTCAGCATACCTAATAAACCCAAGTGCTGGGACTCTCCATGTTTGTGTGGTTTTGCAGTAACTTAAATGTTTGTGCTCCAGCAACAGCTTTTGATCCTTCTCTCCACTCCTACTGACCACTGAGTCCAGCCAAGGGACTCTCCAGAAAGCCAGGATGTGTTAACCAGTGCTCTTCAAAACTCAAAAAACCCCCTCAGTGTTCTTTAAAACAACTCAAACAGACCTGCTGAGCACTGCCTGAACATTAAAACACACCAGAGTTTACACCTGCCTCCACAGCTATGGAAAGAAAACATTATTTACACACTGCTGAAAACTGCAACAATATCTGCAAAGCTAAGTTGCAACAGCAATTTTTTTTTTAAATTGCCCAGAAAATCCCTACATTTTAGTTACACACTAAAACTGAGGTTGAGACGTGACAGCTGATACAAACAAACTTTAAAATTTTGTCCCTAGTATCCACCAGTTTCTGCATCTTGTTTGTTTTCAGTAACACCTGGCAGCAGTACATGCTCATTCACATCACTGACAGTAATGTCTACACAAACATACTTAATAAAGGTTTTCCTGAAACACCACTCAAAGAAACCACTTGATTCTTTCAGTTCTGATTAGGAAATCAAATGTAAGGTGTAATTTTTACAAAGACTATGTTTATCACTAGCAGGTTTTTCATTACAATCAGGGACACTGTCTGCTAAAACTTGCAAGTAGTGGTGCTTTGAATTGGAAATTTATATAGGCAACTTACCTTGGATTGTAAAGCATCTTTTCCAAATTAAATTCTTTGAGATATGCAATTACTGCTGCCAGAGAGCAAATAACAGGCTTATCCAAGCTTAGTATTACAGATAGGTTTTGAGGACCTAAAAAAAAATTTTTCTTGTTTAATTATTATTTTCTGGTTAACTCACTGGCTTCTAGTATGGTACTGTAGAAAAAGCATAATCTGCTTTTCAATTTATTCTAATAGAAATCTGTAATGCATGTACAGTGTTTTATGACATCTATAAATCAACATAAAGCAAGGCTCCAAAATAACACTTATGGCTCCAAATAATGCAGAACATTACAACACTGTAAACACATTATGAAACAGAAAACATTCGACTCCATGGGTTTTTCTTCAGAAAATGACTTACTGTTGGCATAACAAAGCTCTAAATACACAACTAAGAATGGAATTCTGACATCTTCATTTTTGTGCACAGTGCTCTACTGCAGTGCCCATAACATAAAGCCCAGGCAGCTGCAGCCCAGCAGGAGGAAGAACTGGTGTCCATGGAGGGGCAGAGCCCTGGAGCAGCTGCCCAGGGAGGGCCTGGAGTGTCCCTGTGTGCAGCCACCCCAGATCAGTTCCTGTGTCACTGCTCCAGGACCCTGCCTGGGCACGGGGATGGAGCCCTGGATCACCTCCAGAGCTCCCTTCCAACCCCAAATATCCTGGGATTCTGTGAACTTGAGAGACATTTCAGATGTTGAGTAATCCCCCTCAGCTGTTATGCACATTTAAATTTAAATCTGTCTAAACACACACCTTCAAGCTATGAAAAAAAAAAAGTAATGGTAGCCCATTACACAGAAATGTGTTCATTTCTATTTCCTCCAAGCTCAGCATAAGATCCCACTGTGCAGAAAATGAAGCAAAGGTGGCCAAAAACCTGCATGAATGTAAAGGCTAATAGGATGCATGGTTCAAAGATATTTGGAATGAAAGCCCTGTAATGTCAGGCACTTCTTTTGCATAAAAACCTGAATGAACATACCTGCAGCACCAGGCACCTCCTTTGCATAGAAGTCAGTAACCCTCTGGAAGGCATGGCTGTACTCAAAATTGAGGTTTTCCATTCTTTCTATCCTAATTCTGTCATCCTGTAACCTGCAAAGAAAAAAAATACTTGACTTTCAGGATTTTACACTCCCTGCATGAAGAGCACTGAGGAAGGTTACAAGGGTGCACTTTCCTTTGTCTTTGCTTTGTTAGGAACTGAATGGGTAAAGAATGAAGAGATGAGCTACTAAAGCAGGCTGAAAACATTTTCATGTGTGCTGTCTTTTCTTAAATGTTTATTTTAACCTCTGTGCAAATAAAGCAAACCCAAACAGCAGCAAGCACAGCCAAAAGAGAGACTGCAAGAGGTGGTCCAGCACACACACCTGCAAGGTAAACACAAACATGTCTTCACCAATCACAGCACTTATTTCTTCTTAAAGACTTCTGATGATCAAAGAATTACATTATTACCCTATCCTATTGCCACATTTAATTATCCTTTGTCTTGGAAGATTTTATTCCATGCTGTGGAGTTTAAGGGCTGGATTTCCTTTAGCCTTACTGCAGTTTAGGCAGCCAAGGATGTTAATACTGATAACCCACTCCTGCCAGCTGCCAGCAGCTCCTCCCAGTTTAACACACCAGCAAACTTTTCAAGAGGCAGCATTCCCACACTGGCTGCTTTTCCTAACTGGCTGCTGAAATTAAGATTGGATGCTGCTTTATCATGGCAATTTGCACAATTGGTAAGCACTGGGCAGATATGCTGGTTAAAAAACCACAAAGAAGAGCCTGGCACGTGGTGCCCCTGCCAGCCCTGAGCACAACTGCACAGTGAGCACTGAGCCAGGCCAGGAGAAAGCTCCAGTGAGAAGGCACACACAAAATCCACTTGGCCTCAGGGCTTTCACTCACTCCCACACCCCCCTGGGATGTGAATTAACCCAGTGCTTGGAGAAGACTGGAATTATGCCAGCGAGAAGGATGTGTGGGTGTTACAGCATGGAAGTTAATCAATAGCCTTTTAGCAGGGCTTTCCAACTTTGCAGGAAGAAACAGATTTTCTGCCTTACATTCCACATACTCCTACCTGAAAGGATCAATGCACCCCTGAGGCCCAGCTCTTAAGAATGAGAGTTTATTTCCAGAACACATGTCCAACTAGCCAGACTTGTCCCAGCACATGATCCTCTCCCTGCCTTTGTTTTCACTGACTGACCAAATTGAGTTTTCAGCCTTTATCCTCTCTGGGACTCCCATCTCCCCAGCCTTCTCAGAATGAGCAAACATTCCTCAGGCAAAGGAAAATACCAACCCCAGCCAGCTGTTTTCTTCCCTGCCATTTTCCCCTTGCTCAAACCCTCACACAGGGGCGTTTGGTGGATTTAACCACCATGTGCTTCATTGCAGTGGTGCACAAACACCCCTCCAGCTCTACTTCACCTGGATGACACCTGGAGACCAGCACAGCACCTTTGAGTCAGCCTTGCTGACCCTGTGTGAGTAGGGACTTGGAGAAGAATTTTCAAACAAATACTTTATTTTTCATTTCCACCTCTTTATGTTTTCATGGCAATGGCTACAGAAAAGCAAGGCTTAGCAAGGTCTGCAGAGCTGATTTGTAGAACGGAAGTCAAAAAGGAAGGCTTGGGGTGTATTTCACTGGATGGTTCATGCCACACCTGTTTGTTTTCTAATGCTTAAACATTAATTGGAGTAATTTTCTTTAACACATTTGTGATTTGCGCCCCTTTTACAACCAAATGTATCCAAGCATATTCCAGATTTATAACTAAATGTATGCCAGAGCATAACACTCTGGAATATGATAGTTACAATCAATACACATTGAGTGACTTTTGACAGTATTTTTGTTTGTCAACGCTATGAATGGGAATCATGTAAAATTATTAACTCCATCTGCAAAGATCTTCACATATTTTAACATTTGTATTCCAGATGCAGCAACCTTATATATATATGACATTCTGATTGAGAGTATGCACCTGATATTTTAGATAAAGCAAAAAAAAATGGAAAGTTATAGATTCAACCTGTGAAAAAACCTCAGTTTTTATTGAGATGTACAAGAACAAAGTTTGCTGCAGAAGGTTTTCATGTGTGTCCTTTGTGCAGCAAGCTGATCACCAAAGGCCATTTTCCTGATTACAGGCAAGATGATATGTCAATGCTTATTTTATCTCTCCAGCCACCAATGCCTATTTAAATCAGAAGTCACCTCACCATCAGCTTTTGTAAACATCACTCCTGTCAGAAGCTCCAAATGAGCTGCAGCTCAACTCTTCCTCTGCAAAACAAGCCGTGCTGTCAGTCCCTGAGCTTGTCAGATGTTGGAACCCACAAACCTGGGAGTTTTGAGCTTTCTGTGCTTTCTGACACTGACCCCCAGGAGAACACTGCTTTTGACTTGGGGCCTTGGAGAGAAATTCCAAATTTGAGTGATGGAGTCAAAATCACGAGTGTGTAGTTAGAATAGAAATGTGTGATCTCACGTGGTGAAGGGTTTTGAATTTGGAGATTTTAGAATACAGTAATAGGAATAGGTAAGATGGAGGATTTAGGGTGGTGTCTCCTTCAGTGCTCATCTTCCTTCTTCTTCATGATTTCAGGCAGTAGTTTTTGGTTGGACAGTTAGTGCTGCACTGAGGGTCACAGGAGTTTGGTTATTGGGTCAGAAGGATAAATAATATAGGTGTTAGCTCTCTGTTGGAGTGTTTAGTTTTTAAAGACCTTGAAACCAGCTCGATTCACTCTCCATTTTGCTCACTTTTAGCTGGTAGCTGGAAGTGTTGCAGAACTCTCTGTACTTTAGATAATATTTAATAAACAACCAAGCCCAAACATGAGAAATTCATCTCCTTTGTGTTTTTAATCCTGACTCTGAGTGAAGGCAGGAGAAAATGAGGAAAAGCCAGTAAGTGATTGGTGGAAATGCCACATTTAGACATCAACTCAGCCCCTCAAAGCTCCCTGTCCTCCCCTGCCCAGTCCTGCTGCACCCCCTGGGCTGGACACTGAGTGACCAGGGCATGGAGGGACGAGCCCCCAGTGCCCCCCAGAGCACCCTGCTCCTCCCACACCTGGCATTTGGTGCCTCTGCTCTCAGGATAAATCACAAAAGCTGCACAAGGACGTGACCACCGCCCACAGCCAAGGATCTGAAATCAGATCTGATTTAAAGGATGGGATCCTACAACACACAGAGGCTGTAATAATGCAATAATGCAATCATGTAATCATGTAATAATGTAACATGTGCATCCTAACCTACTCTGCTCTGTGACTCTGCAACTGGAGGGATTGATTTATCTCCCACCCTCCTGGCAAAGTGGAAAAGGATCAGCACTGCTGGGTTTAATTCCTCTATCTATCTGACAGTTCAATGCATCCACTTAAAATTCATTGCTTAACAAGTGCTGTAGGAAAAATATTTAAAAGAGAGCTCTCAGTTTGACAGAAAGGTCTCTTAAGAAAGACATCTATAAAAATGCTAGAAGCTAAAAGGAAACAACATAAATAAAACTAATTTGTAGAAACTGACTCAAGATATCTAAAAAATAATAAAATATTTTATTAAGAATGAGCTTGCTTCAAGCACAAGAGCTAACTGCAGTTTGCTGAATGAAGCAGGAATCACTTCATTGCTGCTCCACAACTCACAATTAAACAGGCATAAAGTGAATAAAGGCTTGCTGCAAAACAGACATGTCCAAACTGAGTTTTCTTAAAGTTCAGCAAGTCCTCCTAAGGATAGCACGTAACTGCAGAACTTTACCTTTCAACTACTATCCTGCCATGCCCATTCTGCTTCAGTGCATTCAAATGCAGGGGTGCACAGACCAAAATTTCTCTGCACAGCCCTGTATCACAACAACAGGAACACCAATAATGCAGAATTTGGGAGGGTGTCTGCTCCTAAAACTTAGTATTAAATTTTTACTTCTGATGCTAAGCCCAGATCTGTAAAGCACAAATGATTTACTTAATCTTTCCTGCACAATTTATTCAAATGCTCTTTTCTCTGCATTTCTCATAGTTTATTCTGCTGGGATGTCCAGCCTGGCCCTGCAGGGAAAAAATGCCAGCAGTGCCCAGCAGGGCAAGGCAACCTCAGTGCATCAGTCCTTCGAGACATCCAAGCACATTGTGCCACCCTCCCTTATCAGCCTGGCAGAAACTGCATTTCCTTTACTTGTCACCACTGCCTAGCCCAGGGCTCAGGTCTGAGTGTGTCTGTGGGAATGCAGAGCAACCATCCTTCCTTTTTTGGTGAGTCTTGGCAGGGAGCTGCAGCAGCTTCTCTGGCAAAGCCTCGGGGACATTTCCAAGCAGCTGTTCTTTTGGCACCGAGCACACACAGTTTTAGAAGCACAGCTCTTTCTGCTGCCAGAGCCAAGTACTTCCCCACGTTTGCTCTGAGCAGATTTCAGATGCCAGAGATGGAGACTGCAAGAAAACAGCAGCACAGCCACCTTCTCTGAATATCTGACACAAATTGCTGCAGCCCACGGAAACCAAAATCACATCGTGGACGTTATCAGCATGTTCTACAGAACATCATATATATACATACATACATATACAACAGTAACATCTTTTATCCCACAGGACCTCCAGCTTCTAAAACAGCCCATCCCAAACCCCTCCTGAATGCCAGAAGCTGCTGAAAAGCCCAGAAGCAACTCTGACACACTTTAATACACATATATGTGTAGCTGCTTACTCACATGCACATACACATACAAATATATACACACACAGAGACAGAAACCTGAGGAAACCTTGCTTGCCTTTTTCTGTCCAAACTACCAACATTTCTCAACACATTTTCTGATTTTTCTCATGAAGAACTGTATCTGAAAAGAACTCCAACCACACTGACAAGCCTGGAGCCTGGAACCAAGGAATTCTAAGACAACATTCTTTAGCAACTCAGAGGCAGGAGCTGCCAAAGAAATGGAGTAAGAGGGATAGAGAAAAGCAAAGGGCTGTGCATTGCACTGCATCCCTTCTGTAAGGGCAGAATTAGGTAGAACAGGAAAAACTCAAGCACAGTTGTATTGCAGCAGCTCCTGCACCCACAAATAAAAATGTTCTTCAGGCTTCTTCCATCTGCCTGTCTGAAGAATGGGATGAGACTCACTGCACTCATGTCTTGGAAAGTAGAAAGGATCAAGAGCTGCTAGGAAACTATTTTTTATTAGCAGCTAGGAATAGCCAGGATGAGCAATAGTCAACACTGAAATAAGACAATCCCACCACGTCAATTTAATTTCCCTCAATTGCAGAGGAGCTGATTCTGTGGACAGAGAAGACGCAGATCCTGTACCTGCCTGATCTCTGGGAGGTTATTTCACAGCTCCACACGTCCTCAGAGCTGCTGTGCAGAGCATGAATCACAGGGAAGTGCTCTCACGGAACGGCAGCAAACAGGCTGGAGAGCAGCACTCAGGCTGGCAGCAGGGCCCCTGCGAAACGAGGTGAGTGCTGTGCACATGCACACAGCCCTGGGAGCACTCTCTGCCCCAGCACCACTCACAGAGGCAGCCCCAGAGAGGACAGCTGCAGCCCACTCACACACGGCGCGAGGCTGAGGCGGCTGCAGAGAGCGTCAGGAAACCCGACCTGAAACGTGGAGAGAAACCACCTGAAAGGCACCCACCTCCCCCACCATGCTGTGTTGGGCTGATGTGGCCAGCAATGTGAATTCTGTGCATTCCAGAAATGTGGATTCTGTCCCATCTGCTGCAGCCAGGTGGGGCAGTGACCCTGATCTCCTGGCACACATTATCTGCTCATGGGCCAGCTTTAAACCAGCTGGGCAATCATCTTTATCTTCCCACAGCCCATCCTCCCTCCAGGAGATATCTCCTGTTCATGGCCACTGAGTCCCAGGGCATGGCTGATAAAATTCCATCATCCCACTGGGAGATGCTCCAGCCAGGGCAGGAGCCAAGCCTTTCCTACCCAGATCAAAACTGAGATTTGGACACCAAGGCACCTTCTTTCCACTGGATTCCAGAGGAAAACCAGACCTTTCCACACCATCCCTGCAGCTTCAGAGGAAACTGCACCTTCCACAGGAGCACTGCTCCAGCTGAACCACATCTGCCCCTGCAGGAGGATGCAGCCACCATGGAATGGGACTGCTGCCAGCACCCTGACTGCCTGACGGGTGTCAGCTTGGATTCTGACTCTGGCAGGGTTTGGGACTGTTCTTTGTAATGCTGCATTTCTGTTTTAATTTTCCTAGTAAAGAACTGTTATTCCTAATTCCCATCTCTTTGCCTGAGAGTCCCTTAATTTCAAAATGATAATAATAATTTGTAGGGAGGGGGTTTACATTCTCCATTTCAAAGAGAAGCTCCTGCCTTTATTGGCAGACACCTGTCCTCCAAACCAGGACAGCAGCTGTGAACAAACACATGGAGGGACACACACAGCCCCAGCCTCTGATGTAGAAGCTCTTTCCATTCAATTCCCCAAGCATGCAGAGTTTACTGCAGCTCCCACCCAGTGACCAGCACTGCTCACAGGGAGCTGCAGTGCCCTGAGCACATCTCAGATCACTCTGCAGAGCCTGCACAGCAGTTTGCCCACACCTCCAGCAGTATTTGCCTTCCTCTGTGCTCTGCAGGAGCTGTACATGATGCTGGGAGGATGCAGCTCACCCTGGTTTGGTCTCACCAGAAGCCTAGACCAAGCTGCCCTGTGACTGTCCCACTGCTCCCCTCCGCTGGAGTCAGTAAGTCAGGGGTCTCTGAATTCTTCAGGGAGAAATCAGAGTGCAGGGATTGAATTAAAGCCTTTGGATGCATTGCAGTATATTAAGCCACTCACACATAAAGTAGACATTTAAAGTAGAAGTAAGTCAGTAGATTTAGGGTGAGCTCTGATGCTTTTAGTAAGTGAAAGGTTTCAAATGCCAGAGTAGCAGAGCGAGTTCTAGTGAAGGTTGAAACACACTGGAATTTTCAGCAAGAGGCTCCAGGCCCACAGTGGTAGACAGGACTTAGACATAATAGACCTATAGTAAGAATATTACTGATATTTTTTAAATAGAACAAGATAGGTTGTACACATAATTTATACGTAACCTGGTGTGCTAAGAAACTGGAATTCTAACAGGTTAAGGAGTGGTGGTCTGAGTTTGCACCTTGGCTTGTTGGAAAAATCCTATGTAAGAGTTTGTATTGGGGAGAGTTGGTCCTTCTAGCCATTCTGGGTTCTAGCCATTCACTTACTGCCACTGCATTTGCCATTGCTTTGCTGCTGCTTTGCCATTGCTTTTTGCTATTGCCTTTTGAGACTGATGTGCTTTGTAGTAAGATGTGCTTTGTAACAAATAACCATTTTAACTATTAGCTGCTTTGCTCTTTTAGAAGATAACCCAACAAAGCTGGTGCCTAGAGCACCTCACCCTGTAACCTCACACCCCTCCACCTGCACCCTGACAGAGATGTGCTGCAGCCTGGTGAGCCAGCTGTGCCCCAAAATCAGCAGCTCCACCAGTCAGGAATATGCCAACCAGCAAAAATCTCTCTCCTTGCAGGGCTTCAAATAAACTAAACAAAACTAAACAAACCCCTACCAAACTGAATAAAAACAAACTAACAATAAAATAAAAAAAAAATCAAACAGCAACAAAAACCAACCACAAGCAAAGGCAAAGAGAACATCACAAAACAAAGCACAGGGAAACCTGCCTAATATCTGCCACCCTACATGCACACTGATGAAATAATGTTCCTTCTGTGACACCCCATGATGGACAAAGAGCTGCTTCTGAGTCAAAGTGGGAGTGAGGAAGGAGTGAGGACACAGAGCCAGCCACTTGCTCATGACATCCTGGGATTATCCCTGTGGGTAAATACAGTATTTCCACATATCTAGATCTATACAACAAAGATGACAAAGGAATTAAACTCTACATTTATTCTGTACATCCTCTACTTATATTCTGCATACTAAGTCAGCTGTGGAAGGCTCCTCCCCATCTCTCTTTCTTGTACCTCACTGACAGGCCATGAAACATGAGCCCTGCATTGTGCTTTTGGGATCACTTCCAAATTCCAAACCCCCCTTCTTGTCCTCAAGGATGGAGCCATTTCATATCCCTGTGTCGCCCAAGTTTTTGCCAAGTCGTAAACAAAATGTTAATTGTCTGTGTTCTCTCCCATCAGATAGGGTCATTTTCTGTGTTTTCTTTCAGAGTGGGTCCTAAACTTCACACAACAATGTACAGCTGGACAAGCAAACTACAAAAAGGGAGTAATCACTCATTTAATTCAACACCAGCTCTTACTGTTGTGCCTGGTCTCAACTGCTTTGCAGCTGCAGCTCTGTGTGTTTACATGACTGCACCTCCTGATGCCACAGAACCCCTTCTGATTCTCTGCTCTTCATCTTACCACTGCTGCTGTGCTTTGTAGTCAGATATTAAATCTGACTTCTGCTCATGTTGGTAATATTTCTAAGTGAGCTCAAGCACACTCATTTGGGACACCACTTAGTACTATTTTAGTTTCCTTTTGAATTATCAAGCCTTTTAGATGGCTCTTTACCAAAAGGGGCCTTCTAAAAGCAAGTCTGCACCACCAGACAATAGGCTGGCAGGTAGAAAAGCTGACTTCTGTATTACATACTATATAACTCAAGATTATTATTCAAGATTATTATTACTTTAGCTTGCATCATTTGGGAAAAAAAAAAACACAAAGCAGCTTTGAAGTGCTTAAAAAATGTTACCAATAAATTAAATAATAAGAAGAGCATGACTAAAAGAAACAAAAAGTTCTGGACAGGCAGAGCAAAGGAAAAGATTGCAGAATAGCCTTGAAAGAATTAGTTTTGACACTCTAACACCAAAACATGGACTATCACCTTCCTCTACACAGCAGCATTTCTACTGCCTCCTGAGCACCCCACAGCACCACCAGTGCCTCACACAGCCTCCCAAAGTGAATGCACAGCTCTTTGCTCCACAAGGACACGTGCTGTCTGATCATACTTGTCCCAACTGACAGGAACATGAAACGTTTTCATTTTCAGCAGCAAAAACTTCTGAGTACAAAGCACTTTTCTCTGTCTCTCTTGTAATATTTTTGCAAAGGCTTCCCACCTACCAGATCTCTCAGTGAAGTTGTAACCATTGTGTTTCTGTCAAATCTCTGCCTACTGTCACCAGCACTCCCCATCACAACCCCTCTCTGGCATCAAGCTGATGGAGGAATCAGTAGAAAACATCTTATTCAAAGACTTACCTTCTCTAGCAGCAGAAGTAACAGCCTAAATTCAGCTTGAACAAAGCCAAGATCAATGCTTAATGATATTTCCCAATTATTTTTATCTCCCCCTTCCCTTATGCTGTGTGTGAGCACAAAATAATCTCCCAGGCATTTTAATTGCAACATGTTTGAAATAGCACAGGCCCTCAAAACACTGGAAGTTATGTGAGTCATACACAGACACATGCAAAACACACTTTGCTTTGTCCACAAAGTGTTTCCTAGGTGAGGCTGTTTAATTAAAAATTAAAACCAGACAGCTACAACACAACATACTTCTGGAAAGAATCTTAAATTGGTCCCTTCCAACCCCAATTATCCTGGGATTCTGTTCTAGGGATTCCTGCTGAAGTAGGAATCAGATTTGCCCAGGTAACTGATAAAAGGATACTCTACAAGCACAACATCAGTAGGAAGTTGAATGGAAGTCACCACCAGCTTATGAAACATCATTTCCAATGATTCCATAAGAAATAACTGAGAGGGTGACAGACAGGGCCCATCCATGTCTCTGTTTTAAACCAGCCTGAGCTAACCTCCCACACTGCTACCACTACTCTACCTGCCAAAACCTGTCAGGAACATAATGCCTGTTCTTTAATCAGCATGAAAATTGCTGTGGAAACTTACAAGGAGCACCAAGCATCCAGCACAGACCCCACTGAGAAAGCACATTGCCTCTGCAAGCAGCAAGGCCACACCTGGATTCAGAAAAAGCAAAATCAAAATTAGCCCATAATGCCTCAGTTTATTTTAAACACAAAAGGAAAGTATGCATACTACTGTGCTTTCAAGCTGTGCTGGTAGGTGATTGCACATAGCACTCAGGCAGAAGACCTGCAATTGTTCTTTAATTCTTTGCTTATTCTAAGAGGTTATAATAAAAAGAAAAAAATCCAAAATATATATTCAGGATTTTGATCATTTTATCCAGATACTTTTGAACAGATAGTCTGAATTATTATCGTTGATAATTAACTATACTCAAATAGGTACCTGGTCTATATCTGAATCTGAAAATTCTGGATACCTGCTTTTCTGGGTATTAGCCATGATTTAAAAAAAAAGTGGAAAATACATTCATTCAGGCTGAAGAGGAAAAGAAAAAACAGCATAGTGATTGCATTATTAGGAGGCTACAGCATATGTTAAATGAGGACAGACTAAGGAAATTGAATTCATTTGGCATGGAGAAAGTTAAGAGAGCATCTTCCATCACCCAGAGGGCCTTCAGGAAAGCCTGGGGCAGATTCTGGTGAGAGGTGTATGAACAAAACCAAACAGCCATGAGCTCCACTATCTCCCTCAAGACCAATTACAGACTCTAACAGGTGATGCAGTGAAGCTGGGGGCTTCCTTTCCATGAGCATTTCCCAAACTGGACAAAACAAGTAACACCTGAGATCCAGAGAGCTCATCCAAGCCAAATTTTCCCAAGACTTTGAGAAAAAAAAAATTCTAAGAAACTGTGTAAGTCATCAGGTGTGCTACAAACCAGCTGTAGACCAATTGCACAAATAAGAACAAGAACAGAGGCACTGGCTGCATGTTGAGTCTTATTTTCTTTCTTCCAGGGTCAGGATTAAATGAGTGAGATGGTATTTCTTGCTGGGACTCAGATGTTTATTAATTCTTATTTATACTACAGTCCCAAAAAGTATGAGTTCTACAGCACCTCAAGCTAACAAACTAAAAATGGAGGTCCACTTCTCTCTCTACAGGGCTTTTTAAGGGTAAACTGCCTAACTGAGAAATGCTACCTAAATTATTTTTACTTTTAACCCAATAACCAACCAGCCATGGGACTTCTCTACCCAATCACACAATATCACCCAAACACATGAAGAAGAAGGTGAAGAAGGACAAACCTCCTCCTTAAAACCTTCATCTTGTTTTATATATCTCACTAAATTCTAAAATCTTAAACTCTTAAGTTTTCCACCATGTGATATTACACATTCTATTTTAACTGCACCACCAATAATCCCAGTTCTATCACTCAATTTTGGAGGCTTTCTCCATGGTCTCAGGTAAAATGCAGTGTTCTCCTGGGGGTCAGTGCCTGTCAGCACAGAAAAATCTAAAATTCCCAGTACCAGGGTTCCAAGAGCTGCACAGGCAGAGCTCCTTCTGTGGCACAGAGGAGAGTACACAACATTTAATCCATTGAGAGCTCTGGGATGGTCTGGTGCCTGCTCTGTGCTCACCTCAGGAAGCCAAGGTTTGTGCCCTGAGCAGAAAACCAAGGGGTTTTCCATGCAGGAATTCCCTTTACATGTCTTCTTGTGGAGAACTTCACACACATACAAGGTAAGAGATATTTCCTTCCCTTATCTGTGAGTAAACTCCACCTGCAGCAGGAACTGCAGGACATACTATTTCAGCCAAATATCCAACCACCTTCTTCAGCTGAGACTGTGGCACAAGGTCTCTTCTTTTTTCAGATTTTGGCAGGTGTAACTTGCTGCTCACATTTCATTCTCCTCTCACTGCCACTGACAGAACCACTTGAACCAACTCCAGCTGAAGGGATCTGATAGATTATGTAACTGCTTCATCCTTCCCTTTCTTCTCCTCGATTTGGAGGCTCAACATTTGGGACACTAGCACATTCAAGTACCCTCCACTCCACAGAAATAAAAACCTTAAAGCCACAACAGGATCTTCCAGACGTCAGGGTCTGTAATTACCGACGTCATCAGAGACCATAAAAAACTCCAAGTATTAAACAGCTCCATCCTAAAAGTCAAACCCTCTGCTCTGAAGACATTTCAATAACCAATCCAAATTTGCCTTTGCACATGGCCTGGACCTTGCAAAGCCTTTTTACACTTTTCCAAGAAAGATCCAGCAGCATGATGCTCCAGTGCATTGTCCCTAATGACCTCACAGCCGGATGAGGCTGGAAAACTGTATTACCCCTGATTTTCCTCCAGAAATGTCTCCACCAGAGCTCTCCAGCTATGATTAAAATAAAAAGACTCCCAATTCCAAGCTCAGAAAGACACCCAGGGAGATGCCACCTTCAAATACAAACACAACAGGCAAAGTTCTGCTCTAACACGCTCCTTTCTTCTCTGCTGTCACTGGAGTTATTCTCCCTCAATGCTGTCAAACCACGGCAGCACTTGGAACAAAACTTATAAGGTATGAGTAGGGAGCTGAATATAACAATAAAACAAGTCTGAAGTAAGCAATTAAGAAGCAATCTGAAGGAAAGCAAGAGAAGACAGGAAAGAGCAGGAACCTTTATTGTTACATGTGTTAACTTGGCAATTAATACTGCTTTCATTCTCCATGAAAAATTCAGAAGAGGTTTCAGGGTTTTGGTAATGTACATTAATGCCATGCTATTTTTAATTATTTTACGTCAAGCACAAATGTGGTTCTCATTCAGCTAATTAAGAAAAAAAAATAAAAAATAAAAAAGCCCTGCAAATGGTAGACACATGTTGAAATAAGGCTTCAAACCCTGAGAGCTCTGTGCCAATCACCAGGAAGGCCAAGCTCAGGTTTCTGGAAGGAGGAAGAAGCTGTTGAGTTTGGTCATGACTTGCCTTGCAGAATGGGAAGTGTGGTTTTGGCATGGAGTGTGGGTGGCTCCATCCCCAGGAGCACAGAGATTCCCTACTTTGGGACCTGTGCAGCTCCCAAACACCTCACAGCTGGGAAACTGGAACATGGGACAGGTCCAGGAGCCCTCCTGGCACCTGGGGGCTGCCCCATCCAAGGAACCAACGCTGTAAAACCAAAGGACAAAAATCCCTCTGCCCATGCAGGAAGATCTGCTCACCCCACTGGAACCTCACTGCCGAGGCAGAATTTGGCACGGGGAACTTCTCATCTCCCTCAGATAAAGAGCTTTGTCTGTTTTGCAATGGTTTTAGCAGAGGCTTGCTGGACAGAAAACGGGATACATCTGGCTGGTCTATTACACTTGTAATTAATGTCTCCTTTGATAAGCTGATACAGATTTAAGAGGCCATTAAATGTGATGAATTGAACCTGTTAATTTTTCAACAGATCATTTCAGGCTTTCCTGTGAGATGTACAAAGATGCTTAAACACAGTCTCATCTCTAACAGAATAAATACAAGTAGAGTGTGAACAATTATAGCCCCCTATATAAAATATTTTCTTCTTATGCCACATTCCTGTAATTCAAAGTGGGATGTTTTCACCAGAAACTGTTATTTACTTTGATTTTCTCTTCTGTGAAAAGCTAATACAAGAGAAAAAGCAAGGCAGCAGTTCTTCCCAGGGGTTAATTTGGCATGCAACTTAACAGATGCTGTGCACTATGTATTCTTTCTTTCCAAGGATTTACCATTAAGGAGCCAACTGCAAAAAGCCACTTGAAATACTTCACAAATGGGAAAAAAAAACATTTCGAGGAAGAAAGTGGAGGCATCTTGGGCCAAATGGTATTTTAAGGAAAAAAATATAAAAAATTCTAGACTGCAATTCAATTTACCTCATGTTTACACTTTGGGGGCTGGCAATGATTCAGCTCAAAATGGTTTTAGGTATCACAAGGCTGCACATTATCTCTGGAGAAGTGAGCTGAAAACAGAGGTGGCAGAGGTTTGTCTTTGTTCTGCCTGGGGTTTTTTAAAAAAGTCAAAAACTGAAGAAAAAAAATAGTACCTTAATTCTGCAGACCATGAATACTTACTCCAACTTACAACTCAAGACCTAAGGAAACCGAGTAATAAATTTTCTATTAATAAAACCAGTTAAATGGCTACAATATTAGAAGGAGTAGAGGGAAAAAACTACTAAGTGAAACTGAGTTTTTTTGCCAGATAAAGGATTTTTCTTCACAAGACACATGGCCTTCTTTTTGTTCAGTACCTGTCTTTTAAAATACAGTAAGTTTTTGGCACAATCTGCCTATAAAGAATGTTCCAACGGAATCCCAAGAATTCCTTTCACCCACCTAACATGAACATGGTCTAGACTCTGCTCATGGTCAGTGATAAGACAGAAGCATCTGAAAACACATCCCTATTAATACACATTAATTCCTTCATATTTTTGAAGCCCTTGCTGTGTCTGGGCTGCAGCAGAAGGATTTCAGATCCTGCTGAGCCCTCTCTCAAATGTACCACTCTCAGCACAGTCACACTCAGGGCAAGTTCTCTTTCTTTAAAAAAACAAACAAACAAAAAACCAAGGATTATGTTCAAAGAAAGAGGTTTCTTGGTGTTTGTGGGTTTCTGTTTCCTGCTGCAGCTCTCTCTGATGCCACAAAAACTTTTGCAATGATCACATAAAAAGGGGCCGTGGGAACACAGCCAACTCAACCCAGCAGCAGCACTCCAAAGCTGCTGGTGAAACTCCATTCTGGGAACTCCTGAGTACAATAAAAACCAAACCTGCTACTCTGCAATTAATGACATCTGATAGTATGCTAATTATACACCACAGGATGATTAACTGATAGAGTGGGTAGTTTCCCCTCTGCCATGGCTCACAAAATTACATCATGGATTTGAGTACTAAACAGCAGATTCCAAAATAAGCATTCCAAAATGTAACTTCATTGAAGTTAATTACAAGTGTACTTGATGATGACATTTATGGAAGCATTTCTTTGCCTAGACCACCCAAGGTCACTGGAATTCAGATTCAGTCTGTGCCCTGACTCTGGCTGGGTCCAAAAGTTGAGCTATGTCTAATTTCTCACATCCAGACTGCTTTGTCACACAGAGCTGTTTTCACCTAGATCAACTCAAAGCACCAATGCCGGCATTTCATTTCAGAAACAAACCAAGATGTTTTTTTCTCAAAGCCATGAGGAATATCAAGTGCACAGTTCTGGCAATATACATAGGATGCCTTACAGTAAGGCTTAACTTCTCCACTCCAAGATGGAAATTCTTGTGATATCTTTTCAGACAATTAAAACAGCTTAACAAATCAATTAATACTCTAAGCAAGGATTTTTGACAGCTACAAAACTGTTTCCCTTAAATTAAAGGGTTTTTTCCCTCCCTCCCAGTCCCCTCTCCCCAAACGAACGTACTTTCTTTTGTTCTTGGGGCTGTCTCGCCTTCAGGGCCTTGGGGCCTTTTTGGGTCTGTCTTTTTGTCTGTTCCCTTTGGTATCTTTTAAACAGCAAAACAGCTAACCGTCGGGAAACGGACGAACGGACGACGGATCCGACAACGGACTTGACGGACGGACGGACGTGACGGACGGACTTGACGGACGGACTGGACGGATCTGACGGGACGGACTTTGACGACGACTTGACTCGGACGCGACCTGACCTGACCTGACCTGACCTGGACGTGGACTGACCTGACTGATGACTGACCTGGACGGACGGGGACCCGACCTGGACCTGACCTGACGACTGACCTGACTTGATCTGGACCTGACGATTTGACCTGACCATTTTGACGGGACGATGATCTGACGATGATCTGGGACGATGTATCTGACTCTGACCTGACCTGACTCTAGGGATCTGGCCGGATCTGACTGACTGACCTGGATCTGACCTGACTATTGACCTGACGACGACCTGACCTGATCTCGACCTGACCTGACGACCTGACGACTGACCTGGACTGACCTGACCTGATCTGACGACTGACCGACCTGACCTGATCTGACTGACGTGATCTGACTCTAGATGACTCCGACCTGACGACCTGATCTGACGTGGACTGATCTGACGACGATCTGGATCTGACGACTGATCTGACCTGACCTGACCTGACCTGACGACTGACTCTGACCTGACCTGACGACGAGTGACCTGACTGACTTGGACGACGATCTGACTCCGACGGGACTCTGACCTGATCTGGAAATGACCTGACGATCTGGACCTGACGACGACTGACCTGAAATGACCTGACTGACGGACGATCTTGATCTGACCTGGCTGACCTGGATCTGATCTGACCTGACGGGACCTGGGATCTGGATCTGACCTGACCTGACCTGACCTGACTGATCTGACGACTGACTGATCTGACTGACTGACGACTGGACTCCATCTGACTGACGGACTACTTCTGACGACCTGACTTGACTACTGGACGACTGACCTGACGGGACGGGACCTGACGGATCTGACTTTGTCGACGATCTGACCTGACTCCGACTCTGACCTGACCTGGACCTGACCTGACTCGACTGACGGACTCTGACCTGATCTGGACGACCTGACTCTGACCTGACGACTTTGACCTGACTCCGACGAGACTCTGACCTGACCTGACTGATCTGACCTGACGACCTGACTCTGACGACGTGATCTGACGGGATCTGACTGACCTGACTTGGACGACTGACCTGACCTGACGACTGGAAATGACCTGACGGATCTGACGGATCTGACGGACTCTGACTTTGATCTGACTCTGACCTGACGATCTGACCTGACGGGATCTGACCTGATCGACTCTGACGGGATCTGACGGATCTGATCTGACGGACATTTGACTGGATCTGGACGGATCTGGGACTCTGGATCTGACGATTTGATCTGACGGGACTGGATCTGACGATTTGACTTGACGGGATCTGGACGATTTGACGGACGCGGACGACTTGACGGGATTCTGGATTTGATCCGATCGACTTGACGGATCCGATCCGACGGACCTGGACGGACGATCTGACTGACCTGACTGATCCGACGACGGGACTCTGACGGGATCGATCCGATCTGACTCGATCCTGATCTGGATCTGACTGATCTAGACGATCTGACGACTGATCTGACGGGATCTGACGACTCTGACTCCGACTCTGACTCACGACTGACTCTGACTCTGACTCTGACCTGACCTGACTCTGACTCTGATTCTGACTGGATCTGACCGGGACGGACTTGACCTGGACCTGACTCGACCTGATCTAGATCTGACTGATCTGACCTGACGATCTGACCTGATCTGGACTAGACCTGGAAATGATCTGACTGATCTGACTCCATCTGACTATCTGACCTGATCTAGATGACCCATCTGACCTGACCTGGGATCTGACCCGACCTGACCTGACTGACTGACCTGACGGATCTGGATCTGATGACCTGACGGATGTCATCTGACTGGACTTTGACCTGCACCTGACCTGACCTAGATCTGGACTGACCTAGATGACTCCATTCTGACCTGACCTGACGGGACCTGATCTGGATCTGACTGATCTGACCTGACTAGATCTGACCTGATGACGACTCTGACTCCGACTTTGACGACTGATCCGACCTGATGACTGACTCTGACCTGACTACTGACGGGACCTGACGGATCTGATCGGATCTGATCTGACGGATCTGACCTGGAAATGATCTGACCTGATCTGACGACTCTGACGTGATTCCATCTGACCTGACTGACGATCTGACTTTGGACGGACCTGATCTGACTCCGACCTGATCTGACGACCTGACCTGACCTGACTCTGACCATCCGACTAATTCATTTTGACTCCATTTTATCTGACCTGACGATCTAGACGGATCTGATCTGGACTGACTCTGATCTGATCTCGATCTCAGGACCTGATCTGGACCTGACCTGACTTGGATCTGGACTAATCTGACTGATCTGACTGACCTGACCTGACGATCTGGATCTCGATCTGACGACTTGACCTGATCTGGACGATCTGACCTGACTGACGCATCTGACGGACGACTTGACCTGACGATCTGACCTGATCTGACTGGATCTGACTGACCTGGACGATCTGACCTGACCTGACCTGACCTGGATCTGGACGACCTGACCTGACTGACCTGACCTGATCTAGACCTGACGATCTGACGACTCTCGATCTGATCTGACGATTGATCTGATTCGATCTGACGACGGATCTTGAATGATCTGACGGGACGGACTGATCTGGATCTGACGGACGACTGATCTGGTCGATCTGACCTGACTTTGGACTGATCTGGACTGGACGATGACGACGGACGATTTGACGGACTGATCTGACGATCTGATCTGACGACGGGACGGACCTGATCTGGACGATCCTGACCTGATCTGATCTGACGACGGATTCTGATCTGACGACGATTCGATGGACGATCCGACGACGGACTGACTTGATCCGATCCGGATCTGACCTGACGACGATCTGATTGACGATCTGAACTGACGACCTGAACTTTGACGGGATCTGATCCGATTCTGATCTCTGATCCCGATCTGATCTTGATCTGATCTGATCTGGATCTGGATCGATCTGACTGACTTTGACCTGACCTTTGACCTGACCTGACTCCGGGATCTGACTGACTGGACGGGATCGATCTAGATGACTGACGATCTGGACGATTCTGGATCTGATCTGACGACTCTGATCGATGGATCCTGATCTGATCTGATTCTGGACTCTGATCGACGCGACTTGATTCCGACCTGATCTGGACCTAGATCTTGAATGACTGACTCTGATCGACTTGACCTGATTCCGATTGATCTGGACTCTGACCTGGACCTGGATCTGACCTGACTGATTCTGACTGATTCTGATCTGACGACTTGACTTGACGATTCTGACGACGACTGCGACGATCTGACCTGATCTGATCTGGATCTGACGACTCTGATCTTTGAGGATCTGACCTGGATCCAGATCGATCCGATCTCGATCCCGATCTGATCTGATCGATTCTGATCGGATCTGGATTCTGATCTGGACCTGATCTGACCTGATTCATGATCGGGATCTAGATCTGGATCTGATTTGGACGGACTGACGGACGACGGATCTGGACCTGGATCGATCCCGGATCGATCTGACCTGATCTGATCTGACGATCCGATCGGGATCTGGACCTGATCTGATCTGATCTGATCTGATCTGACGGATCTATTTGATCTGATCTGGATCTGACTTGACGATCTGACTCTGGACGATCGACCTGATCGGATCTGATCCGATCGACCTGACAGACGACGACCTGACGACCTGAGGGATCTGACGATCTGACCTGATCTGGATCTGGAAATGACCTGACCTGATCTGATCTGACGGATCTATGACTGGACCTGATCGGATCTGAATGACGGATCTGATCTGACGGACCTGATGGATGTGACGGGATGGACTGCTCCAGGAATCAGGAACCAGTTGGTTGTGCACATCCAGAGGGCAGTGCTGGACATCAGTGACCAGCTGAATCCCCCAGGGTCAGTGCTGGCAGATATTCAATATCTGCACCAGGACACAGACAGAGCATCCAGGGCACCCCCACATGGTGACACTGAGCTGAGGGTGCAGCGACAGCCCTGAGGGACAGGATGGCATCCAGAGGCACCTGGACACACCAGGAGTGGCCCCTGGGGATCTGAGGAGGTTTAACCAGGCCAGGGCAGCCCCGGGCTGGGCTCTGCTCTTCACAGAGTTCTCCTGTTTAGTAAAAAGGGAGATGCACAGCCACAAAGCAATAGAAGGCACACAGTGAGGTGGCAGCTGGCTGTCCAGGAAGCTGTCCAGGACAGTTTCCCCTCCTCTCCACACCCCTGCACCACCCAGGGCATCTGAGAGAGGAAGGAGGTTGGAGAGGTGTCACCTGCACCCTCCCCAAGGTCCTACCTGCTGCTTCTCTCTCCACATGAAGGTCCCCTGAGCCACAGCTCTGCAGAGGAGGCTGCAGGAGCAGGACAGCTCCAGGCTGCCAGGAATGCCTGGAACCTGGCTGGAAGTGGGGACAAGGACACCCAAGACACACAAACAGAAGGACAGAGACAGGAGGAGGTGGCAAAGACTCCACAGAGCAGGAGCATGGCTGTAAAACAACAGGCAGGAGGGAAGGAGGGGCAAACAGGTATTTCCCACCTGACAGAAGCCAGTCAGGCACAGCAAAAATCAGAACACACTCAAATATATTTGCTAGAAAATGTTCTTCAGTACATCTATCTCCCTCTGAAGAAAGTCATTCACATAAACTGACAGCATACAGAGTTAATTGCTACAGTAGTGATCTCAAATTCTCTATTAAGAACACAGAAAATATTCACGTGAATTTTGAACATCTAACAGTTATTTGTACTATTCCAAATTCCCAGAGGAAGAGTCCATGCCTAAAGCACACTCCTCAGGAGTCTAATTCACCAAAAGCCTCTTACCTCTGCCATACATAGAAAAGAACATCTGTTAAAAGAGACAAACACTGTCAGTCAAGCACAAAATTAAACTGCTAAAGACAGCCTGAAAGATAAATCCTGTTCCTTTCTGCAGTTCAGCAGATTGATGGCACATAAAAACCCACTCCAACTTCATTCTCTTCAAAACTAAGAAAACAATTATATTCTGGGTTTATGAAAACCAAATAAATGCATGGGTTTTCTCTCTTGCCCAGCTCAGGAGGGGCTGGGAACCACAACTACAGGAGCATTACTCTCCTCATTCCTTATCTCTGCTACCTGCCTGTCAAACATGCAGACAGCCTCAGCCCTCCTCTCACCCAGGATGTCTCACTGACATCACTGCCTAGAACAAAGCTGCTGAATTTCTAACTCCTGGCACTAACAAGGAGGGCAGGAAGTGGGGGAAGAAGTAATGTCTGAGAAGTCAACACATCCAAGGCATCCTCAGTGCCACTGTTTCACTCTTTCACTGTTTCACTGGGAAAGAATAATGTTCCAAGTCAGCTTCAAAGCTGAATAAATTATGAAAAAGGAGTCCTTACTAAAACAAAAAACTAGGACTTTAACTTAACTTTAATATTCATGGATTGGTAAAAAAGATTTAAACTTGCACACCAGGTTTAAGAGCCTAAGAGTCAGTCTCCATTTGAATAGGTGAATAATCATGGCATATAATTATATACACTGAGAGAAAAAAGAAGTAACATCACAACTAGAAAGGACAAAAAAAAAATGTACCCTAACTTACATGTCACCTCCTACAGTTTCTGATCTGTCCTGTAATAATAAACCAAACAGTTGCCAAAACACACAAACAAAGGCTTTAAAGTTTCACTTCTCCTGTTTCTGCTTATAAGGTAGGGGTTTTTTTTTTTTCCTATGTAAAAAGGTAACTTCTTGATACCAAGAAACTGGACAAACATCAAGCTCAAGACTTCATTGTTCCTCATTTAATAATTTCCATCTCTAATGGAGGGGAGGAAAAAAAATACAAACTCATGAATATTGCTAATCAGTGCAGTAATGCCACAAATACAGCTGCTGGACACAGCATGTTTTCCATACTTTGCAGTCACATGAGAAATAATGCACCTTTGAACCAGGTGTGAGTCTGGGGAAGCTCATCAGAGCTCTGGCCTGGGGGAAAATTTACAAAAACACAAGGGCTGGGCAAGGCAAGGCCTGCAAAGGCCAGGTGCTGCTGGGAAGAGTAATGCTAACACTTTTTATCTAATTTATCATTCAGGGTAAGAACAGTACACTGCACTGCATTTGGACACAGGGCTTTCCAACTGCCTCTTCATGCCCCTGCAGCAATGTCTTGGCTTTCAAAGACCTTGTGGTGTCTGCTAAGGAAGGCAGGAGCCTCTCCTGAAATGGAAAATGTAGACTCCTCCCTTTTGAATTACTGTAATTTTGAAATAAAGGTGTTTTCAGGCAAAGATATGGGAATTAGGAATAACAGTTCTTTACTAGGAAAATTAAAATAAAAATTTAGTAATACAAAATAGAAACCAGTGACAGTTAGAATACAACTTGACACTCAGTCAGTCAGGGTGTTGGTAGCAGTCCCATTAAATGGTGGCTGCAGTCGTTTTGGAGTGACAGATGTGGTTCAGTTGAAACAATGATCTTGTAGAAGGCTGTAGTTTTTTTGAAGGTCTAATGGTGGTGTAGATGGGCCTGGCCTTTTTCTGGGAATCCAGTGGAAAAGGCTGCTCTGGTGTCCAAAATCTCAGTTTTGATCTGGGTAGGAAAGGCTTGGCTCCTGCCCTGGCTGGAGCATCTCCCAGTGGGATGGTGTAATTTTATCAGCCATGCCCTGGGACTCACTGGCCATGAACAGGAGATATCTCCTGGAGGGAGGATGGGCTGTGGGAAGATAAAGGTGATTGCCCAGCTGGTTTGAAGATGGCCCATGAGCAGATAATGTGTGCCAGGAGATCAGGGGCACTGCCCCACCTGGCTGCAGCAGATGGGGACAGAATTCACATTGCTGGCCACATCCTGCTTTGCAAGCCAAGACAAGCAACAGCTCCACATGCATGGGGGGACATCAATTTCACCTAGAGGATGTCCCAAACAGGGGCAGTCAGGCAGCTGTGCCAAATAAATACACTTTACCCACAATCAATTTGTCAAACCAGATGTGAGCTCCACAGTCCCCTCACCTGCAGTGCCACAGAAGACAAGAGTGAAGCCAGCACTGAGAACAGCAGCAGTTCTGACTGACACAGGATTAAACTGCAAAAAAAAACACCATCCAGCAACTCTTCCAGGTTACTGCCTGAGGTGATAATACTGTGGTGGTGTTTTTCCCCTGTGCATTCCATAGGAGAGCTCTGACATGACCACTTCAGGCAGCTGGCTGCAGAGACTGGATTCTCAGCAAGACACCTCTCTGGTCAGTAAACATCTGCTCACTGATGCATTTGGGGTTTGTACTTACAGAAAACAGCTCACGTGCTGGTTTTGTACTTCAGTTGCTTTTTTCTTCCCTGCTGCAAATTTAACTGCTTGTGGCTTCCACTGACACAAAACATTCTCAAGATGTTTGTCACAGCTTGCCTTTCACTTAAAATTCCGTGGGAACATCACCAGCTATACAAACCATGAAACCACTGCTTTCTATGATCACCAGCCCTTTAGACACTCTTCACTCCTCTGTTCCACCACTTAATGTGCAATGCTGCTTACTCTCACTGTACCCCTTTGGTTTTTGCCACTACAACCCGTCCTGCTCTTGCTCACCTACAAACCTCAGGAGCTGACCTATGTAAATAAATGCTCATGCTCTTCACAGAAAAAAGAAATTCCTCAACATCAACTACATGAATGCATCCTCTGATCTGAAAAACCAGCAGTCACAAATAAAGACCCACAAAATTAAAAGCATTTTGTACACAGTTGCAAGTCAGAGTTCATTCCAGCTGAGCTCCTACTTGACTGATGATATAAATCCATAACTCTGTCCATGAGAGCAATTAGCACTGAACAGCACCATTGACCACATGCAATAAATCCACTACAGCTCACTCTAAGAGGCCATGACAGAAACTGGAGAGGAACAAACCTGCAGAGTCCTCACCCAATACAGTTAAAAGCAGAGGCCACTGCTAACCCAGAGGGCTATTAGCACTGCACTTAGCAGAAAAAGCTTGAAATTATATTTGCAGAGGTCTTGAAACACAAATTAAAAAGGCTTGTGTTGAACATAATGATGGAGGATCAGCTGTTTGAGGGATTCCATCATGCCTGGAGAGGCAGGATGTGTTTAATTCTCATTGGGTCTGAAAGAGAAGGGAATTCCAGGGAACCAACTCCAAGCCAAAGACTACTGCAGAACTCAGGAGAGAGAAGAAACCTGAACCCCATATTCAGAACCTTGGAGCCACCACAGGGCAACAAGCTGCAGACTACCTGGAGCCTAAACCAAACAGGGCAGACCTGGGTGAAATGCTCTGGATTAAAAGCTACTCTGTGATTAGTGGGTTTCCACAGGGTGTCCAAGATACTACAGAATCAAACATTGCAAAAAAAGAGGAGAAATGGGAGAAAGAGGAACAACAGAGCACTACAAAAATGCACCAAATTTTTCAATGAAATTAGGAGGGGGCAACATCAGAGGACCAAAATATCCCAAAGGAGCCTCAAAGACAATGTCAGGAGACCAAAACAGGCCAGGTTTTAAAGCAGACAACATGTTAAGGAGGGTGGGTCCTGGCCCTTGACTAGAAAGAACTCAGAGTACAAAACACTGTGTTCTTCAGAAAAAATACAGGTATTTTCTGAAGGCAAGACTTTTTCTTTGTTTTCTAGAAAGAAGGAAATTAAAACCACGAAAAGATTTTGCTCCAGGTAGGTCAGCACTTGCAAACATGTTATTAACAGTTTGGGAACAGTACCCACCAGAACAGTTTGTCCTGAACCAGTTTTTGTAACCTACTTTTAATGTAAGCTCTGCTTTTGAGGGAAGGCTCTCCACTGGCCCCCAGCTCAGTGTGCTTGAATAGTATTTTCTAGTCATTAAATCCACCCTAGAATAGTAAAGAATAAAAAAAAAATCTCACAGAAATGGAAGGGAAGCACAGAGACTTTCAACTCTCGTCGGTGTAACGGGGCAGTGAACCAACTCAGGGCTGCTCTCATAAAGCTGCAGTGCTTTACCTTAGCTCAACACTTTATTTCATTCTTTTGGTAACCATAAGACCAGATTTTGTGCTGGCCACAGCACCTTGCTCACTCTGTGCCAAGTTCTAGCACACAAAATCCAACACCAAATCACCCCTGCTGCAATTCTTACACTAGACAGGAAGAACAGAAATTCTCTTCTTCTTTTCTCCTTCCCCTTCTTCTCTTCTCTCTTCTCTCTTCTCCTTTTTCTTCTTTTCTCTCCTTTTTCTCTCTTCTCCCTTCTCTTCTCTCAACCTCTCCAAGCTCTAATCTCCTGAGACTATTTTTCTCTCCCATATTTACCCTATTTTCATCATTTCAGTGTTTTCCTGCTGCATCCCTGACACACGAAGAGATGAAGAGCCTTCTTGAACCACAAGATCTAGTTCCCATTGTTTCGGTTAGAAAGGTCTTCAAAATTACGGAAATTAAACTTTTTAGAGCTCATGGAAGATTCTCAAAAAGAGGTTTTAGAAAAGAGCTGGTAAAGAATGAGATCACCAGGTACTGGGCCAATAACTAAACTTGAATGCTACAGGCATCTCAATATGCATTACAATGAAATTACTGCTGTACAAAAGAACATACAAAAACAAGCCTAATTAAAAGCACAAGAAAGCAGCATATTGAAATCACTTAAATTACTATGAAATACTTCAGGGCCCTCTAGTGGTTTAATCTCTGGTACGAGAAGAAAAAAAATCCATCAAGAACTGTTTTTAAAATAAGCCTACTGAGGTGTATTGCAATAATGTGTTCTATTTTTGCTACTCTCATGTAATTAAGGACATTTGGGCTGGAAAGCTGCCCAGCAAATTACCAGAAAGGTGAAAAAACTATAAACTAATCCCTGTTCACAAAATCAGCTAATGGGTAGCATTTTTTGTCTTCATAAAAACGAGAAGTCACTCATTAACATTCTCAACTGTGCACAACCAAAAAAAACACAAAGAAAAAGGAAAAAAAAAAATCACAACCATTCTCCCAAATTCGCTCCAGAATGACCATTTCATTCAACATTGAAATGTCAAGCTCTAAACTAGCTCTCTACAGCCCAAAACTGTGTAGTTAAAAACAAAAAAGGGAAAAACTGAAAAAAATGGCATCTGCAAGATTTCATCCCCTCTGCTCAGACGACTGCTTCATCCTTCATCTATCACCCTAAAAAAACATCCTACTTGGCTTTACTAGACAGCAAAACTATACAGAAAACAGGTAACAAATTTCCTCTTGAAATATGCCAAGAGAACTCAAAGAAAAGAGGAGATCAGACACAATACTTCCAGGTCTGTACCCAAGATGGTGTAACAGGAAAAAGAGGATGAAATACCACTAGCAAAGGTTTCCTACACCTATCTACATCAATAGAAAAGGATTCTCTTGATTTTTAGAGACCTCAAAATTATGACAAACAAGGGGAAAAAAAACCTCTTTTAGATCTGAAAGGTAAATGTATGAGCCTGGAAATTATTCCAGCAGACCCTGTGATCAGGAGTGTGGTGGCAGGACCATGACAATAACAATGTTAAGTGCAGAAATCTTTCACAGGCCAGAAGCAGAAGCCATGAACTTCAGTCTAAGTATAACCCAGGAGCAAGAGCCCAGAACTCAGTGGGATTTGGGGAGTTCTGAACCCAGCAGCAAACTGCAGCCACTCTGAAAAGGGCCAGCACAGAACCACACATCCATACCTGCTTCTGGATCTCAGCTCCACCAGGGGCTCTGGGAAAGAGAACCCCAAGCAACACACTCCCCAGAGAACTCACCTCATGGAGGTTATACTGTGGATGAGCTTTTCAGATTGATCTGACAGCCTCGATGGAAGGATTATTTCGACTGGCTGCAGGCGCAGGACGCGACTCTCCAGCTCCAAGCGGGAAGCGCCGTCCCGAAAACTGTCAAAAATCACCTCTCCTGTCGTTGGCTGGATGGCCTGCCAAAAAAAAACATATACACACAAATTCACTGAACAGTCACGTTTTCAGGGACGCTCAAACTGGTAACCAGAAAGAAAATCTATGGTGTGTTATTATACAGCACCCCCACACACAGTGGAAGCGGCAGATCACAAAAACCTGAATGTGCTTTTTTTCAAACCTGTGGTACAACAGTAACTTCAAAACACCAACACAACTTTGTCTTGGTAAGTGGCAACAATACCTTACAAATGTAAACGTGCTCTTGTTATTACCAGTCCACCACTGTTCAATTTTTAATAGCAGACAAATCTATTAACTGAAGTATATGAAATGCACGTGTAATTCGAACTGGAATTCGAACACTTGCTTTTGTTGTTCTCTCCCAGCAGCAGTATGACATTCAAACAGAGACACAATCAAGATACTTTTAAATTAGTTCATTACCAGCTGACTGGGCTTCAGTTATCACTGTGTTTTGCTGGTTAAACAGGACTGGGTTTAATCTTCACCATAAAAGACAATACAAATCTGAAGTGTAAGTGAGACAAAAAATCCCAAGTCTCTTCCTCTAAAGAATGGTATTTTGTAGAGGAAAAAAGTGCTCACAAGCTTTAAAACACTGGCCCTAAAATGTTCAAATGTTGACAATTGCAAAGCATGATTTCCCTAATGTATTTGGTTAAAATATTAATGTTTTCAAGTGAAACAGCTTCAAAACCAGTTTGATAAAATGTTCAACTAGCAACTCCATACCTTTTCTGCAGTTTTCAAACATAAAGCCATCAGAGTTCACACATAGTTATCTTACCTAAAGTGCCTCTTTTTCGGAAAAAAAAAAAATAAATCTATTCCTACTCCCCCACAAAATAAAATCTGAAAGAACAGTCATGAATTTAAGAAGGTAGCCACCCACCTCCGTGGAAAAAAAAACAAAATGCAGAACAAAACAACCCCTCTCAGACCCTAAAATACTGACTCCTGAGAAACTAACTTACCATAATGCCTGTAACAATGTCACCTTTCTTCCTGTCTTTGAGGGTGTCTCCATTTTCACAGATGCAAAGGAGGTAGTTATCAGGGACATCTGCTGTTACCTCTTCAACATCTACAGAATCATCCAGCTTCAACAAAGGGTTCACATGTAACAAATGTTAAAAAAAATAGCACACAGATTTAGGTGGACTATTCACAGGTCTTTCCAGACCGATGTCTTGTACTCTCAGACATTTATCTAACAATCTTTTTAGCACCTGGTATCTAGTAAGTTTGTTCAAGAAATTAAATTAAAAAAAAAGAGGTAGGTAAGACAGGATACAGGAAAACAAAAAAATGGAAGAAAAGAAATTAAATTCATTGGTTAAAAGATGTTTCTCTCATTTTAACATCTTCTAGGCAAGACCTGGAGGACACTGCAGATTTGGTAAGCCCACTCCATGACTTCAGAAAGCAACTACATAAACACAACAAACCTACAGCCCTGAGGAGATTAAATTGTTTGTCAAGACAGCAAGGTGTTTTTACCACAACAATAAAATTAGAGGAACTTTCTTTCCTGCTGCCACTCTTGTGTCAGGCACGAGCTGCTCAAGTTCCATCCTGCTGATAACACTAGAATCAAGGCTTCCCAAAGGTTAGTCTGAAACCAAGTTTATTTGAAAAGGATATCTTCTCCAATAAGTGTAGACTTAGTGTAGAGGGCAGTCAGCTTACGGCTGAACAGAGAGCTTTTATTTTCTCCAGCAGCTTTCAGTGCTGCAGTTTCCATCTGTTTTATTACTCCAACCTACAGGCAGATAAACGAGAAGCAAAGTTAGACCTCTGGTAATAAATTTGTATTTTTATTATTCTGCATATCCTGGTAATCTTTTAAGATGTGCAAACAACAAATGCAAAACTCAAGCTGGAATATACCAACAGAAAGGGCTCTCACATCAATCCCACTAATGAGATTATAAGGCACTGCTCTTTCTGACCCTTTTCCTACTCCTGACTGCCCTCTCAGCTTCTGTACCTGTGCCTCTCATGCTATTTTGAAACAATTTAGCTGGACAACAGTGCTTATTAGAGAATGGTTGTTTGCATCCAGTTTAGAATCAACAAGTCTGTTTCTTAGAAAAGGAAGCAGAAAAAGAGGTTATCACCAGAAAGCCACAGAATTACAGGGATTCAGAACAGGAAGGAACAGAGGAAAAATAAAGGGGCTGGGATGAGAAAAACAAGGATGTGATGAATAATAAAACAGGGAGAGGATATTTACATTGCTCCTTATTAAATGCTTATTAAAAACTGGATACAAAAACACTGACAAAAATAATTGTTCTAGAACTGTTCCTGAAAAAACGAAGACACTTCTCTGAATCTGCTAATGGTTCATGACACCCCCAGCACAGAGGAACAGAAACAAAGGGAAGCTGGCCATTTCTACTGCCTGAACCAGGATAACGAGCTGCCCACTTCTCAGGCTGTGGTACAGGCAGTGCAAGTCCTCTCAGAGCTGGTGTGTACTCAATTAGCAGGAGTCAGGGGTAACCTTGTGTCCCTTGGCGACGAGGCGGCGCACGTGGACGAAGAGCCGGTGGCTGGGGATGCTGGCAGTCATGAAGTTGTGATCCAGGTGACAGTAAATGTTGAGCTCTTTGGCTGCAATCTGCAACAAGAGCCAGCCAACGGGTCACAAAGTAATTTAAGAAGGTAAGGGGCTTATCTCTATGACAACAGTGATGCACAGCTGCAATTAAAAGCTCGGTGGCGGAGGGAAAACATTCCAGGAGAAAAGCCTGGAGGGGCCCCTGCACCTTCCTGTCCCAGCACTGCCATAAACAGGGGATTCACTATCACAGGCTGCAGGTGTCAGGTTTTACGGTTGCACCTTGATCTTTACCACTGTGAGGTAAACCACCCACACTGCACACACACAGGGTCTGAAGCACAGCTCAGCAAAAGGTCAAATGGCTTTCACAGCACTGGAAACGCAGCAGGAATGGAAGTGTTTAGTTTGTGGTCATAAAGATGGGATTAACCTGGCCAATCAACTACAATACTGAGAAATCAATATTGAACAGCGGTGGAAACTAAATGCTTAATAAAAAAGAGCAGGAACAGTTACTGAAATGTGACACTATCATGTGTGATTTGTACTGTCTCTTTGCCCCTCAGCAAAAAAAAGGCAGGTGCTCACTGACCAGAGAATGTGGTGTTAGGTGTAGGCAAAAGCTGACCCGTCCATCTGAACAGCATATTTCTATATCTGGACTCAGAGTACACCAGCAAATGAGCAGACAAATTACACAGCGCAAATATAATGGGGAAAATGAATTCCCAGTAACCAGGCAACATTTCCCACTGGTCTCAAGTGTGGGAATAACACCAAACAAAGGTTGGTAGCAACGACTTTGGGACAGATCATAAGAAAAAGCATTAGGAAACATTTATGAACCATCCCTTTATAGTTATGTTTGTTACATAGTCCTTTCCAGCTCCTATAGATCTGCCATGTGTAGGTGCCACATCCAGGCTTGCATTCAGGATGCTCTCTGCACCCAGGCTATACCTGAAATATTCATCTTTTTAAACACCACTTGCTCCACTGGCTTTCAATCTAAAAGATTCCTAATGTCACACATTACAGTTATATATTATATATATATAATATAGCAGAGTTCTCAGCCATGCCATACAATTCACCTCTGAAACTTTCTCAGCTTTAACTCTGACAAAAAGTTATTCTAGGAACTCACCTTAAACTCTCAACAGACAAGAAAGCAAGCACTACCACATGATAACAAAATAATAAATGCCAATTTGGCAAAAAAATATGTGCATAATGGCTAGTCTTGAATTTCAGAATGTAGAGATTTTTCATCCTGATTTCAAGCAACAAAACAAAACAAAATACCCCTTAAAACTTACACCCCCAAAGAAGTCTCCCTTCCACAACTGCCCACAGACCTAGGATGACACCAGCATAATGCAAGTGTCTTTCCATAATCTTGAGAAAAATTACCTCTGCATCTTGTCCAAAGAACCGGTATTTGTATCCACATTCCACACACAAAACAGCATCTTTGTACTTTTTCTTCATTTCTATGAACTGGAGTTCTAGTGGAGTGTAAATGCTTCTGGTTCTTTTATTAAGATTTGTATCTGAAGAATTCTGAGAATTTTCATAGGACTTAAGAGATGCAGAAAACTGACTAAGATTACATTGTAACTCCTCCTGAAAATAAAAGATGGAAAAGTGCAATTACGAATCATCCAACAAATCAATTGGCCCCTCCTTGGTTTGCACTGACTGCAGAGCTAAAGACTGCTCTTGCATTGAAGAGCCCCCAATAGCAGCACAATTACTGAAGCAGGATATACAGAATACCATATACGTGCAATGAAAAGGAATTAAAAAGTCATGAAAGCCAAAATTAGTTAGTCCTCAGACACCTGAGGAGAAATTAGAACACACACAGCACAGCACAGACCAAGACTGCAGGCTGCAAAGACTGGGCAGTTTCGCTGGCCATATATTGAAATAAGGATGAATTACTGCTGCAGTTTACAGGTGAGAAACTCCAGGTCAAAGAGATCAATGATCCAAAAATCCACAGTAAATCAAAAAATAAACCAATTTGGGTCTCAGCCACCAAAACTGTACTCCTTCTCCAGTCTGTACATCCTCTGTAAGTTCAGCAAACCTCTCAGAACAACTTAAACACAGAAAATCTACACTACAGTTTCTAAAACTTGAAATGTGAAAGGCTTTGAGCACACTCTGTCTGCAGTTTATCATTTACAATGACATTATGCAGCCTATTCTTGCCAAGCAACTTCACCTCTACCACTCTGTGTTGCTCTGTATTGTCAGCAGTGATGGGTTCAGAATTGCAGAGAAAAATGCTGAAAAGTGCTTCCCTGACAGCAAAGTTCCTCCTCACTTATATCACAAGATAAGTACAGGTAATACTGGTTAAAAAAACAAACATACAAACACAACACCCTCCAGAAATTTTTAAAGCGTATGACTATCCAAAACACAATTGATCAGGTTGTGCTATAAATTCTGTACCTGCAAATAAATCCAATGAACTTCCATTTCTACCAAGGGCCCCATTCAGATTACAAGAAACAAAGTGAACAGACTGTTAAGCAGCAACGGTAATTCAGAAAAAAAAACCCCACAAAATAACCACACAGAGGTAGCTTAAATCTTGTACTTTGGGTCATGTACAAAGAGTGCAGTCAAAGAACAACTGGGGGAAAACAGCACTTAGCTGTAACTGCAAAATCCAGCCCAGCTCAAACAAAGCTGCACTGCACCCAGAGCCTGGGTGGCCTCAGGGGCTCAGATGTCTGTGATGCAAAACCCTCAGCCCACAGCCTTTGGTCCAAGGTCTGTGCCAGCCAAACAGGATGACCTTGTCTTGTTTTACAGGAAATTTTCGTGACAATGCATGTGAAACAAGGGCAGGAAACAGGGCAAAAGGAGTAAAAACAAACACAAAAGTTGACTGGTGGAGATGGTCAGAAGCCACCAGCTGGAGGACACAAAGAGCTAAAAGGTCTCTTTCCAAGGGAGGCAGGCCAACCCTGGAATCAGCTGTCCTAACCTCAATCCCTCACCACAGCAGAATTCTCTTGCCACAGGCTGCTCCCTGCAGCATTTGGGCCCCACATGCACACAAAGCAGGCACCCCAGGTGAAGGTGACAGGCCTCAGGCAGGGAAGGGTAAAATCAGCTGTACAGCTCCTCCTCCCCTCAAAAAGCCAGGTGTAGAACCCCATCAAAGAACAGCAAACCATGAGACCTGAACACATCCAACTGAGCAAGCTAACCCCCAAACCCCACAACTAATGCTAACTAGCCCCATAAGTAAAGGGGAAACAAAATACTATTACTCAAGTCTCTTGACTTGTACTATACATAATTATAATTTTTCATGTGAGCTATCCCTATCTTCAGATGAACAAAAAACCAGTGATACCTTTACTAGACTTACCAGAAATTAGATTAAACCACATCTCAGTGATAACCCTACACAATATTTTTGCAAAGAAAGCCTGTTATAAGTTTGAGAGCCCACATTGAAATGGATGGAACTGAAAGCAAGCTGAGCAAAGTGCCACTCTGAACGTGTGTTTTGGGGTGTCAGAGCTTCCCTCACAGGCACAGGGACACTGACAGGGCTCCTGCTCCCTCGTGATGTCCAAAGGGACCACTGAGCAGCCAGGACAGCCATCCTGCTCGCCACACAAAGAGCTTCAGGGAAACACCTGCACATACACACAGGTTTGTGGGGCTCTGCTGCACCATCACAGTCACAGCACAGCAGCACAAAAGGGAGCTTGTGCCAAAGCTTGCTGGTTTAACTCATAACAAGCAATCTTCACACACCACAGGGCCACAGCTCTGCATACCTTCTGTGAGACCTTTGGGCCGGTGTTCCAGGATGGATTTGTCAGTTCTGAGCTCCTCCCAGTAACACTGGGACATTTTTCCAAACTCAGAGATCCTTTCCCCTGAAAGCCATCCTCCTGGGCTCCGGCACACTGCTGGTTTGAATCACTGCAGAACTCCCTCAGCCTGTCCAGTGTTTGCAAACAGACACGGGGCTTCTCACACTTCTGAGGTTCTTCTTTGGTGAAAATTCACAATAAAAACATGTTAGCAATTTATTTTCTAAAAGAGAATGTCTACCAGAAGAACATCAGTAAGCACAGAACACAATTATTTTGCTACATGCCTCTCTTCCCTCTGCTCCCTCTCCTCTCCCACTGCAGCATTTCTGCCAGCCTGACAGAATCATGCACTTAAACAGCTTGGTTAACTTCCCTGGAAAACCAATATTCCTCACTTGTGTGCTTCCTTCTGTGTGGGAAGAGATGCATCACTACTTTTTGGACTGAAAAGTGCACAGCCATAAATTTAGCTAAGAATACTGGGAGTCAAGCAGATTTTCTTTCAGTACATTTTTTTAAGCACAAAATATTGCTTCTTGAGGGTGTCCTAGTGATGTTTCAAAGCATCACACCAACAAATTTAATACTGTTTCCACTTTGAAACTTAAGAGGCTAATTCTTTCTACTGAAATTTAATGAACCTTATATTCACTGGTTTTTACACCAGCATTAACTTACTAAATTCTCTGTTCAAAGCCAGATGGAGCTCAGGCATTTCCAAGGCAGTGGAGCAGCTGATAATGAAAAATTTATTTATTGGCTGCCCATGCTTGAAGGTTTGCTAACAGTCAACTCACTTTTATCATGAGTCCTCAGTGGGTTACAGATCTCTTCCAGAGTAATCTGTCGTGCCTTGGCCTTCTTTTCACAGGGTTCAGTGCTTTCAGTAGATGTGCTCCTTTTTGTGCCAAATGTAGAAGCCTGAAATATAAATTAAACCAGTAAGTTCAGTCTTTTCTGTCTGCTGCTCTCTGAAAGACAATAATGCAACCAGCAACTTCATAAGAAGTTAATGCAAAATAATCCAACCCCCCCATCCCTGGAATTGTTCAAGGCCAGGTTGGAGGAGCTTGGAGCATCCTGCTCCTTAGCTGTGTTCTGAAACATGCAGTTAGAACACTATGTAAACAGAAAAATCTATCTTTTTTTCTGTTTCATCATTGGTCTTCTGCAAGAAGCTTGACTAGATGTGAAGAAGTAGCTTGTAAACCCAACAAAACATAAACTCTTTGCACAGAAGCACACAACTGCAGATGCTTTCAGCAGCTTGCATCCACATTTCATATTGCAACCTCAGATGGCTTAACCATGGAATTTCAATTTCATTAGAACCAAACAGGAACTCCAGCTTCACCAACCAAACCCAAAACCTCCACATAAGTAGCAGTTCTCAAGGCCACTGTTAAATACCACCAAATTAACACTAATTAGGAAGTTTTTTCTACAAGGGCAGAAAGCTTTAATCACACCTTTCAAAATACATTTGGACCAAAGGCAAACAAAACAGATGACTTGAGTCACAGGAAGAAAAAGCAAATCCCTTCCAGGGATGGAAGGGGCTGGAAACAGTAACTACAGGGAGACTGGAAAATACAAACTCAGGATGAAATCCAACTGCTGAGACGCAGCCACTTTTTCCCAGTGGTGGCACAGGGAGGATCTGCCAGAGCTCGAGTCACTTGAGCTCCAGCACCTGGGACAGGAGCATGGCTCACTGCCTACCAGAGCTGCCCAAAACTGGATTCATCCCTCAGTGTGCCACAAGGCCACAGTGACACCCTGGAGAGAGACCCTGGGTGTCAGTGCTGGGCAGGCCTGGGTGCTCGGGGTGTTCAGCACACCCCACTGTCCCAGTTATCTCAGTTATCCCAGTTATCCCAGTTATCCTGCCGTGATTTACACTCCTTACAGAGAGGCAGAGCTGGTCTGTGCCCCAGCTGTTCCTGCGTTCAGTGACCAGGGATTGGCCCCACATCTGTGAGCCCAGAGCTGCACACGTTTGTGTACATGGAATGGATGTACACCAACGTCCTGATTCACATCCTTAAAACCTGCTAATTCGGGCACTCTTGTGAAAGGGATGCAGCTGCTGCCTGTTCCACTGATCAGCTCTCACTGCTTGCTGATCAGGCTTCAAAGTACATAAAGATCAAACCTCAGAAAACATCCTGACTTGTGATACGTGGTCCACGTTCTGAAAACCCAGGACAGGGTGTTCAACGCTGGAGTGAAGCCCCAATGACATGGACCAACCTGCTGGCCTTGCCCAGCTCACCACACCCGTGCCAAGCTCCAGCTCCTCCAGAACAGGCACATCCCGAATCACGGAACGCCAGGATATTTGTGGTTGGCAGGGATGCGTGGGGATGATCTGGCCCATCCCCGTGCCCAGGCAGGGACACAGGAGCGTGCCCAGCTGGGCTGGGGTGGCTGCACACAGGGACACTCCAGGCCCTCCCTGGGCAGCTGCTCCAGGGCTCTGCCCCTCCATGGACACCAGTTCTTCCTCCTGCTGGGCTGCAGCTGCCTGGGCTTTATGTTATGGGCACTGGCAGCACCGAGCAGAGCCCGGCCCCAGCCTCTGGCAGCCCTGGAGATGTTCGCACGGGCTGAGGGATCCCTCTCACCTGCCCTTCTCCAGCCTGAGCAGCCCAGCTCCCAAAGGCTGCGCCCAGATCATCTCTATAGCTTTCCCTGGACCCTGCCCAGCAGCTCCGTGCCCTTCCTGCCAGGCTGCTCCCCGAGCACCCGGGTACCACACAGCCGGGCCCCGGGGCCGTGTCCGTGCCGCGGACCGACCCCGGGACAGACAGACAGACAGACCCTGGGCCCGCCCCGCCCCGCGCACCGTGTTTCGGGGGCCGCGCTGGCCGCCGCTCGCCGCCGCCCCGAAGAACCTGCTGAGCACCGGCTGCTGCCCGGCCGCGCCGCCCCGCCGGCCCCGCGGCATGGCCGGGCCCCGCGGCATGGCCGGGCCCCGCGCCGCGGCGCCGCCTCCCGCCGGATGCGCCCGCTCGGCCCGCCCCGGACCGCCCCGGCACGGCCCCGGCGCGGCGCGGGGGACGCGGAGCGGCCATGGTGCGCTCGCTCAACTCCATCGTGGCCGTCAGCCAGAACATGGGCATCGGCAAGGACGGGCGGCTGCCCTGGCCGCCGCTGAGGTACCGCGACGCGCCCTACCGCCCGCACTACAGCTCCCAGCGTGCCCCGCGCTGCCCCGCCGCGCCGGCCGGCTGCTGAGCGGCGCGGGGCACGCTGGGAGCTGTAGTGCTTGAGGGGATGCTCTGTGAGGCGGGAAAGCGGCGGCGTGGCGGGAGCGGGGCTGTGGGGTTGTTTTTAGTTGGGTTCTCTCACTTGCCGTGGCCGCAGGTTGTCGCTCATGCAAGCACATCTGGGGGACAAAGGTCCTGCTTCGGCCATGGCACCGGCCCAGCCCCGTGCAGCCGTCCCTCCCTGGCCTCCGGCAGCACTCCCATCACGAGTGGGGTTTTTTTGTTGAAATTAGAAAACTTACAGGAAAAAAAAAAGTTAGAAACTAGAGATTTTATTCTTAAGACACGTTGTAACGCAGTTCGTGCTTCCTCGGCAGGAATGAGTACAAGTACTTCCAGAGAATGACGAGCACGGCCCGCGTGGAAGGTAACGTGAGGGGCGTGTGGCACCGGACTCCCAAAATTCGGGATTCTGCCTTTCCCTGCCTCGGCCCTCGCACTGCACCCTGCCCTCGTGTCTCACCAGCTTTTCAGCCTTTGTGCTCGGAGGGGTTAGATAAGGAAAGCAGATTAATCAGATGTTTCAGAGGAGATGCAGGTGATCTCTTAGGAAACAGTTTTCAAGGCCTTCTTTCCACCACAAGAACAGACAACTTCATCCGAAGTGTACCTAACAGGTCATTACACGAAACTCCGGGTTAAAATGGGAAGGTTTTCACGAGCTGCCTAATTAGCAGAGGTGGTTTGTTTTTTTCAGCCTGCATTAGCTTATCTAAGTTGTTTGCTGTAGCTCAGCCTCGGCCATTTGATCCACCCCTCTGACCCTTGTGACAGTAATTTTGCTGAGTTTTCTGAGTGCTGAGCCAAATCCGTGCACCAGGAAATCCAAACCGTGCTGATGGCATGGACCAGAAATACAGCACTTGTTGGTCAACACGGTTACTTTTTCATGGTTTGTTTTGGGTTTTTTTTTTAATGTTGTTAAATTCATTTGTTTCATAAAAACTCACTTCTGGTCAGCTTGGTATATTCCCTTGTTTTGATTGGTGCCTTACTCTAATTTTCTGATTTGAATGTCTGTTCCATAATCCACAAGGAATGCCTAATCTCATTTGGAAACCGTTCTAAGTGAAAGACTTTATATATGTTTTGGAGACCTGATTCAGCCCTTTGCAACCCTGTGTGTGTACAAAAAAAGGACAGAACACAGCTGACGGTTGTAAGTCTTTTTAGATGCCTGCAAGTTGCATCATACCTGGCACAAATAACCTGTTATCAAGAAAAAGGATGTTCAGAATATAATTACAAAGAGACATTTTGCTCTATCCTGCCTGCAGATCTTTTGATAAGCTGTGGTCTTGGATACTAGACAGGTGAAGTGCTTCATAACCAGACTTTTTAATGGATTATGCTGCCATAAATCTTCACACCAGGGATGCCACCATTGCCTCTGTTGTGTCTCAGCCTAGGAACAACATGGAAAGAGTGACCATGTTGAAAATGTGTCTTTTTCTCTGATTACTGATTTTCCTCACAGAGAGATGCATTTCTTTCCTTAGCAGATTTACATATGAGAGGTAATCAAGTTATGAATGCCGGGTTTGGTCAGAAATCATAATTATGTGTGAGTGTTGGAGTATGATTGATCACCTGTAGCACTTCAGCTTTAGATTAAACCTGACTGATTCTTCTCCAAAAATATTGTGGGTTTGTAAATCTGTGTGTGACTCGTTTGAGAGCTGGGGTTTGTGCTTTTGCTGACTGCTGGAGAGGGGCTTGGAAGGGCAGGGGAAGTCCATCAGTGTCTCTAAACAATTCAATTCTCTCCTGCTCAGGTAAACAGAATGCCCTGATAATGGGTAAAAAAACGTGGTTCTCCATTCCTGAGAAGAACCGGCCTTTAAAAGACAGAATTAATATTGTGCTCAGCAGGGAGCTCAAGTAAGTATGGTAAATAAGGGCCCTGTCAAAGAAATAAAAGCCTGCACCAAAAAGTCTCTGTAGCATTGCAACATGCATTAGTTCCAAATGTAGCATTTTTGATACCTGGTTAGAAAGCATTTCTGCTGTTGGTTCTGAGTGTTACAACTGCTTTACTCGTAATTTTTAATTTTTTTAAAATTCATTCACAAGGTAATTGTCATTACTTTGCATCATGAGTACTACTTCTAGCTCTACTCACAGACCATTTGACAATTTTCAATAGTGCTTCTGACTAATGTGTTTAACTGTATTTCTCTAGTTCCTGCTTAGATTGGTGGCCCTTAATCCATTTTTTGGAGTTTATTTTCATTAGGGCTTGTGGATGAATTGTCCTTTTTCAGAACTCTCTTCTTGAATGCATCACCCACAGTCACACAAATATTTTTAAATACAAATGTCCACTTGTAGTGCTTTATTGCTTTGGAGGATGTTGGTGGAATTTGCAGGTGAGCATGTGGGTGGACAGGGAATATTGGCTTTTCAACTGGTTGTATTGAATGAAATACTAACATCCTGGAGTTCAAGTCAAAATCTACATTTAATTTCTTGATTATCTGTATTATCTGTGTTTAATTTGTAGATTGTGTATTTATGTTACAGATGTGTAAATTTCTCAGTTACACTTTTTCAAAAACATGTTGTGAAATTCCTGCTCTTTAATTTATAACGTCTCCTAAATTATGATTAAGCTGTGATCTGTTGAACCATCCTTCAGTCAGATGAGACTTCTAACATAATTTGCAATTACAGGCACTTCAAAATAATTAACTAATGTGAAACATGTAGTTATTTATTAATTCAGCAAAGCACATTTTGTGTCTCATTTGTATAGGTGATCTGATGAGTTGTCCTTTATTTCTTTAGTAATAGAACTTTGCTTTTTCCAGGGAAACCCCAAAAGGAGCACATTATCTTTCCAAAAGTCTGGATGATGCTTTAGCTCTTTTGGATTCACCAGAGTTAAAAAGTAAAGTAGACATGGTTTGGATCGTGGGAGGCACTTCAGTGTACAAGGTACATTTAGCCTCCTCCTGAGTCACTCATTTTCTGTGATGGCAGGAGGATGAAGTTCCTATTACTGCTGCTTTAGGAGGTGCTTTCCCTTCACATTACCAGCAAACTGCAGTGATTGCAGCAGAACAGGTCTCAGAGAGTGGGATCTCAGCTCTCAAGTTCAGAACACCCATCCAGAAACTGAACATTGCTCTTGCCAACGGGCCAGTGTCACACTGTTGTGCTTTTGAGAGCTTTTCATAAGTACTAAATTGCTGGGTTCTTCAGACAAAGCCCATATTGTTATGTTTATTTTGCTGAGATTGCTGACTGACCCTGCAAAGGATGTGAAAAGAAAAAAAGGGAAAAGTGCTCCAGCTTTTTTAGCCAGAGTATGACACTATACATGTAAATGGGGTAGAAAATAGGATTTGGAGAGAGAGCAAACAGGTCATGATGTCAGCAATAGCAGGAGAAAATCATGCAACAAAAGGTCGAACTCACTCTGCTTTCCCATCCAGCAGTGTTCCTACTGCTCCCACTCCCTGGGTCAAGAATTGTAAAGCAAATTCTTTTTAACAGCAAAAGAAGCAGTGCTGCTGTCCTTTAGTCATTGCAAGCATGATGAGATACACTGTAGTTGTTGTTCAGCCCCTGGATGTGTGATGGCAGTGCCATAATGCACCTGGTGGGAAGTCAGGGCTGGTGCTGTGCCCTGTGTGCAGGGCAGGGAAGTGCCTTTTTCTGCTGCTTCTTGCCTTTACACTTCATGCTCTTCATGAACCTCTCCTCTGTATCTGAGGAAATGCATTTTCATGGTAAAAACAGTGAAGTAGTTAGAGATTGCTAAGGTTATAAGAGGATGAGGTGCATTTGAAATAACACTGTCAATCCTCGTGGTGAAGCCCACCATGCATTCAGCCTGTAATCAGATGTTATCCTACAGAAGAAATGTCCTTGGCTCTCAGCCAAAGACAGAGGGTTTCTGGAGAGGGCTTCTCCTTACAGAGCTGCCCAGCAGGAGCCAGAGCCAGCTGTGGGCAGCAGCATTTGCCCCTTCTCTGCCACAGCCACAGGTTCAGCTGTAAAAAGTTACTGCTCCTTCTTCCAAGAGCATCTGTCTTGGAGGCTTCTATTTTAACTATTTTTCCAGCCTCTGGCTGATATTTGGAAGAAAGCAATGCCTTTTTTTAGACTATTACTCACCAATACTCACATTGTAAGTTTGCAGTTTTGGCCAATAATAAATTGGAATGTGTTATTTGTGCTGGTAAGTACAAGGGGATGTGTAAAGTAATAGGAGACCTGTTTACCCTGGACATGAGAAAGCATTGAGAGAGATGGGAATGTCCAGTGTGGAGAAGAGGAGGCTGCTGTGAGAGCTCAGAGCCCCCTCCAGAGCCTAAAGGGGCTCCAGGAGAGCTGGAGAGGGACTGGAGAGACAGGGCTGCAGAGACAGGACACAGGGAATGGCTCCCAGTGCCAGAGGGCAGGGCTGGCTGGGATTCTGGGATTTTGGGCAGGAATTGTTCCCTGGGAGGGTGGGCAGGGGCTGGGATGGAATTGCCAGAGCAGCTGTGGCTGCCCCTGGATCCTGGCAGTGCTGGACATTGGAAGAGCCTGGGACAGTGGGAGGTGTCCCTGCCCACGGAACATGATGAGATTTAAGATTCTGTCCAACCTAAACCCTTTTTGTGGTGCTAAAATTTCAGCTGTCTCCTCCCTTTCAGGCATCTAGTCAAGACATTTAAAGGGAAACTTTAATTACATTAGGGAGAAATCACAGTTTTATACAGATTTCTGCACTCAAACTAGCTTTTTGATGGTAACTGAGAGGGTTTTATGGGGACCATGCACATCTACCAGAAATGTAAGTAGTATTTTTAGTGTCGGTAGTAAAGATGCACAAAGGATTTTGCAGGAGTATTTCCATTATACCATGTAGAAATCTGTGGGAAATAAAACAGCAATTGGTAACTGAAGTGGATAATGTTATTCAGTAGTTGTAGGTATTTGGTTTTGAAGCATTAATTTGATCTTACTGGTTTGTGTGGCTTAAAGGCTGAGAACTGATTTTGTTCATTAATGCAGGTCTGTGCTTGTCTGTAGAAAGGCCTACCCCATTTTGATTTTTCAGGCTGTTACAGGACTCTCTTGCAGAAAACCAAGTCTATTTGTACTTTCTGCTGTCAAACGGAAAGGATGTTCACATGGGAGTTTCTTGTTGGCCTTTCAGATCAAGGGAAGCAGTTGCAGGTGGCAGATTTGCAGGTTCCCAGTGGGATCTGCCCCCAGCTTCTCTGTTCTGGAGACAGGAAGCAGATGCAGAATGTACTGAGTTGTGGGTGCACAACTGAGGGCATCTGTCAGAAGCTGCAGAAGCAGCTTTGCCGTTGCCTGACAACGCCCTCAGGGTCCACGTTGTTATTTGAGATGGTGTTCTGTTGTCCTGTGGAGCCTTCTAATGCAGCTCCTAACCTTGGCACACTCTGATACGTTATTCAGGTTGGCTTGGGGAGTGGGGAGCAGTTGGAAGACTCGTTAATAGTTGGACTCAATGATCTTGTAAGTGTTTTCTAACCTTAGTGATGATTCTACAGTTCTGTGATTGCAAAACCAGGTTTCTGTTCTGAGTTAAGACACTGCTGCACTTGTGTGGAGGTACTGTCTCTTGAGAGGTTCAGGTCTAGCCTTGGCTCTGAGAAATAGTGCTCCCTGAACATCCTAGGGGAATCAGGCCCACAGAAGGGCTTAGGCTGGAAAGGGTTTAAAGGCTGACGTCATTCCAAACCTCTTGCTGTGGTCTGGGACACCTTCCACTAGACCAGGTTACTCTGAGTCCACTCAGTATAAATTATATCAGTCTCTTAACTACATTTAACCTGTGTGGTTTAGACAGGTGAAAAACAAGGTTGAGGTTTTACTAGGAGTAGGACATGTAAGTCCATCACATCCTTAAATATTAAATAGGGTGTTAGAAAAGCCAAACAAAACCAACAGCAACAAAAACACACAAATAAAAATACACAAAAACAGACCCAGGTGTCAAGTTCCTTATGTGTATGGTTTGTGAGTATGTCAGCATTCCATCAGTTCAGCTCAGTGCCTCCTCTAATTTTTCTTCAGTCCCAAAAAATGGTGAAACCAATGGAGGGGGCTGGGCAGGGCAAGACTGAAGTGAATATCAGCAATGAACTACTTTATTCCTTGTGGAAATGGCAGCATTATGACAAAACTCCTTTTCCACGCTGCCACGTCCTCAGCAGTTTCTCACTGAGGCAGTGTCAGAGTCCAGGCCTTCCTTGGAGGTTCCACCTGTGGAAGGTTTTGTGTTTGACACAAAATTCACTTCTCTGAGGTTGCCTGAAGTTGCCTTGGGAGAGAAGGGAGGAGCAGGTGTTCCCGAGGGAAGGGGTGCTTGACCCCAGGGGCAGTGACTGGAATGGCAGGGGCCTCCCCTGGCGGGGCTGGGGGCAGTGGGACAGGTCCATGGGGCAGGGCCAGGCCCCATGTCCATAACCAGGTCATGCCTGGGCTGGGGCTGACCCGGCAGGGCTGTGGGCACAGGTCAGGATGGCAGCCAGGGGCAGATTTGCTGTGAACTTGAATCCCAAAGCAGGGGAAAGTCGCCCTGGAGAGAACAGAAATGGAGAAGCGTGTTTGTCCCTGCCCCTTGTGTGCTCACTGCCAGGCACTGGGCACTCCCAGCTGCTGAGGAGGAATGTGTGCCCTGGAACCAGCCCAAGCCTGTTGCTCTTGGCCAGGCTCTTTTCTCTTTGCTGTTTGCTGGTCATGAGCCACCTACACACACAGGTCTCCAGAGCTGGTCTGGCAAACTGGGGAAGCATTTGCGCTTCTTTTATGAATGTGGGGACAGTGACACATCTGGTTGGTTCATTCAGCTAATGAAGCCATTTCCCTGGAACAGAGGTCACCATCTGGTCTCTCTGGGGTTAAAATCAACTTTCTTGGCAGCACCTGTGGTCAGTCCCTCCCTGTGCTCTTCCCTGGCCTGTTGGGGTGGTAGAGAGTTCCTGATAAAGCTGAATTCCCGCTGAGTTGGATAGGAAGTCGGTTTGTTCTTCCACTACAAAGCAGAAGTGTGTCTCTTGTTTACAGAACACAGCATGTTTTTATTTGTGAAGCAGGTTATTATTCTTCTGTCATTTTCCAAGTGTGACTCTTCTTACCTCCCTGTCCTTAAACAAAGAAAAATACTAGTATTTGTGTACAAACTGGATGGACACCAGTTCAGTGCTGTTCGATGCTTGCGTGCTGTGACTTACCCTTTTCATTTTTAACTGTTCTCTAGTAGAACAGCTTTTCTACAAATTAGCCTCTCAGCAGTGGCTAATTAATGTTATTGGATTCCATTCGTTGTTACTGGTCCCTGTGCTTGTTGAAGTAGTACCTAATAGCCTGCTGCATGGTGAGTCACCTTCCACAAAGAGCATTGCTCATTGCCAGTTTAAGCAAAAGGGAGGAACAGCTACAAGCTTTTCAAAAATGGATTGTAACCAACCCTAGTGTAGCTTTTCATGGGTTATTTTAGTGCCTACAGAGTCTGGAAGAGTTGCTTTTTTTCGATCTCAAGACAAAATGTGTATTCCCAGCTCCTCAATTTGTTAGTGAAAAACTCACCTAGCAAACATTATCTTAGAACATTTTCATCCAAGGAGCTTGGAAATGTCAAAATTGTCAGCACTTGTTACCATTTTGCCACAATCCAGAGATCCAACTTAGAAGTTAAACTAAGGGGTAAATTGGTATCTGGAATTCCAACAAACACAGCACAAATCCGTAGCAGTGATATTAAACATCAGAGCAAATGACCTTGAGGTGTGGGCATCTCTTACCACTTAAACCTTCCTGTCTCCCAGAGAGGTGTGATTCAGAAATTGCTTGTTGCTAGTGGGCCTGCTGTTCCTTTCTTCCCACAGGGCTATTCAAATTTTGTTCTTAACTTCCGTCAGATACCCCAGGCTCTGAGAATAGGTATTGCTGCCACTTACCAGGTGGAACTGACACTGGGTGAAATTACCCCTTTAGAAAGTGCTCTTCAGCAGAGTCTAAAAGAGGAGATTCAGAGTGTAATTTTCACGGCTTTGCTAAAAGCCTGTGATACGTAAAATTGTGACTGAGTTTGTGTTGTTTCTAAAGGCAGCAATGGAGAAGCCAATTCATCATCGATTGTTTGTGACAAGAATCTTGAAAGAATTTGAAAGTGACACATTTTTTCCAGAAATTGACCATAAAGACTACAAGCTTCTAACAGAGTAAGTACCAAAATGCCGATCAGGCTTGTCTTCAGAATAATCTAATTTGAATGTTTTAAGGGTTCTATTATGGCCATGTTGGTTTGAGTTTAAGGTGAATTTTTCCCCAGAATCATACTTTACTTACAACTTGCAATGGCACCACACTCTACACAGATTTTCTTGGAACTTGCTCTGTTCCTCAACTTTTGTATGATCTTCACATTAAAGAATTTTCTATTTCAGTTTGGTTCAAATGTAACTTTTTCTTATTGTTTCCTGGTTTTGAACTACACAGGTATTTACTAAGCTTTGTAACTCTCAGTATGTTTTTAGAATTGCTGAAGACAAATTAAACGGATTTGACTGGAGAGACTTGAGCTTTATAGATTTCTAGGATTATTCCTTCCCTCCTGAGAAAATTACTTCTTCCTGACACATGTAGTAGGAAAAGCTGTACAAAAACTTACAGTTTCTGCCATTCACTGTGGTTTCTTCTACATTATTCTTGTCATAATCCCGTTGTGCTTTTCTGTCCTCTGCAACAAGATTACAGCCAACAGGCACTAAGGAAGCAGCAAAAATTCAGACGCCTGCCTCAAGAACGAGGGAGGACTGGACCTGTTGCTGCTGCTCCTGTTTTGGCTCTCAGCTGGTTACAGACCAGCAATGGAAGAAATGGAAAGTCTGAGGGGTGAAACTCTCCCCAGGGGGCACAGGAGTGGATTAGCACAGCTCTGGGGGAGGATAGGGGAAGAGGGATGCAGGACAGACAAGGTGGGTGGGGAGGATGAGTCACCTTCTCCAACTCCTGATATTCTGAACTACTCTCTGCTCATTTCAGTGTCCTGAGATCTGACCCAAAGCTCCCTCTCTCTCTCAGCTGCTCCTAGCTATGCGTTGTTTTTGGCCAATGTACTGAAATGAACATTGGTGTTAGAACATGATTTTGTAAAATAACAGGTAATTTCCTCACTGAAGTGGAAACCTGACGATGTCAAACCTAACCAAATAAATTTAAAATGTATCTCTCCCTCAAAGTCAGTATTACTCATACAAAATCCTTGTTCTTTCACGGGAAGATGAAAAGATTTTTGAAAGTGTCTATTAATAAGAAGTGGTTTAGAAAACCTGGAATATAGAGGTGCTCTTTCTATGGTAGCAGTCACCTGCCTTAGTAATCTCTTGCAGACTTTTAAAAAGCTTTGTCCTTAGCATTTCCTGTAAACCAATGTAGAAAAAGCAAGTGAGAAAAAACCCCAAAGTGTTCCATAATCTCTTCTTCCTTGCAGACATTTTGAATAACATATTGGATGCTTTAATAAAAATACCGGGTATTTCTTTATAAAGCCAAAAATATAGGTGTTGTTTTGTGTCAGAATATGATTTCTTGATCTAAAAGATGTGCATATAAATAATGGATAGTAATTAATAATATTCCTAAAAGCAATGTACCTGTTATAAAGACAGTGTTTCCAATTTTTTTCCAAACAACTTGCTTTTCTGGTTGCTTAGATAAATTACAGATGAATCACAATGATATTCTTACCTGCTTGTTGGCTTTTGCTTTTTCTTCTTCTCTCTCCCTAGGTACCCAGGTGTCCCTGCTGGTATTCAGGAAGAGGATGGGATCCAGTACAAATTTGAAGTGTATGAAAAAGCTGTTGTGGCACAATAAGGGAGGCATTTTGTACTTCTGTGTAAGGGCAGGTATTTTAAACCATGAAGTTTTACTGAGTTTAAAGATACATTAAATTTTTGAAGAAAATCATGCCTGATGGTAAAATTCCTCAGTAGTGAGTAATTCCAAAAACCACACCCCACACTTTGAAGGTCCACCCTGCAGAAGGGGCTCTGAGCCATTGCACAGCAAAGGTTGCATGAGACCTTGAACTGATCTTACAATCCATGGCAGCACCCCTGACAATTCCATGGGTAATGAAAGGCATTAGCCTATGTCAGAGCTTTTCTACTGAAACAAAGGGTTTCAGTATCTATCTCCTTGCCCAAAACATCCAGCTCTGAGAAGGCACCAGTCCTCCTGAGTTTGACTGGGATGTTGTATACATTTAGACAGCCTGTGGGTGTAGAGGTAGAGGTAAGCAAGCCCAGCAGGAGAAGGGGAATGGGGAAGTCTCAGGCAGCAGTTGAGGGATGCACAGAACCAGGACCTGTCACTCCAGGGTGGGTCCCCTCACAGAAGCCACTCCTGCAGCCCCCCTGCACCAAGCCTGGCCACATAAACCCAGCAAAATCTTGCAAAGAAGCTTTAATATTTCCCTAGGTTCACAGCTGTGTGAAAGCTTTGCTGCTCTCATAAAAAGTCACTGTGTCAGTTTGACCGCAGCCACTTGGAAGTGGAAGAAAATATACATTGATTTCTTAAAAGTCTGCGTTCCTATGTTCCTGCCAAGCATTATAAGTAAAAATGCAGTTTGTCTGTCAGTGTGATTTTGAGTAATCTATGTGACAAATACGGATTGTCAGCAATAGTGGAGTGGTTCTGTTTCATCTAAATATAGTTAAATACAAAAATACTAAAAATATCAAATAAACTGGCATAATTTACATTTGTGTTCCCTTAGATTATCAGCTATGAGCACCCCTTGGATTTTCCATGGCACTTTACTGCCTAGCTGATAAAAAATATATTTGTTGCAGTACCTGCTCTGAGTTGTCTCAGTTTTCTCTGTTTCCTTTGAAACTGTAAGCACTTCCCTGTATTGATCTTCTTGTTCCATGTGCACTGATGTTACATTGATCGATAAAAACAAGTTTGTGCTTACATAATGCAGCAAGAAGTCTCCAGAGTTTTAAATTGACAGCACATTGTTGAAGGGGAGGAAAGAGGCTGCTACCAGGGAGATGTCTTTTTTTTTTTTTTTAAATACATGTCACAGTGACCCTGGCAAGAGAATAACCTCCTCAAAGTGTTTAAAACATACCTGTTATAGGTCAGTGTTGAAAGCTCTGACACTTTGCAAAGTACTGTGTTTAGGACAACTGACATTTATTAAAAATGGAAGAAAAGACTTCATGCAATGTTGGCTGAGGCCAACATACATTAGAAACTTTGTGCCTAAGTGCAGAGATAGAGCTCACTGAGGCCAGGATGTTTTGCAGCATCATTTCAGTTTCAAGGAACTTTACCTTGGTTGCAAAAACAAGCCTGCTGAGAACGTAAGTGGTTACTCTTGATTCTTTGTGGACTCACTCAGTCCTCTCCAGATTTAACTATGTCGTTTGTCGGATACAACAACAAATTAAGTTAATTGACGTTTCCTGGAAATGTGGACTTGTGAGTCTCCTACTTGAAACTTTACAGAACATAATGCTGTTCCTTCAGTATGGCTCTCTGCCACAAGGATGCGTTTTTGTTTGGTTTGGTTTTTAGTAGAAGCACCTTCTGTACCACAGCTTTTCAATATACAGAGCCCTGTCGAGAGCTAGGAGAAAGCATTTGACTGCAGTGAGGCTGAACCCAAAATCCTGTTCACCCCAGGGACAGACACCCAAGCACCACTGTGACCACACCAGGGTTAGAGGCTCGCTGTGTCAGGATGGGTAGGCAGAAGGGAGTGAGCCTGTGTGCTCAGCAAGCACATGCAGACTGTTTGCTGTTGGGTGTATTTTGACAGTGGTTCACTAGCCTCTGTTACCTCCCCAGCGTAAAAATAAGTCTTTTACTGAGCTTGAAGGGAAAAAAAAAAACACAAACGTGTTCCAAATGCATCTTCCCCATGTTTTGTTTACTCCTGTACCTCATTGATGAATGATTCCTTGAAAAGCCATAGATTCTCATTATGTCCAGTACAGGGGAAAATGTCATGTTTTTACCCAGTTCCATGCAGCTAAGTGCAATGAATAGCATCATGAGTGACAGTGTAATTACCAATCACCAAGAAAAGTCTATACAGGTATAATTTAATCCCCCTCATTCATGCTTTCCCAGGAACAAACTGTTCCAAACATATTAAAATTTTAATTTCAAGGATAATACTAGATTTAGCAAGATAGCTAAAACCAGAGGGTTTGCATAAAAAGTGAAAAACAAACGTAAATGTTTTTATTGCTTTTCTATTACTCATTATCTCTTATCTGACAGTGGACAGTGATTTCCATTTGGCAGTAGAAAGCTGATGTTTTCAGTAGTGTTAGAGCCACAGTGTATTCAAGGTCAGAGCTGGGAACATTCCAACAACAAATCTCTATCGTGGACAGCAATCCATGGAAAAGAAAGGTACACTCTGAAAAATAAGTTAGCTAATTTAGCAAATAAAATACTATTAGCATTTCTACAGAAGAGCAGGGGAAAAACAGGAAGGAGAGAATAGCAGTGATTATCTTATTCAGGTTATCTGAGGAAAGCACTGGTAGCACTTGACATAACATCTTGATGGAACAGACAATTGTGTTGTCTTCATCTGGCAACAGCTAATTTGCTGAGGACTTAAACCTAAGCCCAAATTTACTTTGAGTAGTTAAAAAGTTCTGCCAGCAGAAGGTAGGAGCAGGCAGAGGCAGCAGCTGACTTGGAAGGAATTGTTCCTTAATCAGGACAGAAAAATTAGGTGAGCAGAGGTGACAGATGAGGTGACAAATCCTGGTTAAATACAAAGCTGGGAGATGCCTCCCGTGTTGTTCAGGTGTGCAGTAGCCGTCTCTGCTTGCCCTGGAGGGCTCCAGGAATGAAGCCAACCAAGTTAGGGAAAGGCTGAAAGAGCCGCGTCCTGAAACAGAAGAGTGGAAGAAGAGAAAGAGAGCGGAGAAGGGGAAATTGATGTTTCTTAGAAGGATACATGGTTTATCGTGTTAGTTTGCCCTGCAGCTATAATTACTAAGAAAACAGTTTAAGAGTGCTGTGAGGTTTAGCACCTTTAAGATGCTGTGACAAAGTATGTCGTTACTGAGGGATTTTCAGGGTTTGGGCGCTGTGTGACTGCCTTTGTCAGCTCCAGAGAATTCTCAGCTGGAGTTGCTGTCCGGAGGTGCCAGAGCCTCCAGGGGCTGTCGCTGTGCCCGGCCCAGTGCTCTCCTGCTTCTGCTTCTGGGACTGCATGTGGGAAACCTGCTCTTTTCCCTGTCCCCACTTGTCTTCAGCTGGCTCTGGGTGATCCTGGGCCATTCTACCCTCTGCAGATCATTCTGTTTCCTTTCTCCAACATCAAAGCAAAATTCATACAATAAGCCTTTTGTTAGATTAATTGACATGGTTGGAAAAAGGATAGGTGAGCTCTCAAGCAGAGTTCTATTATGATTACATTTTCAGGATTTTTTTTCAAGTGCCTTGGACGAGTTTACATTGCAGAAGTTGCCGGTTCATCTCCAATAAATTGTGTGGGTTAAAGTTGACTGTCTTTTCTCACACATCTAGTTTTGATCTTTTCATCGTTTAACGGTTTAGCCACAGCATTTGTATATCATCTTCAGTCCTTTGAGCTGTGGTCCTCGCCATTCTGTCCCTTATCTCTTCAGCTGTCCCATTGGATTGAAAATTTACAGAAATTCAGAGAATTGGGCTGTTCAAGAGAAGTAGATTTTTAAAATAGATGTCTCCTAAGTACGTGCTTATTTCTGATTAAGTAGTGGTGAAATGCTTTTCTTGAAATTGGGCCATAAGTAAGCAAAGGTGCAGGTATAAAAATCAATATTTTGTTAAGTGATCTGCAAAAAAAAAAAAATGGGGGAAAAGTAAATACAAAGTGAGAATAAACAGAGCCTGGGGACAGGAAATGAATGATCCAGCATTACCTATGGAGCCATAAATCAATGTCTTTTCCTTCCCTGAGCAGTTCAGTTTAAAAAGTTCCTAATACCAAGCAGAGTCTTTTTCACTAAGCAAGCCATCAATTCAGAAGCCATAAAATCAGTGATTTAATTGAGATGGACACTTGCATGAAAACAGAGCATTTTGATGTTCATCCTTCCTCCAAATGCAGTTTTCCACACAAAGCATTGGCTTTGGACAGCAGTCCCAGTGGATGGATTACCAGCCCTTCAGTGGAGATCCCTGCTTCACCTGAATAACTTAAAATGGATTGGACCACTGAATTGCACTAAAGCTTGTTCAGTTGTACTAAGGAGCACTTTAGAAGCATTTAGTCTTTTTAGTTGTGTATCAGTAGCTCATTGAACACGGCCAAAAAAGCTCCTGGAAATGATTTCTTGTAAAAACAGCTTGAAAAAGGACTTCATTTTCATGAGAGCAAGAAGGTACCTTTAATCACTATGCCTCTTCTTGTTTGGTTTTGTTCAAAAAGATTAAAATGTGGATCTGGTCTCATCAGCTGTCCTAGGTGGAAAACTTCATTAATGTAACATATGTAAGTTTAGAAAGACTTTTTTTTTCCTAATTAATTTTCAGACCTTTTTTCTCACGCATGTTCAGTTGTTTACCATGTTGGAAGGGAGCCCATTTGACAGGAGTCTTTACTCACTGAGTACTTTTGTGCATATTGCTATTTCAGCCAGTCAAAATTGATTTCTTTAGTGTAGACTCTCAGTGTCTCTCATGAAATAATGGTTATGTTTCTGATGGAATCATGTAAATTTTTTTGTTGCAGACCAGTTTCACATTATTTCTGCACAATTCACTTTTTCCAAGTTTGTAATTCAGATTCTTTTAAAAAATGCTCAGAACATAAAAGTGCAGCCAACAGTCTTCTGCAATCTAAGCAACAATTTATAAATGTACATACGAGAAAGATTCAGCTCTAAGGATGTTCACCAACAGTGAGAACTGGCAAAAGAGAATTATCCCCTGAGTGCTGATTTATAGCACCCAGGAAGGCAGCACTTGAATTGTGCAGCCTTGCAAAGGCTTGTGCCCATGGAACAAGACATTTATTGCAATATGTTCTCTAAAACTGTTAGAGGGAGCCCTGCTTCCGTCACCAGCCACAATTATTCCTGCAAGTGTCACAAGTGCAGTTCCCACACACACTCAGTTTTTTAATCGAAGTACTTGGCAACAAACCACCAAACACTTCAGGGAGATTATTTATCCAGGCAGAAAGCTCTGTGTCATAAATAGCTAATCAAAACACGCCTGATGGGAACCAGGAGATACCTGGGCCCTGGCATGATGTGACTGGAGGCAGAGGGTCACCCCAGAGCCTGCTGGCAGGACAGTGCAGCACCACGTGCCTCCAAATTGCCTGGTAAACAAACCAACAACATAACAAGGCACTTCTCTAGATTTTATATTGCACGCATGGCGTTTTTGTGAGACACTTCATAGACTCCTAATTCCTTCTGTTTGGTTTTGGTCATTATTTTTGAAGCACAAAAACATAGCACTCCACTTCTCTCTTAGACCTCTCCACTGATGTCTCTACATCACTACCATAATCCCCTTTCAAGATTTTGAACAAGCAAGCAGCTATGCCTGCTACATTTAAGAGATATATTTTTAAGAACACTGTTGTTTACAACACAAGTGCATTCCTCCCAGCAAACAGTAAACATCTACCTCTACCTCTGTACCTAATGGTTTAGAATGTATTTAACGTACCAAGGTAGTAGACAATAAAAATAATTTCAGGGTTTGGTTGGGTTTTTTTCAGTCATCCCAACAAAACCAAGTTAATTTGTCTTCTATATTTTTCCATTCATTCACCACTTTGAAAAGAATTCTGTGCCCTAACACATAATAAAGTAACTGAATAACTGGAATGACTTACGTTAGATTATATTCTGTTCAACAATTTACATGGCAATGCATTAATGCATAATTAATTACATATGTAAGCAATCATGGCTCCTTCCCTTGAATGAGTTCTTGCTGGTGTAGGCTAAGACTGGCCAGTACCAAGCATGATGGTATTAACAATTCCTCCTGGGAACAAAATCCAAAAATAGGCAGGGGGTGTCAGATCTAATTTAACTGTTTCCACTCCTTTCTTTCTTTTATTTACCTGTGAACAAAGTGGAGCAGCTGACCAGGATCCCTAGGAACACAGGAAAGGCCCATATGTGGCTGATGACACTTGGTTGCCACAAGCCCTCAGGTGTGCCTGGACTGCCAGGTGCCAAGCCAGGCCTTTCAGCTCAGAGACCACTTCCCAAAATAGGGCTCCTGGGCTCCAGGCCTGCCATCCAGTGCTGGGCTTCCCACAGCTTGCTGGCAGCTGGCATCCAGAAAACAAATTATGTCATTTTCCTGCCTGCCTGCCCATATTTGGGCACAGTTTATCAGGAAACACCCACCTGGGGCCACACTGTGACCTCAGAAATGCTCATTAGGTCTTGGACAAGCAGCACCTGGGCTGAGCTCCTCCTGGGTTACCAGAGACACTGCCTGCTTCCAGGATCTGGTGCTGGCTGATGAGCAAGTCCAAGTGGACAGACATTTTCCTTACGGAACGTTCAAAGAAAGTTGCCAAGCAGAACTGCAATCCGGACAGAACATCACTGTGACCCTACAGAGATCGGTCCTAAGTGAGACTTTCCCTGAGCTCAGAGGCATTTCCCACAGGGGTGAACCTCTGCAGGGACTGTACTCACCTGAAGTCACTGTCATGCTTCTAGTAAATTCTACAGAGTCCTTTGTTAAATTATTTAAATTAGGCTGTCAGTTCAGTGCCGTTATGTTTGAGTGCTGTTAAAATCTTTAGGTCTAAAGCTCTGGTCAAGTCTGAGGCTGTGTACTGAGCCCCGTAACTCAGTGACAGGGTCTCCGTATTCCTTTGCATCCTCAGCCTTTCCCATTCTTACTCTATCTCCTCTGCTCAGCCCTCACGTATAGCACTTTCATTTGGTTTTAATTTTAGATTGATTGATTCTAGATTTCAGTCTGTAGTGAGTAGTAAAGTGAAGCATGCCAATGAATTTCGTTGCACTTTCACTTTCGTATTAAACCCGATCTGGCAATACCTTTTCTTGTGATTCTTTGAGCAACCTAGAACATTCATTTGTGACAAACATTTTTAGTCAATTCATATTAGAATTCTGCGACCATGAAACTTTCTCCTGGTACATATCCAGGCAGCCCAACTGTCTGTAATACAAGAGAGATATCAAGAACTGTGATAAACAAATATGCCATGTGCATTTGCAAACATCTTGTGTGTTTTATAATAAAATTTGTGCTGCATGAACGTGTTCCGTGCTCTGGCTTTCCACTCTCCTTCACTTTTAGCAGGAACTTCTTGATACCAATAGTTGTTTTTCTATCCAACCAAGGGTATCCATGGTGATGTTTATAAGAAAAAAATCTAATTATCTTCATAAAAGTGTTCTTCCAAGAGCTGGTTTGATACACTGATTTTTTGGGTTTTTTTTTTTTTTTGGTCAATGATTCATGTTGGCTATCAAGCTCAACAGCACAATGCAGGCAAGGATGGAAGGAGGAATAAGAAAGGGGACATTTAGAGCTGCAAGAACTACAGAAGTGGTACTGTTTCAGCAGCAAGAGTGCTGGTTTATACACAAGTGTACACCGCCTCTCCATCTCACAGAATTAACCCAACAGCAGGACTGTGAAGAGCAGTAAACTGAAGAGTGGGTGCTCAGTACACATGCCTTTCTGAGGCTGCACGGCAAAGAGAATTAAGAGTGTGGATGAGGTAGAGAGGAAAAGAAAACAAAGATAATTAGAATCTTACCACAGGCAAAAAAAAGCCCGAAACATTTGTGGACATTCTCCCAACTTAGTTTTTGAAAGAGAAGGTTAAAGACTAACTGAGGAACCTGCCCTTGGTATGCTGTTTGTCTTAGTGGCTTATTCATACAATTTATCCAGCTCTTAGTCATGACGGTTTCTCATTGATCCTGACGTGCACTTTTAAAAAATAGCAAGGCACAAATCCCCTTTGCATTGCTCCTGGAACCTTCTGTGTGCCGTGATGCCGAAATCAGCGCAGTGCAGCTGAGGCGTGCTGTGCCTGGCTGCTCGCAGCGGGGCCGTGCTGCCTGTTTGTCTGCCAGGTTAGCTCACCTCCGTGCGGGGTGCTGCGCTCGCCCGGTGACTGCTCCTGTCCCACGCCCTGCCAGAGTCGCTGCGAGAAATGCCCTCCCGGGCACGGTCCGCAGTCCTGCGGCTCGCAGGGGTGAGCGAGGGCGCAGCGCCCAGGCTCCCAGCGGCTGAGGAGCGGGGAGGGAGGCGGCGGGCCGGCCGCTCCGAGGGGCCGCGGGCCTGCCCTCAACGGAGCGGCCCAGGCCAGCGGGGTGTCTGCCGGGAGACCCCACAGCAGCTCTGTGCGGAGCGGAGAGGCTCAGCCAGCTGCGCCTGGAGGAGGGAATGGCCAGAAGGGGCCTCACTGCTGTACCCAGCACCTGCGAGGAGAAGAGAACGCAAAGGCGGCATCCTTCCCAGCAGCGCCCGGTGACAGCGCCAGGGCCAACAAACAGAATTAAAGCTTTCCTCTGCATCCCAGGAAAGCCTTTTCCACTGCGAGGCAGCCCAGGAAGGTTGTGGAGTCTCTACCCTTGGAGACATTAAAAAAGTGGTGAGGGTGTTCTGGCTGTTGCTGGGAGATCAGAAGGCTTGGACTGGATGACCTCCAGAGACCCCCTCCAGCCTCAACCAGACTGCGTTTTTGTGAAGCTGTCTAAGCTTGCACGGAAACCCAGAAGTGTCTTTGACCATACTAACCAGGAATTACAGCAAATCCAAGCTTGGTCACACGTGAGGGAAGGATCTCAGCTTCCTCTCAGCCCTGTGCAGTCCTTTCCCGGTGGCTGGAGGCAGCGCGGTGGTGAGGAAGGTGTGTTGTTTCTCCGCTGGGATCACAAAGTACAGCCAGGGGCTGCCTGTGTCGGGCGCCGAGGGAGCCAGCGAGACTGCAGTGAGCTGGGGCCCGACAGTGAGAGGGGGCTGTGGGGCGGTGTGGGAGCAGGAGGGGTGCAGGCGTGAGGGGACCGGGCGCGACAGGAGGAGCTGAGCGCGTGCTGCAACGGGGTGTGTCGCGATGTGAGGGGGCCTGTGGGTCTGAGCAGTCGCGAGCAGGGAGAAAGGAGTGTGAGGGGTCTGGGGGAGACCTCGGGTCGCGAGGGGTGTGGATACAGGGGAGGTGAGGGGGGTGCAGGGTGGGCACCTGCGGGGGTTGGGGGAGTGCGAGGGAGTATTTTGGGGTGTTGAGGTGTTTGGGGACACACCAGGCTGTGAGGGCCTGTGGGGTGTGAGGGGTGTGACGGGTGTTGGGGTGTTTGGGGACATACCGGGGCGTGAGGGGTATTTTGTGCTGCTGGGCTGTGAGGGAGTACTTTAGGGTGTGAGGGGTACTTTGGGGGCGTCGGTGTGAGGGGGATTTTTTGGGGTGTTGGAGCTCACGAGGGGTATTTTGGGGTGAGGGGGTATTTGGGGGCGTGTGGGGTTCTTTGGGGGTGCTGGTGTGAGGGCGCTGTGGGGCCGTGTGGGGCCGGCTGTGGGTCCGGCCGTGGGGCCGCTGTGGGGCCGTGTGGGTCCGGCTGTGGGTCCGGCCGTGGGTCTGGCTGTGGGGGCCGTGTGGGGCCGTGTGGGTCCGGCTGTGGGTCCGGCCGTGGGGGCCGGCCGTGGGGCCGCTGTGGGGCCGCTGTGGGTCTGGCTGTGGGGCCGCTGTGGGGTCCTGTGGGTCCCGCCGTGGGTCCGGCCGTGGGTCCGGCCGTGCGGGGCCGCAGCCCCGCCGCCGCAGCGCGGGCCGGGCCGTGAGGGGCCGGGCCCGGGGGTGGGGGCTGCGGGCCGCGGCGGTGCCGAGCCCGAGGGCGGTGCCGGGGGCGGCGCTCGGTGTCCCGGCGTTGCCGAGTGTCCCGGTGTCGCTCGGCGCCGCCGGGAGCGCCAGCAGCGGCGGCTCCGTCCCGGGAGCAGAGCGGGCGAGCGGCGCTGCCGCCGGCGGCCACGGCGCGCGGGTAAAGTATTCAAACTAATTCTCACAGCCTTCATCCGGCGCTGCTCATCTGCTGCTCTGTGCGTGCTGCTGTCACTTTGCCGCGGAGAACTTCGCGGTCCTCGCTTTTCCATTTGGAGCCGCCAGGTTGCAAGTTGTGGAGGAAACTTTGGGGTGGTGGTAGAGGAGCTTTGGCAGCGCTGGAATGGTAATTATTTTAAATCAAAAGTAGCTCGTATGCGGTAAATTTGAGCTAGGAAAACTACTCCGACTGATTTTGCCAGGCTTAATGTGTATATGTAGAATCATAAAAATACCTAAATGCTTATGCTCTTTTAGTGTGTAAGGACGTCTTTTTTCCGAGATGAGAATCAATGACAATTTTACTGGAATGACTCTAGCCTCTCTAAACACAGCTGTGAGAGCTCGTTTAACTATGAGGGTGCTGAGGCACGGAGGGCAGGGAATCTGGCTCTCACATCGAATAGGTGAGGAATACTTTGCAAGAACTCCTTCAATCGTATCATGCATTCATGACACTGTTGCCTTTGTTTATTTGTTGTAACATCGATGGGCTCTTTCTCCCTCAGTGCTGTGATTAGGCTATTAGATTCAAAATCAGGTTTTCATGAGGTGCCTGGTGCTATTTTGCCTCAGAGTACTTTCCGGGACAATATTACTGCTTGAAAACAAATATAAGCATTTTCTAGATGGAAAGCACAGTGTAGCAGTATTATTTGTACAAGAATAAGAGGAATTTGTGGGTGATCTGACAGACCAGTCTAGGATTCAGTGTCACACACTGAGCTCCATAAGTTCCTCATTCCTCAAACTGCTTTAAAGCTCGAAGCTGCTTTCAAAGTTTACCTTCACAGGTGAGAGGCAACAGTGTCAGTCCCGGTAACTGAGGAACTCGTGCAGTGCTTCTGACAGAGCAGTTAATTACATTTAGGAACGCTGTGTAATCCCCATCTGTTCTGCACCGATCTGCCGTGAATTATCCAATAATTTACTGTTCTAGGGAGTCTGCCTGACCTGTGGTCTTTCACTCAGGAAAGCCAGCTGTGGGGTTTTGGGAGCAGGCTGCACCCAGTGCAGGTGTGATCCGATACACAGATGAAGTTGTGGCTGTCACCAGCACCCGGGAGTGTGTTCTGCATGATGTTGTTCCACTTGTCAATCTGTAACGCTTTCTTTTGATTGTGCAGTATCTGATTTTGAAGTATTTGTGGGTTTCTCTTCCCCATTTCATCTTGTCCTCACTGTTCTCTGCACAGAAACATCTCAGGCTTTCTCCAGGCAAGTCCACACCTGCCAACACCATTTACTCCTAACTTTCAAACTTCAACCATTGTCTTAGGTCAGCCCTCCACTCTCAGATCAACAGTCCTGCTGAAGTCGGTGGAAACAGCAAATTTAAGCAGCAGGAGGGGTTGGATGAGATGTCAGGGAAGCAGCCTCAACTTTAGCCCTGACCTGCTGCACCACTCCAGGTAGCATTATTCTCTTCTCATGCCTGTTTAACATTTAATGTTCTTTTGGTCATAGAAGGTGTTTCTAGAGATGAAGAGGTTTATGTAATAAGAGCTATATGCTGTCACCTAAGTAAAGGGAGCAGGTAAGTATCAGAGGGGCTTTAGATAAATAGGAAAGAAATGTAAAGCCACCAATAACTTGCAGGGAGGTTAAAACCAGGGGAGAACACTACCAACATTCCAGCATGTGTGTTATCTATCAGATATTTCTCTGCAGTTTCCTCCTGGAAACCTAAATGCACAGATTAATTGGATACTTTTATAAAAGACTTTACAATAATCTTGAATACATTACTTGTCAAAAGTGCGCATAAAAATCACAGTAATGATTTGCACTTCAGTGAAAGCTGAGATAGACAGTACTGAGTCCTGTACTTTCAGCATCATGGAGCGAATCCTTAAAGTAATTTTGACACAGTTACCTTTTAAAAATATGTTATTAAGACTGAGGGGTGAAAAAAGCAATCCACCAGCCAAAGTCAGATTTCCTCCCCAGATTTCCAGGGAGGAAATCTGACTCTCATTTTTTTTTGCTTGTTGGACTTTTGCAACAAAGTATATCAAGATTATCCCTCGATTTTGGTATTCACAGTAAAATGGAATGAGATTTTTCTGCTTTTCAGTTAATCACCAGACCATTACTAGTGTCTTCAGTGATGAATAAAAATGATTACTTAATTTATTTTACAGTTCAACCAGTTAAACACTTTTATTTCTTTACAAATACATTGTAAATAAATGAATGTAATAATTTAATGCATATCTAATCTTGTATTGAAATAATATTGCTCTGCCAGTTATCAAAGACTGTGTTGGTTTTTTTTTCTCTAAAGGTTTTCCACACAGGTGAGCAAGCTCATACAAGACATAGAAGTTTTAGTTGCATGTCTGCAGGTATGCATTCATATAAGACCTTTTGTTATTTGTGCCACAAAACAACAAAATTATGCTCTTAATTTTTTGTCTGAAGCCTTCTGTTTCTCTTTGATGCTGTCAAATATTTCTTTTTTTGCAGAGCTGGTACTGTCTGCTCTGGCAGAGGACTGTGTAAAGGACAGTCAAAAAGTGAGAAGGTGACAGTCATGCTTTAATCTTTCATAAACGCTGTAATTATATTGAAGTATTTTTTTTAGTGTTTAATACATTTTCTGTAATTCTAAAGGGAGGGAAAACCTTTCTTCTTTTCTTCCCTTCCTAGTTTTTTTTTTCCCCCACAAAATACGAGGGTGTTTACAGGAGCAATTAGCACAGTAAAATCCCTTTTTTTCCCCCTCCCTCCTTCCTTGTCTTTCGGCGGGGGCCCGTGTGGTTCGTGGGGCAGGAGCAGGTGGGCAGAGCGGAGGATGGAGGGGGTGGACGTGCCGCCCGAGGGCTACTCGCTGATCAAAGCCGTGTACCAGCGGCGCCTGCGGCTCACCCGGCTGCTGATCGACGGCGGGGCCTACGTCAACGAGAGCAACAGCCGCGGCGAGACCCCGCTGATGATCGCCTGCATGACCAAGCACGCCGACCTGCAGAGCGCCAGCAAGGCCAGGATGGTCAAATACCTGCTGGACAACAAGGCCGACCCCAACATCCAGGACAAGTCCGGCAAGACGGCGCTGATGCACGCCTGCCTGGAGAAGGCGGGCCCCGAGGTGGTGTCGCTGCTGCTGCTGAGCGGGGCCGACCCCAGCCTGCCCGACCACGCCAACTGCTCGGCCCTGGTGTACGCCATCAACGCCGCCGACAGGGACACCCTGGAGCTGCTGCTCAAGGCCTGCAAGGCTCGCGGCAAGGAGGTGATCATCATCACCACCGACAGGTCCGCCTCGGGGAGGCAGAAGACAAAGCAGTACCTGAACGTGCCGCCTCCGGACCTGGAGGAGTGCGTCTCCCCAGCCGACTGCACGTCCCCGTCAGAAATAGAGCCGGACGAGGGTCCCGAGGACCCGTTCAGCTTTAAGGAGCTGTACGGCGGGCAGCAGGCGGACAGCTCCTCTGAGAGAGTGCCGCTGATGACCAAGCCCAGCTCCACACCGGCGCGGTTCAAGCTGACGCAGGTGCTGCACTGTGATCCCTGGCTGAAGTGCTGTCCGCCAGTGTTCCAGCAGAGGAAAGCGGCTTCTTCTCAAGAGCTTCAGGGCAGCAGTCCCATAGAAGAGCTCTCCTGTAAAGCCACTGGCCTTGACTTGTGCACGTGCGTCACCAGCAGCCACGACGGCAGAGACAGGAAAGACTCTGCTCAGGTGCAGAAAACCTCTGATCAGACCTTGTCGAGGAAAGCGTTACGTGATGCAATAAACTATCAGACTCATTTCATTGAAGAGAAACACAACCCCAGTGAGATTCCCATGGGCATGGACGCCAGTTTGGGACAAATCAGCTTACTTTCCAACATCGGCAGTATTATCAAGAAAGGAAACGGAGAACCAAATTACAACATCTCCAGCTCTCAGTTAACCAACAGTCTAATTCCTGCTGCTGATACAAAAGGCAGTAAGTCACCAAAAGGAAATAGGGAGATTCTTCCTACATACCAGACTTTGTTACCAAGCCCCAGAAGAGCTCTGGAGATGACTCCCGTTTCTCCCAGGGGCAGACGGGCTCCTCTGGAGGGGGAGGGCTCCGGAGCCTTAGCGCTGGAACAGACCAGGCCAGGCTTCCTGCCGCCACTGAATGCAAACCCCCGGCCCCCAGGCCCAGAGCTCACTGTCATAAACACAGTTTCTGGAATGATCTCTTATGGACAAACTCACTTAGTGCCACCAGGATCTGCTTTCCCTAAGGGGACCAAAGACACGAATCTGATGCGGAGGAGGCCCTATGAGCAGATAACAGTCTAAGCAGATTCAGCAATTACTGCGTTTTTAACAGGAGAGCAAAGGGGATATTTGTAAATATTCACTGCAGTCCTTGACTGTTACGGTATGTATCACAAAATAGAGCAGGTCTGTGACGTAAACTCATGTCTGCCTCAGGATGAGTGGAATAGCTCAGGAACTAGATGAGAAGACATACTACCTAGGGAGGCTGTCTTCTGCAAGCTAAGGAAGGTTTGTTTTGCTGGTTTTGTAAAGTTTTCAACTTGCCTGTGGCAGACCGAACCCACAACGGTCCGTAAGCATTGCAGTTCTCATTGTTGGTTGTAAATACCACCCCCCTAATTTCCCCAAACACACACATTTTCCCATTTCAGCACCCGGAGAGGCGGTGCACAGGGAGTTTGGGAGCCTGAAGCATTGGACTGGGATGCTGGACAGCAGACCGGCTCTGTCCAGGTTGTACATATGCAGAACCCCAGAGACAGCGCCGTGCGGTGGGGCGGGTGGCAGCAGGAGCCACCGGCAGTGTCTGCTGGCCCCAGCAGCCCCACGGCGAGCGAGCAGACACGTCGGAGCTGCAAAGCTGCGAGCTGGCAGCGGGCTCGCACCCGCGGCCGGCGCTGGAGGCCGGCCGGGCGGCGCTGCCGGGAGCGCCGCGTGTGCCACAAGGCAGCCCGGACCGCGCCGGCCCCGGCGCTGCACAGCGCGGGCTGCCCCAGCTGCAGCCCGTGGAATCCCTTCGGAAGAGCAAGGGTGCGGCACAGCCTGCACCTGACCGGGCTCCGCTGCTCCCTGCAGCTCGGGAGGCCCCCAGAAAGAGACCCCGGGCCAGGCTGGAGCGATCTGCCCCCAGTCAGAGCCCTTCTCGGCGGGGTACAGACACCGGGACACACCCGGACGGGCTCCGTGAGCAGGGGCGCTTCACACACAGACACACACCCTGAGGAGCGGGGCAGGGCTCTGCCCTGCTCAGACCTACAGGACATGACAGCTGTGGGGAAGTCGGGGCACTGGCACAGTTTTCCCAGAGGAGCTGTGGCTGCCCCGTCCCTGCGAGTGTTTCAGGCCAGGCCGGACCTTGGAGCCGCCTGGTCTCGTGGAAGGTGTCCTTGCCGTGGCAGGGGGCTCGGAATGAGACAGGCTTTTATTTCAGATGGTTTCCAACCCAAACCAGTCTGTGATGGGTGAGTCCAATACAGAACTCACCTGGGCGATGGAAACCCACCTTTTGCCTAATTTGAAGCAGAGGACTCAATTTCCCACCAGTGGGAAGCAGTCCTCTGCAGCCTCCGAGCTACTGCGTATTTTTAAGTATCTCTATATAAAAATCTTTCTTTCCTTTCCTTTCGTGTCTTGTGGCTCCAAGTATCTCCTTTGTCTTTGTGTGCATCCCATAGATGCTGGATTTTGGCTACTGCATTTAGCATTTAGACCTCATCTTCTAAATTTTGAGAAAAAGTGACTGTGTTCTGTTTGGTTGTAATTTACAGCAATTAGTTGTATTGAAATTGTGTCTGTGTAATGTGAATTTCAGTATACTGAATTGTTTCTTTCCTGAAAATACTCAGTGGGTACTACCTGTCTTGTTGCAGCTTCAGTCAAAGTCCACCAAATCTGGCATTGCCTAACAAAAGCCTGTAATGTTATTTAGCTTTGCACTTAGTAGGAGACAATTTAACGGGGATCTTAACCTTAAAACAGTGCTACGGGGATCTTAAATATAAACCAATTTAAGGAGGATTGGGGACATAACACAATTTGAAGGGGATCACAAACATACAAATATTTAATGGGGATCATCACCATAAAACAATTTAATGGGGATTCTAAACATTACACCATTTAAAGGGGATTCTACATACATACTCTCTGTAAATAAGTTTTTGGGAGTATTTCTTTCAATTCAGGTTCTGCCTTTTCCTTCAGGAGATTTTCCTGGATCAGACCCTGTGTACACCAGGTAAAACAAAGGATTATGTGGACGTATTTTTATGATACAGAAATTATGTGGAACAACATATGTCAGTATTAATTGAGTACAAATTAGTCCCTACACAGAATACACTTTCCAAATGTTTTCATGGTAGTGTAAAAGGAAATGGCAAGTTCTCATCTGTTCATTTCACAGTGAAGTCAAATATTTGAAGGGGAAAATAGATCTTTCAAAAAACACAAATTATTTTTTAGAAGACATTGACTATGACCAGGTATTCTAGCTGGTATATTTGCTGAGGGTATAAAGCCCAATTTATGCTGTTTTAATTTTAAAATTATTTATATGGGACTGTGGCTCCCTTAAATGAAACCGTAATTTTTCTATGAAAAGCTCAGACAATGGAGGGAAGGGACAAGTGTCTTGTAAAGGGAAGTTTTTTGGTAGCGTTACCAGTATTTTGTGATTAATTGTGATGCAAACTAGTGTGAAGCGTTAATATTATTGCTTGTGTTACTGTTACAAGTGACCTTCAAAGGAAAAAGCTTTGTTCTCCTGTTGTTGTTATGCTGAATAAATAAAAGATATTTTTTCCCCCTCAGAGGGAACATGGAAATAAGCACATGCTTTTATTCACTACTCAGGAAATGATGAGTCATTGCGAAAGGTACTCACTCAGAAGTGTTTCTCAGGCTGCCTCCGTAGAAGAAAATGGGAACAGTTACATCGATTTAATCCAATACAGCTAAATTTGTCCCAAGTACGGTGTGAGAGAGGCTCTTTCCACCTGCAGGAAGCTTCCTGTGGTTCCACTTGTGGAGCAGAGATGCACTTGTGTTGTCTCCGAAGCCTCGGTCCATGACATTTCCCCGCCACGGCGCGGTCAGCCCGACCCGAGCTCCGTGCTAACCCGGCTCCCGAGGAGCCCTGCCAGGTGTCCTTGGTGGCACCGCGGGCTGGAGCTGCCCCTGGCCGAGCTCGGGGCTGGTGGCCCACGGCTGCCACCGGCCCCGAGCCCTGCGGTGACACGGTGACACCCAGCCACCGCCACAAAGGGTCTCACGCCTGACCCGCCTGGTCTGCAGAGGGAAAACAACCCGGGCTTCACTCCGAGCCTTCATCCTCTCTGCTGTGAAAGCAACTTCAAAACAAACCCTGGCGGCTTCACAAGAAGCAGTGATTATGTAAGAACTCCCATTATTTCGGTTTAGGAGATTTAAGAGCAGCAAGTCACCACACAAAAACGTCGTAAACTAGCAGTTTTCAAGGTTGTGTTTAAGGTGCAATGCGCAAAATACAGGCTTCAAAATGTCTTTCCCTGCACATTTAATTTGGTTTTGCTCTTAAGGAGTAATTGCTTTGTTTCGATCTTTGTCTTTTGCAATTACACAGCGCTGCCAAAAGAATATTGCCATAATTTGATGCAGCTATACAAGAAAAACAGTAAACTACGTAGGCACAAAATTTCCTTTTCTTCCTCATCAATCCCATGCAGGACCTTTATCTCTCTGCATGTGATATACTGCAGAACTAATTACTTTTCCAACTGAAGCAAGTGATTTATAAATACAGATTCTTACATTTTCACTGTAAAGTATTACTGGCACTGCACTAACTGCAAGGAGGGCGGGTTTCTTAAGGAAACACCCTCAGAAAGCTCATGGGGGTTTTCAGAGTCAAAGGGATAAAATTCCAGTTGTCATCACTACATATTCCAATGAAAGACCCAGCTGGTAATCCTTTTGGAACAACAACAGGTTTTACTCCTGTACACAAGGTGGCCTCTTTTGTAAAAAGCCCCCCAACACACACACACACACACACACACACATATATATATATGTATAAATATGCAAAATCCCTGTTTCTCAGCAGCACCTGTTACCTGAGCCTGGCATTTCCTGGACTGATGACACAGGCAGCTGCAGATCTCATGTTAATCCAGGGGTTTTGTCTCAAAATTTAAGTCCAGCTATTTAAAAATTATGCTGTGATCTTACGCTGAACACCAGCAATGCTTCCTAGAAATGGGCACAGGGCTATTTATTCCCAAGTTCCTGAAACGCAGACACAGAGGCACGTTGAGGAACTACAATAAATTCTCATATTTTTCCCCAAAAGCATCAGCAATTTTGAACACTTTATGTGTGTTTCACAGATGAAGTGATTTACAGCCTGCTTTCTCTAAAAAATGTGTCGACTTTAAAATTTAAACCTGACCTGTACATATATTTTAAAAATACATGAATGGGAGCACCTTTTAAAAACTTGGGCAGATCCCCACTGAGATTATGAACCTGTGCCTGTTCTTCTCTACAAGAGGAGAAAACACAACCAGGCAGTGGAACCAACACTGACAGAAGGGATCACTGGAAAAGTCAAGGGAATCAAGGGAATTAGGCCAAAAAACCTGTAAAAGTAATATTTCAAAGGAATTTAAGGAATCAAAATACAACAACAAATTCAAAAGACAACTGGCATTCAATTCAAATTTCAAGGAATTAAATATTTTGGCTAGAAAAAAGATCTCTAATTAACATATGGTTATGGACCAATAAATCTTTCTTTAAAAAACTGTCCAAACAGTTCCTCTTACTGTAATGCCTCTTACTACATTAGTACCTTTACCATTATTAAAAGAAAGAGTCTGAAAATTGAAAGACATTTTTAATCAAGAACTTTCAGAGGAACACTGAAATCTCTGGAAAAGCCCTCGTCTTTCTTGGATATAATGTAGGGTACAATTCATGGGCTCCAACAGGCTCTCCCTAACCGTTTTAAAGCAAACCAATCCAGAGATTTTTAATTCCCGACAGTCTAATTCCTGTATTTTTTCCTTAAAGTAAACAATGGGGCCATTTAATCACCACATTACTAAATGAGTTCCAAAGACCCTCGGCATCATTTCAGCTTTAATTTGAGGGTATGAATTGAAAAAAATACTTTGTGTGTTGGTTTTTATTGCAGTTAGGTTAGGAAATGTGTAATACTTTGAATGAATGCTGAAGATGGAGAAGGGGAGAACATCAGATGGAAACTCATGTTTGGAAAATGTGTCTTTGGGGGCACTTCCTTTGATTCCAGAGAACATTTAAATTACAGAAACCCTGGACAATATCCCCTAGGATGCTCCCCTGTCATGCATGGCAGGACACAATGACAACTCTCCTCTGCACCATCTTACCTGTTTACTAATATCCTTCAAATTCAGAGAAATAAAAGGCTTGAAACTGCAGTCAATTACAAATGGCTTTGCAGTACAAGCAGCAGACCCCTGAAATAAGGTAAAAGAAAAAATACCAAAATAAAAGACTTGTTGTCCACACCAGAATAAAGACCTGAGTTCTTCTGTCCTTTACTGTCTCCCTGCTGGCCCCACAGCAACACGTTTTATTTTAGGAGAACATTTGAATAAACACAGAGAAACAGAATCAAATTAATTTATTTATGTGCACGTCAGACTAGACCGACATAAACAACTTCACAGGGGACTAGCAAAGATCCATAGGTAAAAATTACATGCAGAAATTAATATATATAGGATTATCCATACTGAATAATCAAATTCAGCACACAGCCGTTTCCTGGTAATCCAGATGAAGTGTTCTTTTAATTTAACTGATTATCCCTGTTTACTGACATCCATAGATATTGCTCAGACACACTTATTCCTTAAAAATATTTCTAGCAGCTGCTGATTTTTTTAACCTAATCGTTTAATGAGTTTTAACAAATCCCAGTACTTCAGGTGGGAACTGGTAAGTGGGAAGATTTCCAAATGACAGAAAAATGTGTCCCTGTGGTTCCCAAAGAGGCCTACCACTGAGAGATGAAATCCTGCAAATCAATGAATGCAACTGCCTGCAACAAACCACAACTGAGAAATGAATCATTTCTCCCAACTCACTGTAGCAATCACACAGGCAAGCCTGACCCTTTGCTGGTTACTGCCACTCACTTCTCCTGGAGCTGCAAATTAAATCAAGTACTCTGTTCAGCTATCCCAAGTATAATCAGGTAGTTTTCTTCCTTATGGGGAAAAATACTTCTTAATTTTAGCCAAGCACAGCTGAGCAGATGACCAAAAAGAAGTTCTACCCCCACAATAACAGAAAACAATTATTAGATAAATCTCTCAAAGGAGTTGTAGGTAACATAAGGGAGTCTTGAATTGTAACGTGAAGTCACCGTAATGCAGTATTTAGGATTAAGAAACATAACTAACTTTTGTATCACAGCTGTACCAGTGCCATGTAAGAACCAAAAATGACTATACTTTACTTTAGTACTAGCAGCCTGTTGAATACTGTGTACAGTACCTGAGTTAAAATTCTCACGGGAGCGATATGAGAGGAACAGGAAAAGGAGGACAAGAAGTTGGCAAAGTAGTGCTTCTCAGGGCATTAGCTTTTATTGAGAAGCTAAAATGTCCTTTGTGATGGTGGGAGAAATCTTTGGTTTTTCCTGAAGCATCCGTGGTGTTTGGCAGAAGCTGATCCCTGACATTTCTATTTGAGAGGCCTCAAACACAAAATCTCCTCCAATAACCACAGGCGTGCTCAACACGGTCCTTCTGGCAAAGAAAATGCATTCCCTTGAACAAGAAAACCCTCACATTTAAAGGGGTTAACAATATAAAGCATTATAGGGTCAGGCATTGCCTGCTTTGCATTTAGCATTCCATTCCAATGGCTTTTTTGAATGCAGAATTTTGAGGCTCAAAAATGTCATAATAAACCCTACTTTTATCAAAGTTTTCTCGGATGAGAAGCAAGTCTTCTACAGAATACACGTCCTCCTTTCCTGCCCAAACAGTGAGGCTGTATCTATGCCCAGAGAAAGGGAGAAAACAAAAAAACAAAGAGAAAGAGTAAGTTAGGACAAAGAATGTAAACCAGAAAGACATTGCACTAATAGGCTCCTAAAAACACTCAGGATTACAGCATCCTAATTTTAGAAATGTAACTAAATACAAAGAACTGCACCCCCAGACCAATTTACTGTGGTTGTTCTGCCAAACCTTGGAAGGAGTTAAATAAAAAACCTCGGGTAAATACCCAGCAAAGAAATTTACCAGACTGAGCATTTAAGGTTTGATAAAGTAATCAATAGGCACAAGCTGAGCCTCAAAACAGGAAATATGATGCAACCCCAGACGCAGGTGATTGTCGTGCTCTGTGCTTTGTCACATCTCTCTAAAGATGCCACCTAACTCAATCCTCATTAATTGCACAGAACTTCTCAAAAAACACTGAAATCCCCCAGAGCATTACTCAGTTAAAGCATTAATTCCACATCCTCCACATGACATATACTTAGTTTTCCCCCTCTGTTTAATAAAACTGTATTAATTTTAAAAATGGATAAATCAGAATTTAGTTGTATGTGAACAAAATTGGCTCAGGAATTAGTGTCTTCTAATCATGTCACTGAGAAACCCCCTTGAGTTTTATGCTGAGGTAAAAGAGAAAATCCTAGTATTTCAGTGGGAATAATGTTTCTATCCGATGGTATTTGAGGCTGGCACAATTAATCAGACATATTCTTAGTACAATAATATTTTAGAACAAATTTCCCAGTTTAAACGTCTTACTTCTAATTTCCATCTTGAGTCTTCATCCATAAAAAAGAATATCAGCACTTTATTTGTCCACCCTGTTGTTTCTAAATAATTAGAAAATTTTCAGAGACTCTCTTAAGTTTTCTGTTTTGGGCTTTGACCTTGGTTGGAACAATTTTATTAAACTCTGGGCAGGCAGGCCAGGTGAAAAAGATGAGTAATGGCAATATGTGAGAACCTGATTTTATTCTCATTCTATTACATGTGAATAATTTTTATAATGAAATGGTTAGGAGTTTGTAAGAACAATTTTTAAAGGAAAATGTAAGTTGGTGTATGAAAACCACTGAATACATTTCAAGTGCCTCAGCAAAATTAATCAGCTCGGAGGGAAACACCTGACTTCCAATCTAACAATCAGCTTTGTCATTTTTCAGGAGACACTGCTACAAGAAATATAAATAGTGAATCCAATACAAAGCCTTTGGATTGGATGAATTCCCAATTGCAACATCAAACTATTTAGTCTATTTAACTACATTCATCTCAGGAAATGTTTGCTGGATTACACACCTACGCACCATTTGCAAGCCCTTACAGTAGGTAATGAAGATTCTGGAATTTAACTACTTTATGGAAATTAATAGCAACCGCCTGTGTTTGAGGACTCAGACTTTGGAGAACTAAGGGGAATAGAGTGCTGAGAGAAGAACCATTTCCAGCGCTGCAGGATGGCCCCGCTGTGCTTGACTCAAGCAGGCCCACGCTGGTCAGGACAGGCGAGGGCTGAGGGCTGGCATGACCGGAGGGATGACGGGCGGAGCAGCCCCAGGAGCTCTGGGGCGCTGCAGGAGGCAGCACTGACCTGTGTGACTGCTGGAGCAGCCACTGGAGCTGCGGGACGGAGCCGGGCAGCAGCGCCGCTCGGACGGCGAAGGTCACGGGCTGGGACAGGGCGTGGCACAGCTGGGACATCTCCTGCACCATGGGCCACTGGTAGCCTGGGGACACACAGGGCACTCAGAGCCTCACACTCACAGCCCGGGGAGCCCCGAGTCCCCCCTGACACACCAAACCAGCGCACAGAACGCACGTCTGCCCTTCCTCTAACAAGCTCTGCTGCCACCGACTTCAATATGGCCTACTCTAACACTGCCAGGGACCCTCCAAAAATGAAAACACGAAGGAAAAATTAGGACAAAAAGTAAAATTGATCCACTAGGAATGAAGTCAAACACTAATCAACACACACAGACAAAAGCAGTCTGTGCCTAAAAATGCTAAAATCAAGCAATCTAAAATACTGAAAGTGCCTTTGCTGAGATTTTTACAACGACTGGAGCTATTTCAAATTACATTTAACTGCTTTTTTGTTTCTACAGGCTATAGAGATCCTATAACAGCAGTTAATGACTTTTTTCTCAATTACTCATATGGAATGTAGTGACTACAAAGAGTAAAAAAGCACTAAGTAATTTTTAAAAAGTTCTGTTGGGCAAGCAGCAACTTCTAGGTGAAATCATTCAAATGAGCTAGTTTTCTTAAATTTTATAGTAGAACCTTACTTTGTATTTCCATAAACTGGAATTTAGAATGCAGATAAAATCAAATTTGTTTTCACATGTTACCCAGTACTTGTAATGCATTTTCCAGCTATTTCTTCCTGCACTGAAAATACTTGGGAGAAAGCACCGAACAGTTAAATAAAATTGATCACGTAACGAAATATTAAATCTAGCTAATGAGTAAGTGGCAATGGGAATGGTGTACAATCCTAACACGGTGGCCCCAGACAATACTGGAGGGGACTCTGCTTCTCATAATGAGAATTGCAAGAGGAAGCTTGTGAAAAAGAACCTATAATCATGAAAATTGGAAGCTTTACTGCAAAAACTCAAGTATGCAAGAGAAATGAAATGACGGAGGTAAGGCTGACCCACAACCCGATTTCAGTGATCAAAATAAGCAGACATAAAGTTTCACGTTTTCAGCTGATGAGTTTTTCCTCAGGAGGCATGCCAGGATTCTGATCAGCGAGCCAACACTCTCAGGATTCAGGGAGAGCCCTCCCTGAAACACAGGCTAAGGAGCGCTCATCAGGTGAGAAGCAGCTGAGGTACCAACCAGCGGGTTTTAAGAAGGGCTTTCCACCCAGCTGTGCCGCAGCACTGGGCAGATTGCTGGACAGGGCTCCGCAATCCCCCGGCCCGGGGACGCCCTGGGGCTGCTGCCAGCTGCACACCCGCGGCAGCCAAGGGCCCCGCCTTACCTTGCCCCGGGCGGCAGGCCGTGGTCCAGCCCAGGGACAGGGTGGCGTCGGGGCACGCCGAGGTGACGGCGCCCAGGAAGGCGCGGGCGTCCAGCGGCGCGCAGCTCCCGCGGGGCCCGGGCAGCACGTCCCCGTTCAGCCACACGGGCCGGGCCAGGGGCTGCCCCAGCCGCCCCAGCAGCTCCAGGGAGGGTCCCACGGCAGCCAGGCTGTGCAGGGACACAGGGCAGGGTCACAGGACAGCAGTGTCCCCGCAGTGTCACCCCCCTGCCAGCCGCTGACTTCTCCTGCAGGAGCAAACCTGTACGAGTCAGTGAGTCAGGGGTCTCTCTGAACAACTCAGAGAGAAATCAGAGTGCAGGGATTGAGTAAGTTTTAAGGTGAGCTCTAATGCTTTTAGTAAGTGAAAGGTTTCAAGTGCTACAGTAGCAGAGCGAGTTCTAGTGGAAGTTTAAACACACTGATCTCCTCAGTAGAGGCTCCAGGCCCACAGCTGTAGACAGGACTTAATAGAGCTGAAGTAAGAATATTGCTGGCATTTCTTAAATAGAACAAGACAGTTTGCATGTGTAGCTTATATGTAACCTGGTGTGCTAAGAAACCGGAATTCTAACAGGTTAAGGACTGGTGGTCTGAGTTTGCACCTTGGCTTGTTAGAAAAATCCTATATAAGAGTTTGTATTGGGGAGAGTTGGTGCTTCTAGCCTTTGGCATTTGCCAGGGCTTCTAGTCACTCACTTATTGCTGCTGCTTTGCCATTGCTTTTTGCCATTGCCTGCTGAGACTGATGTGCTTTGCAATAAATAACCTTTTTAACTATTAGCTGCTTTGCTCTTTTAGAGATTACCCAACGAAGTTTGTGCCGAGAGCACAGGAGGTTGTAACCTCACACAAACCCCAACTCCCAGCCCTGCTCCCAGCCCCTCCTGCCTCACCGACCTTGGCTTTAACAAAGGAAGCCACTGCAGCCTCTAACACCTGTGTTTCACCAGACCTGAAAGCCACAAATGCCATGAATTCAGTTCCAAGAGTGAAAGTCATCTCTCCCCACCTTAAACACGCTCAGAGTGCCAGAGATTTTATCACTATGTCAGACCCAGACTCAAAGTTACCTTCACATCCCTGCAAGGTGGGTGCACCTGCACCAGCAGAATCAAAGCCCAACATGGACCAATTTCAGGCAATTAAAACAGAGAAAAGGCACCCACTTGAACATTTAATGCCTGGCTGTGTTTTTTCCCACAGCTCCAGAGTGTGGCAGCACACAGAAGCCTGCCTGTTCAATGATCATCTGACAGCTAATTATTAAACTGTTAAATATGAGCTGGCATCACTTGAGGATCCAGTGCAGGCTCCTTGTGAGCACTTAAAGAAATCTGTGGTCACACATTCCCACTGTCCTGTCAACCAAAAGAAAAAGCACAACCAGCTATTTTCTAACTCTAGCCTACCAAAACTTTCATGAGTACTGTGAAGGAGATGGGGAACAAAGGGGAAAAGAAATGAACACCAAGAAAATCTTTCTGTCACAGCATATTAATCAATGCACCATGTAACATCGAGGAATTTAACATGGTCACTATGGTCAGATTTTTGGAATTAGGTTAGTTCTAAAGCCAAGAACTAGTCCCCTGAGCTGCTTGTCTTCTTTCCTCTGTAAAGTCACTTTGTGTATTCTGCCTCTTGTGCTGTTGGGAAAGCTGCACAGAGGGAGGAATTCCACTCACTGGAGATGAGCTCAAGTTCTCTAGGAGAAAAGCCAGTGCTGGCTAGTGCTAGTTAATGTGTGGGCTTCAGCATTTCTCACACTGTCTGGGCCCAGAACAGTTTGTATCCTCACATTTGCACAGCACTGTCAGGGCCAGTGGAAAGCCTTCCTCTGTATTACAAAGTACAAGGTAATGCAGTGAGAAAAAAGCCCAAAGCAAAACAACAACGCAGGGAAAAAAACACCCCAAAAAACACAAAAAAACCGAAGAAAAATCCCTATGCAAAAAACAACAACCAAAAATCCCAATCCCAAAAAACCAGAAGCCCTGGAGAGCATCAAGTTCGTTGGGCAGCATTTAGAAAAGTCAGACACTGCTGACTTCATGTGAAATGACTTTGGCATTTCTGAAGTGGGACACTGAAGACCTTTTGCAGAATACATTAACTTCAGAAGCCAAAGCCAGCAGGAAATGCAATTATGTGGTCAATCAAGCTGATAGAGCAGAGATATAAAAAGTAGTTTTTACAGGACCATTGACATAATCTCCAAAACTTCAGCAATGGCACCCAAATAAATATTATCCAAAGGAACATCAAATTCTGTTATTATTTATTTGACTCTGTCTGCACTGTGTGATGTATTTTTAAATGCTTTTATACAATCAGACTTATATACTGCAATGTACTTTTAAAAGCTTTTCTGAATCACTGCACTTGGCTGTAAACTCCTTTTGAAAAAATCAAAGCTAGGTAGTTTAAGATTAATTTAAACAATAATTAAAATGGAGGAAAAACCCCACCCAAACTCACAAGAAATAAGCCCAAACAAATGCCTACTGCTCATTTTTCCCTTCTCTGCCCAGAAGGACACACACAGATCCTGTGACAATAAAAGGATTTAGCCTGCCCACGTTTTTTTACTGTCATGAACTTTGACATGAAAACCATGACTCTGTTACACAGAACCACAGGCATAAATCACATTTACAGCTATCTTGTGGGGTTTTTTTTGCATTTCTATAGAGTACTTAATCACTGATGAAGCTCTTTGTAAGTTGCTGCCAAAACAGACTGAGCACATGGAACTTCAGACAAAGGCAGTCAGGAGCTGAAGGGGTGCATGTCTGGAAATCACAGCTCATTTAAAACTCTTTCAGGGCAATCTCATGGGGTTTTCAGGCGTGGTTTCCATTTGGGAAATGAAACAGCTAACGATTCAAACTGAGAATGAGCCTCTGGACATTTATTTAGTCAGGCCAGAGAAGGGAGTCTTCCAGAGAGGCACCTTCCCGGTGGCAAAGCTCTGCTCTCAGTACCTAATTCACCGAATAGAAAAAAATCATTACTTTTAAAGGCTTTGTTCTTGCCATGCTTTGAGAATTGTGGACTATGTTTCCATATGCTTCTGAACTGCACAGTGAGGAGGAGCCTGGCTGAGGATCGCCTGCAGAACTGTAACAGGTAAGAATGCAAACAAAGAAACAATGTTTTTGTTGAGATACCTCTTGAAGTCCAGCTTGATGCCTTTATCGGTGCTGGCCATGCATGCCAGCCACTCCTGCAGGGTGATGTCGCTGTCAGTGTCCGGGGGGTGAGCCAGGATGGGGTCCCCGTGCCCTCCCCGGAGCAGAACATCCACCTCCACCATGTGCACATCACCTGGCCGTGGACAAATCACACCTCAGCTGTCAGTGCGCCGGCAGCAACCACTTGAAAACATCTTTACATCATGAATCTGAGCAATGCTACCAGCTTTGCAGAGAATCCAATACACACACTGAAGACTGAAATACGAATGAATGAAGAAAATAGCTTGTGATGGTGATCAAGATAAAGGATATTATATATAAATTTACACAAATTTGCATGCAGTTCAGAGCTGCCCAGGATGGTGCACCAGGGCCCTTCTGCCTCTGCACAGGAGGGAAAAGCCAGATCTGGGATCTGCTCCCACGGAACAGGGACGGGAGGAGAGGGAATGGCCTCAGGCTCGCCAGGGGAGGCTCAGGGTGGATTTTGGCGAAATTCCACCCTGGAATGGGCTGTCCAGGCCTGGCACTGCTGCACAGCGCAGCGGAGGAGGCCCCATCCCCGGAGGGATTTAACAGCCGTGGGGATCCTGGAGGAGGGAGGGGAAGAGGAGGAGGACGAGGAGGAAAGGGAGGAAGGGGAAGAGGAAGGGGCCTGTCCGCACTCACTGCGCGCGGCCTCCGCCGCCCGGGCGCGGCTGTTGGCGGCGTGGAACCAGCGCACGGCGGCGCCGTCCCTGGCCCCGATGCTGCCGGTGCGCAGGAAGTGATCCACGGGCCACTCGCTCCAGGAGCCTGCGGGGACGGGCCGGGACACGGCGGGGACACGGCGGGAGCCCTCAGCGCGGCCCGCCCGCCGCGGAGCCCGGCACAGCTCCCACATCCCTCACATCCCTCACAGCCCCGGCACAGCCCCGGCAAACCCGGCATAGCCCTCACAGCCCTCATGGCCCTGGGGCAGCCCTCCCCAGCCCCGGCACAACCCTCACAGCCTCCATAGCCCTTCCCAGCTCCAGCAAACCCAGCACAGCCCTCACAACTCTCACAGCTCCCACGGCCCCTATGGCCGCGGCAGAGCCCTCACAGCCCCGGTACAACCCTCACAATTCCCACAGCTCCCAAAGCCCCCAGAACCCCGGCACAGCCCCTCCCAGCCCTCCCAGCCCCGGCAAACCCAGCACAGCCCGCACAGCCCCTCACAGCCCCCGAGGCCCGGTCTGCGCTCACCCCGCGGCCCGCCCGCCATGGCGCGGCCCCGGCCCGCCCCGCTGAGGGCTGGGTCCCGCCGCCTTCGCGCCGGGCGGGGCGTGTGTCAAAATGATCCCGAGTTGGGATGTCTGTCTGGGTGTCCTTTGAAGCGTAATCGGGAAGGAAAGCGTTGATCCGTGGGACGGGCAGGGTCCGCAGTCACCGCGGAACCCGAGCGGTGTAGGGCGGGATGTGGCCGGGCCGAGAGGACGCAGTCCTCAGCTGGCCAGCACAGGCTCAGGGTGGACACCAGCAGGAATTTCCCCATGGAAAGGGTGGAAGGGGCTGCCCGCCGGGTTTGGAGTGCCCATCCCTGGAGGTGTCCCAGAAATTTCTGGAGAAAGCACTCAGTGGGAACACTGTGGGGACCAGGCAGAGCTGGGACTCCGGGGGCTGGGAAGGATTTTCCATCTTAATGATTAATTCGTGACTGCATATGAAATCAGGACGTTGGTGTACATCCATTCCATGTACACAAACGTGTGCAGCTCTGGGGGCAATCCCTGGTCACTGAACGCAGGAACAGCTGGGGCACAGACCAGCTCTGCCTCTCTGTAAGGAGTGTAAATCACGGCAGGATAACTGGGATAACTGGGATAGTGGGGTGTGCTGAACAGCCCGAGCACCCAGGCCTGCCCAGCACTGACACCCAGGGTCTCTCTCCAGGGTGTCACTGTGGCACACTGAGGGATGAATCCCAGTTTTGGGGTAACATCAGGAGTCCCAGACAGCTGCAGAGACAGGACACACACATTCCAAATCTGTCTTTGCTTGTTTCATTATAAAGAAAGAGGTGGACGGTTGCAAGCACTGTAGTTAACTTTATTGATCATTACTGAAAAGGAGTTAGTAGAGCTTAAGTGCCAAGGGGCAGCTGTTCCTTCAGGTGCCCTGGCCCTGTCACAGACCCAAAACACTGTTCAGCCTCTTGCTGGGCTCCCTCGAGGGCCTGGGTGCAGCTTGTTTTCAACAAGGACACGTTTTGTTTGTACTGTGCATGCGTTCAGCCCTTCTTCTAACAGCAGCTTCTCAGAAGAAGTCAGCACAGCAGCTTCTCTCAGAAGAAGCTGAAATGCACTCAGTTCCATCCAGGGTAAGATCTCAACGCCTGAACCCTTCTAGGACTGGAGTGTTAAAGCACAGGTAACAGCACAGCAGATTAGGTTAAATTACAAATTGTTTTTGATACAAAAACATAAAATATCCCCTATTAGCATCAAGAAGGCATCCAAGTTTTAACACTCTCATTATAAAATTGTACCAGCATTTTTACTGAAAACAATATAGATCTTGTATATATTTAGTTTTGGTTCTGTTCTCGACAAGCAGTTGTGTGGCTGCTATCAAATCCCAACTGCAGTTCAACGAACCTCAGTACAAATCACATGCATCACAAATACATAAATAGATCTAAATGACCCAGTATCAAAAATACATCCTATGCAAGAACCTCAGGTATACTAAAAATCCCAGAACAGTTTGGGTTGGAAGGGACCTCAAAGAGTTCCAACCCCACCTGCCACAGGCAGGGACACCTTCCACTAGAATCAACCTGTTCGTGAAAATTCAGACTTAATACATCTGTTCTCCCTGAAAGCAAAGGTGGCTACTAAAATGTGGCAAAAGCAGTAGACAGGAGCAGAAAAAATACTGCAGAATTCTTGTCTTATTGCTACATGTAGATTACATGAAGGGTAATCTGTTTTTTCCCAATCCTTGAAAGGTCAAATTGTACATGGAATTCTGAACAGAGAGTAAAGAAAAAAGCACTTTTTATAAAAATAGCATCCATTTAAGTTAGATAAATCCTTATAAATACAAGAAAGAAAACATTTAATCTATAAAACATTAATTGAGAGCATATGTTCCTGCAGCACCAGCATCACATCCCCAGGTTAAAGACCTCAGTGAAGTGTTTGTCCACACACCCACAGTGTTCTCCCTGCGCCTCCAGAGCTGCCCTGGCACACGGGGCTCCAGCTCTGGGCTCTGAGCCCCCTGAGGAAAGGAATCAGCTTTGGGCCAGCCCTGCTCCAGTGCTCAGCTCTTGCAGGGGGAAGCACCTGCAGAGGTCACAGAAGCCCAGCAACTTTAGTAACACACTAATGTGAGGGTAAGAGGCAAGATCCTACGACTTGGAGTTACACCACACCCACCAAGTGCTACAACTGTGTGAGGAGTAACAAAACCTGCACTCTCCTGCACCTGTATTAAGTGTAAACTTTCAGAACTTCATGACACAAACTACAACTGTTTTGCGGCAGAGGAACCACAGAGGATCTGAGGGGCCTTAAAAAAAACAACTGTTTGAAAAGCTATTAAAACATAACAGGTTTAGAAACTTTAACATTTTTAGTGTTTGTAGCATTACAACTTTGGTGTTCAGATCTAGCAAATCAGTATATGCATGAAATCAGCCTCATCAAAGCAGGCGTTCTATAATGAAAAATACTAATTCCATTTTCAGTGGTAGAGCTGCAGGGTCTGACATTCCACTGTGAATCACAGGAATCAGAGCACTGTCCAAGTCATTCAGGTAGTTCTGTGGAAGAAGGTGCCCTCCAGATCCTGCTAAATATTCAACCTGGGAGGGAAACATATTGACATTAATTAACACTTTTTGTATTAACACGACTGCAGAAAGTGCTGTATCACAGTAAAAAAGTATTTCAGCTACCAAGAAGTGAGAAATTGATGACTAAGGCAGCTTCTTCTCCAAATGTCATCCTCAACCTGGATCTTGGGTAGGGAAAAACTCTCAAAATATTCACTGAGAGATCCAAGGTACTTAGAAGGCGAGATACTTCAGTGGAAATGGAGTGTTTGCAATAAAAGTTGAAAGCTTACCATGTCTGAGTCAATGGAAACTCTGAGTCCTATCTTATTCATCCCGTTATTTTTCAAGGTTTTAAGGTGAGGGCAAAGAGCAGTGCTGCAGGCAATGGCAATCTCTTTTGCAAACTGGTGGGCAACAGCACCGGGTAGTTCGTGATCCTTTACAAAATAGTAAACCTGAGACCAGAGAAAGGGAAGGGCAGTCAGCAGCCTGGTACATCCCAAAGATAGGAAACAGAGTAGCTCAGGTTCACCTAACACCAAACAGGGCAAGCTTTGATGCTTGTCTGCTGGGAAACTCCCAAGTATTTAATGCACACAATCAAAATCCTCCAGGAACCATGGGAATGCCTGCATTAGGCATTTACAGAGCTGTCACTGCTAACAGACTTTAGTCTTCTTCAGAGGAGAAGAATGGTAAGTCTGTAAACTCACCAAGGAGCTGCACAGAACATTCTGCCTGGCAGGATGGCTACATGTAAAATCAGCTCATTTTAAAAGTATTACTTAGTACTATCACATCATCACTTACATACTCAAAAAGTTAACAAAACAAAAGCTCAAGAACCATGAAATTCACTAACCTCAGTGCACTTCATAACTTTTCCCTCTCTTTCAAAGTCTTTGTATTGTGGTGCTTTTTCACTCTGAGTTCCTTCCATTGATTTTCCATCAACTGGGCTTAAAATTCTATTGAAAGCAATAGTATGATTAGTAATTAAAACAACATTTATAGTTTAGATACAGTAACTTCTATGAAAAAATATTTACCCATCCTTTAAGGCTACTTAAACATCTTCACAACAAAATACAATGCAGGACTTGCAATAGGAGAATACAGATGGTACAAAAAGAAATATCCTAAACAGGGAATAACAGCACTAACAAAAGCCTAATCTTGCAGGTTTAAGACTATAAGACTAGGTTTAAGACACTATGAACCATTTTTAATACCAAAGATAATGTCAAAACAATACTTCAGAATAATTTCAAGAAACTAAAGGCAGATATTTGAACACTGGGAGTAAGAATTCTCTCAGATGTCTGGCTGTGGTAGTACATTTACCCTTGGTTTGTTTTCTCTTCGTCTTCTACCCAGCAAATATCTACATATTCTTTCATGTCCCCTGCATCCATTTTTCCACAGGTTATTTTGAAGTCCTTCTTGTCTCTTAATGCCTGACGTAGGCTTTCCATTGTTTCTCGTGTTATTTGTACCATAAGTCCATCTAGAAGAAAACCAGTTAAAATGCCTCATTATCCACAGGAAAAGCAGCACAGCTTTTTATAGAATCTTGGCCTAAATTCTACTGAGACCAATCATCTCCTACAACTAATTAATAAATGCATAAAATGCATAAAAATACTCCATCCCCCACCTACAGCACTAAATGTTACATGAAAGATGAAGAAAACATTTTTTGTCAACAGAACACAAATTAAAAGATCATTTTAAAGTTAATTTTGAAATAATTTTTTGCATATATGTGCCAATATACTTATTTCAGCAATATGGCAAAGAAGATCGTTCCATGAAGGAAAGACCTGCATTGATTAAACAGAGTTTAAATTTGAATGTTTTAAAACAAGTAGGTGAACTATCATGTATTTTTATGCAGCATTTGTTTGCAGTAGGTTTCATACAAAATTTTAAAACCTGAAAAGAAATGTTTCGCTTACTGAACCATGTAGACCTTACACTAGACTGCTGCTACTTTTTTTTCTTTACTTAGTCTCGTAAGAGGAGAACCGAACAAAATTCTTACCTTCAACTATACTGGATTTAGCTAAAAATCCTGAAGATGTTTTTAAGGCTCCATTAAACACCACAAAACTTGCACCTGTAACTAGAAAAAGCAGGAAGGAAGTAAACACCACTTCATGTCACTCCAGTCAGTCATAACTGACATTAAACCTGCACTCCCCTTAAAACACAATTTAATGTAATACCAGAGATGCATTTCCTGTGCAGCCTAACACTGCTGCTCTGGAAACTGGTTTTCTGCTCTGGAAAGTGATTTTTGTCCCCCAGACCTCTTACCTTTCCTGGGCTGTCCTGTGGCACTGATAGCCTGTGTGTGATAGAGGCCCTGCTTGTTCTGCACACACACCAGGTGAGAATCTGCTTCGGTGTTGAAACTTGCTCCAATGCTGATTACATATTCATTAGAGGAATTGATCACCCTCATCACCTGCCAACACAAAATTTGTCATCACACTGATAAATTTCACTAAGAGGGGTTTGGTTGTTGTTTGTTTGGGTTTTTTATTTTTTTTTTAATTACTAAGCAAAACATCACCAGCAAGAAACTTCTAGGAGAGAATGTTTGAAAACACATGCTGAGAGGTGTTGAAGGAACTGCTAATTTTTCAGTTTCTTCAAAACTGAAAGAAGAAACTATCCTACATCTCCACTGCTCATTATCCACTTTCCAGCATATCACAGAAGGAAGTGTGTGCTCAGGTAATTGCATGCCCTTCCCATTACACATTTAGGTCAGTATAAAGTTCAGAGAGGGTTTATTCAAAGAACTGATTGTAGAGGTGTGACTGCTATTATACAAAAAATGAAGCTTGGATTAGAAAGCTAAGGTGGGTGTACTCACCTCATTATACTTCCTTAGAGGTATTTTAATACAGCTTCTACCCATTTCCACATGAACAAACAGGTTGTCTATGGTATGCAATGTATACTGGTAATTTCTAAGGTCCTATAACAGACAAAGTATTTATGTTAACAGACAATTAAGTATTATTTTCTTACCTTTTCCTTACCTTCATCACTTAGATGAAGGTACTCTAAATATATCTACAGGACTTCTAAAAAATAGCAATAATAAGAGTGGCTGAAGACTCAGAGATCCCTTTTTGCCCACTGGGTGTGTGTGACGGGCACCTCAGTGAATATATTGACAAATCCACGGCACTGACAAATTAGCTCTATTAACCAATGCATTATTAACTCTATGGCTACTTCATACACATTAGAATCCCCGTGTTTTAGGGAAAGGAAAACTTCAACACCCTCCCTCTCTGATAGAAAACTGAAGCATGGAAGCCACCACAGATGAGTTTGTTTCCAGGCTCACAGCCTGTCCCCTACAGCTCTAACTTGCTGATTTACAGATTGAACACTGCACAGTTTCTTAGCCCTTTCTGTGACAGAAGTAATCACCCATCTCTTCACCCACTTCTGCAAAATTCTGTTTATTTCCACAACAACATCTGGTATGAAAGAGTCTCATTTGCTTTTACTGGAATAAAAGTATAAAGAGGCTTTTTTCAGCTGCACAGAAGCCCCACTCAGCAGAGGGCTGCCCAAAGTCTGAGGGTGCACTGGCACATCTCAGTGAGGCTGAGAGCTGGCTCATGAATTACAGTGTAACTCCTACAGCAAGAGGAAATCTGCTGTTCTTAGATTCTCCTCCTCTAGCTGGTTCCTTACACAGTGCTCTGCACATCTGTGCTGGCAAAAAGGAAAAAGGGGGCAAAGACTGAAGTTTCAGATCAGCTATGATGGTCTTGAGACCCAGGAGAGGATCCAGTGATTGCCTAAATGAGACCTGCTCTGCTTTCCACAGCCTTGCCCTGAATGTTGGATGGAAAGAGCTGGAAGTTCTAAGTATCAGAAGAGGGAGGTTTCTGGTCAGGAACACAGGCTTACTGCAATCTGAAATCAAATTATTTGGGCAACACAGTGAGAGCTTCCACAGGGAATGGCATGAATTCCAGACTTGATTTATGATTTTGCCAAAAAGTCCTTCACAAAAGACAGTCAAGCTGAATAACTGTGGCAAGGTTAAGTTTGTCTGATAAAGTAATTACTACTGCAGTTAGTCCACAGCATCTGCCTATCAACCATTTCTTCACATTTAAAACTGTCACATTTAAGAGAAGAATCCCCATACCATAGTGCTCAGAAGAGAAAAATGCACCTGAACAATGATGACTACCAGCATCAATGCAAATCCAACATCTCACTCATTAAAAGCCTTTTTTCACCACCAGAACTAGAGCATAACAATACAAGGTGAAACAAACAGCTTTTTAAACTCCCTCACACCAGTTTTAAGTATGAAGAACACAAACATTAGTGGTGCTATCAAGACTCAGAATTTGTTTGGAGGATACTTTATTTCTGATTACAACAGGAATGGAGGATAATAAAGCATCTACTCACAACAAGTGCATTCATAATCGTGTGTCCAATGTCTCCAAAGAGTGGCTTTCTGTGCCTGACACTTACCACAGGAGCTGGATAGGCTAGGAAGAAAAAAGGTCATGTTTACCTGTCAACAACTCTAAAACTCGCTATTCCAAGTAGTTTTACAGTTTTTTGCAGCTATAATCTGTCTCTAAATTTTAACATCTGTCCACCCAGAGGAAGCAGAGCCCCTCCCTAATTCTCAGCCACTGTGTGGTCCCCCCCTCTGCCCACGGCTATATTTGACAAAATTGGTTTAAAAAACAAAACACAGCAAATGGTTTGGTAAAAGAAAGAACAACAACAAAGCAGCTGTCACCCTTGTCACCACCAGACAGGATGTGGCTGGTAGTGGTCCACCATGGGCTCCAAAAATCCATGAACAGGTGACAGGTACGTGTTTACAGACTTGCAGCTTCTACAAGGGTGCCCTACAGCCTTTTTACATGCTTAGATGTTTCCAATGTATTAATAAGTTATCCTTATAAGTAATCAATACCTTTATTCAGTTTATGAAACACTAGTATTTTGCCAATATACTTAGCTCAAATAATTTAATTGAAATAATCATTTTATCAGAGTTGTAAACTGGGCTTGTGAACATCTCTTCAAACCTTTCTCCTACAACCAAAAAAAAAAAAAAATTTAGATTTCACTGTCAATTTTGGTTTCTTAGCTTTCTCATCAGCTAAGAGAAAAAAAAAGTCAAGGAAGTCTAGCAGGACAATGAACCATGTGGCTCTGCAGGTTTGGCTTATACAAGTGTAATATAAAACACTGCAAAGATTATTTTAAAATAGCTTGCTTGTCTAAAAACCACTTGTATTTTCCAAAGGGAACTTTACATTTGTACAGCTAGTGAAGCCATTAAAACTCACCCCCATATTCTGCTCCCAGTCTCAGCATCAAACGGATTGGAAACACTTTTGCCCAGGGTATTTCCAGCTTATGGATAAGAATGCCATAAAGGAAAGGGTTATCTGGTAGAATCTGATCATCAAGTTTCTGAAAAGTTGGTGAAACAAACAGGAATCCTCCGTGCTCTTTGCTGCTGAGAAAGTTTTCTGTAAAAGCAATGTTCTCCATATTTTTTATGAACCTTCCTGCAAAAAGAGGAATGGAGAGTGTTTACAGATCTGGGTCAGTCACACTTCAGTGCCAAGAGAGCTGCTCTAAGCAGTGACCTCTGACAGACTTGCAAGCCCACCATTTATCTCACATTTTTCTGAATTCTGTCAGGCACCTAAACCCACAGAATAAGAACCCACAGATAAGTGCTTCACCACTAAATCACCCTGACTATGAAACTAAGTTTTTCCATACAAGTGCCAGAAGTCCTAAAAACATCAATTGATGAGTTTTGATCAACAGACCTAAAATATTTACATTTATGAGCACTTTACTTCTACACATGAAGTGACAGGTGTCCTAAAAAACACAGACTTAAGGGCTCATACCAGAATCTCCACTGCATTATGACTAAACAACAAAAATACCCTGCAAACAGGATATTTACAGAAGTATATGAAACAAACATCAATTCTTTTGTTTCTGTTATTTAGAACTCTAGTCTAACACTGCAAACTCTTTCAACAGAATCATTAGACAAATAATTCCAGAAAAATTATCTATCAACTTTAGGTTTTAAAGATCAGGAAAATTATACCACACAAGAAAAAGTTAGACATTAAAATGACACACCTTTCATTGCATCTTTATAGATGTCAAGAAATAATTTGAATATTTCACTAGGGAAAATATCTTCATCTGGCAAACGCTGCAACAGAAGGACAATTTCTGCCTGACCCAAACCATGCAGTCCATTTGTTGAGAAGCACCAGCACTTTTCTGAGGAATCTTTAAAAAGATAAGATACCACAGTAATGCTGTTTTACAGACAGAGGAAGTAAAAAAAAAAAAAAAAAAAGGCTTGATTTAATGGAAAAGAAAAATGTGCAATACTTACATGTTATTAGCTTCACATTGACAAGCAAGTTTGCATTTAGAATAAAAGTCAATGGGTTAGGACCTCCTTCCCCAAGCAGCAAGGTGACCTTTTGGTGAAACGGATGTTCCTCCACCAGAAGATCTACATAAATTAACACATGATTTGGTTCAATATACCAGCCAGTGACCAAACCAAGAATCAGTTCACTTTATGACACAGCCATCCCATCCTCCTACCCTGGTCATTATCCCAAGATTTCAATAGCTACAGATCAACCAGGGAACAGCTACCCTAAGATTCAAGGAACATACAGAACTGAAGCAGAAGCTTCTAACAAAGATCAAACCAGGGCTGCTGTTCCTTTGGAAATCCCTGAACATGTGCTGACTCTTCATCCATACCCTGGTTCTGTCAGGTACCTCTCATAAGCACAGCCACCACCATATTGCCATTAACATACTGATCTTGTTAAAAATGCACAGCAATTACGCAACAACTCATTTTTTACCAAATGAATTACATGAGAATTATATTAAAATACAAATTGCATGCACATGAGTGTGCATTTACAAATCTGGGATAGTGGTAGGTGTCCCTGCCCATGGAACTGGATGAGTGTCAATGTCCCTTCAACCCAAACGGTTCTAGGATTCTGTGAGTAAATATTAACAATTCTCTCAAAACGTTGCCCCATTTTACCTTTCCCTCTTTCACCCAGTGCAAGCAGAAGCGGTGGCAGCTGATCACCATCAGGAAGAAGGCTGATCTCTCGTGGCACCCAGTTTTCCACCCCACACAGCACTCTGTAACTTGAAGCAGTGACAGGCACACCCTGTGTGCTCTGCTCCACTGAACTGGGACTGCTCTCCTCAGCTGCTACAGGGGAACACTCTTCACCTCCAGACCTGTAACCAGGTGCCACCTCACTCTGGCCTGGAGCGGCTTGCTGTGCGCTGTCTGAAGGAACAGAAGGATGTAATTCCACCATTCTTGGAATCTTATCTATTTCTTCCTTCAGTTTTTGATTTACATCAGTTATCAGGTCATCTTCCTCTGGGTTTGCAGCCTGTGAAGAAGAAATAAAAGAAAAGTCTACACTATCTCATAACCAGGTAAATTCCATTATTAGCATTCTAGAAGCAAAGAGAGAAAGAAATCTATCACAAAAGTTGAGAATACATTTCCTCCTAACAAGAAAGCCAGCAAATCTCTCCTGGATCCTCTTTTTTTTTGTTTTGGTTTGGGGTTTTTTTTGTTTGGTTTTTTTTTGTTTTGTTTGTTTTCTTAGGAGTTACACAGTGAAGATGCACAGCTAATATATTTGTTTGGTAACACGAACTGGATCAGCAGTAGAGCACTGCAAACATATTTCTACTCTTTTTCTACTATTCTGCTAATAGCTGAATGTAGCTTTGCTCGTCCCGATTAATTTCTAGCTTGGAGTTCAACCCAAGCTGCTCCTCCAGAAGGACAGGTATAAGCCATGAGCAGGCATGGTGGGATGTCAGCTGCCATAGAAAAATAAAATGAAAAAAACAACACCTCAAGACCCCTTCAACAAAAACAGAGATGCACATTATCTTCCTTTAGATTTGCATCCTGTATCTAGAGGGAAGACTTTGTCCACACAACAAAAAAACACCTGACACCTTTATGCTTGCCCAGTAGCAGTTCCCCTGGTGTCCCATCAGATTCCAGCAAATCCTCCATGTCACGGTGTGACTTGGGTTTGCCAACCTTAATATATTTGATTTCTTTTAGAGACAGGACCCAGGAGTAGAGACATGGCAGGCTCAAAACTTAAAAAAGGTATGAGAAGAAATTTATTAATAACACAAAAAAATTTAGAATAAGATTCCTAGATTGTTCCCTCCTCCCCTTCATTCCACATTTCTTACCAACAACATACAAAGAACACTTCAGCCAGTTATCCACCCAAATAATCATTTCAGTTCACTTAAGAGAGAAAAGTTCCTTTTCCAGTTATGGCTTAGGGGGTGTCTTCACCTTCACACTCTACATCTACCCGGGAATATATTGCAGATTTTGACTCTCCTCCCATTTTTTCACAGTCCTTCCAGACCTGTGCTATGGGTTATGTTACACACTTGGGATATCACTTTTAAAGGCAGGCTGCTGAAAAACGAAATTCTCTTCATCTCCTTCTCTATCAAATGTCTCTGTTCATATTCCAGTCCCCAAACAGAGAGCTCAATTTCCCAGAGGCAAAAAGTCTTCTACTCAAGCACCCCAAACCTCCCCAAGTATATTTCACAGTTTAAAGGAATTTTAGTGTAGTCACAATCCACCCCATTCCCCTGGCACATGAAACCAACACACTCCATCTAACAAATATGCTGCCACAAAATAAAAAAAAAACAAACCACCAACCCCAAAGGGAAGACTCCACAAAAACACAGACAAAAACATGGCTAAATTGGCTAATAATAGACCTCTTCCCTGAATCTGCTGGCTGGTGTATCACATCACTTGGCATTTTTGCCCTTCACAGCACCCTGTGGCAGCACTTTCAGGATTTTGCCTCTGCTTCAGAGATGCACCGTGCTGGTTTTGTCCGAGTTCTGAGGCTGTACAGAACTATCAACTAATCGTCTTCCACTCACTTTGTCCATGCTGCTTTTAGTTTTAGGCATTGCTCATCTTCTGCAGGTGCAAATACCCTACTCTTTCTCCAAAATGAGAAACGGGCTATATCTCTTGATTACTCCAACTCTTTTTGATTTGATTACTACAGTTCTTTGTGAGTAAAAGCTGGTTTAAACTCTATACACTTGATAAGTCTTCAAATCCTCTATATACAAATAATGATCTAGTTTTTTAGCTTTAACAATTTATTTTAAAAACTCTTGAGTGCTGTGAGAATAATGGAATTTATGTTATTACTTGAGACAGTGCTTCAGTGCTGTTTTACCTTAAAAAGGCTTCACCTGAGGAACGTCTCTAAGTCTTTCCACAGCAAACTTACACCTCTTCTTTGGACTTTCCTTTTAAAGTGCAGTTCTTTCAACAGTATGCACATGACTCGGGATAGAAAAAAAAGTCCCCCTCTCAATTCAGTATTAGTTCACACTAGAAGCAATACACAGATTTTGTTGCACCCTATGATGTGGTATTGCAGGGCAGTAAGCAATTTGGTTACTCTAATCCATCAGGGAAACTATAGCAGGCCACTGGAAATAAAAGCAACCAACCATAAACTTGTACTGCAAGCACGTTGCTAATGACAGGCTTAAAAACTGTGGCTGAGATCACCTTCACAAAAGTGGTTCATCAAACACTGTGAACAAAAAAAATTGCTTTGGCCAATTTTCAGCCACACCAGTTTGGAAGTTCACCTCAAACCAAACAAGGTTTTTTTTCTTTGAAAGCTTTGCTTGGTTTTGCTCAAATTGAAAATTACTACAATATTTTCCATCTGAGGACTTGGTGCCCTGCACAGCAATACTCAAACACTGTCTCAGGTTGCAGAGGCTGTGAATCAGAAGGCATGGTGTGTCAGGGACTCCACCAGTGGCTAGCCAAGGTCTCCCTCAGGTAATTGATGATCTGACCCACCCCGACTCCTACCGCGGGCGTCTGCGGCAGCTCCGGGGTCAGGGGGCTGCAGTCCTGCGACCTCTTGGCTCCTGAGGACAGCTTTGCTGTGTCTGCCACCTCCCCGTTGGGCAAAATGCCATCTGCAAACCAAACCCTCTTCTGCTCTCTGGGGCACAGCCCTGCGACAGGGTAAAACAACAGCTCCGCATCACCGCACTGCTCCAACATCTGAAAGGACAAACAAAGCCCCTTCTCCCCACCAAATGTACAGAGAATCTTTTACTGGAACAAAGCACAAGCAGAGGTTGACATTAGCCAGTCAGCAGCTAAGCAAATACGTGCAACAAAACCTCTCACTTGCAGAGGAAGCTGCCCTGATACAGTTAAATCTATCAATCCACGTTACAGGAGGCTGTGTCCTCAATCTTCCCTCTGTAGTGATGGAACAATGGAATGCATTATCACGACTAAAAGATTAAATGCATTTAAAAAAAAGTTGGTTTATCACTTTGCTTAACAATGTGTTTTTAAAATGTGTTTTCAATTCATATTATAGAAGGCTGCTTCCTCAATCTTCCCTCTGTAGTGACGGAAGAATGAAACATGTATCACAACTAAAAGATTAAATACATTCTAAAAAACTTGATTTATCTATCACTTTGTTTGAAAATGTGTTTTCTTTGAAGAAGGTCAGATGTTTAATAAAAGGTGAATAAAGACAATAGCTAGCCACTAATAATTTGTATTTACACAGAGAATGAATCTTTGCTCCTCCCCTGTAACATCCCCCTGAACTGCTACTTTTTGTTTTTACTCCACGGCAGTCCAACACAAGCCAGAGATCTCCCAAGACATGTAAAAATTATAAAAATAACAGCTCCACAAAAAGATTTACAATATAAACAGGGAGGGCAATGAAGAAAGAAACATCCACATTTCATAAATGGAGATTTAGTGCCAGCTTGGGCCTGGCACAAAAACTGCGAAGTGGAAGTGTTTCCATGCAGAGTGTTCCTGTTTCACACAGAAAACACCAGCCATAAATCCCAGACATGAAAAGCAGCTCTTTCCAAAGAGACTCTCAAGTGTTGGATATATTTAGCATCTGTACCTTCAGGACCAGGCTGTTTAAGGGCTGAGGTAGGCAGCAGTGCAGAGGGTGAAGGAGAGCTGGCACCACCAGGTACCTGGCCTTCCTCCACAGGTGGAACAGCAGAAGGATGTTCAGAGGAGACACTGGAATTGGGGACAGGACCAGTTGGACTCATCATCCTTTCAAATGCCTGTGCTAAAATAATGTGGTTAGTTTTTAAGATCTCACAATTGATTAAACTTCATTTGCAGAGCAGTACTGTGGGTGGGTGGGGTTTTTTTTGGCAGAGGCAATGAACAGTTTGTGATCTAGCTATGAAAAATAAACACTCAATGTTGTATGGAAGAAAATTTAGATTTGTTTTCTACCTGCATAATTGCCTCATTTCTCATGAGAGAAAGAGACCTCCCCTTGTCCTCCTAGCAGGATTGCAATGACTACATCACTGTGACCCCCAACCCTTGGGGCAAACACATCTGGTCAGGCTGAACTCCACTCAGGTGGCCTATTAAAAATCTGACATATTTTCAGCTTGTTATTTACATACTCATCAACAGGACCTCAATTGTTCCTCCTGATGTTTTCACAAGCACCCATGGTTAGCCTCCAGTTAAGAAATGGTTACCTGATGAGTCATTTAATGCAGCCCTGGTAAGTGACTTGTAAAAACACCAGGACAGGAAGCAACTTAAAGCGGGCAAACAACATGTGAGAACAAGCAGGGATGTGGCCTTTAAACACGCAGAGGGCAACTGCGGAGGGAGGATAACTTCTGCTAGATTCCTGACACAGGTGACTCAACAGGATAAACTGCATTCCTCTAAAATGTCCCATTTAGTCCTAGAGAGTTAAAAACTACTTTCATTTTATTTTTAATAGAAAGAACAACCAACTTGAGAGTCAAAGTTCAAAGTAAGAACTGGAATCCAACTAAGAGATACAATTATTATCTTTATCCCTCCATCTTAGAAATAGGAAAATCTACACCAATTAAAGTAATGAAGCTCCCCAAAACGAACAAAGGTAAAAAAGATACTTAAATTATTACTGCAATTACTAAAAAAAAAAATCTCTTTACCTTTATTAATATCATCATAACAGCCAGTGCAGACTCTTGCTTCTTTCTCCATGTACTGCAGTTTGCATTTTCGTTTGCAACAGCTACCACAAAAAACCTGAATCAGAAAAGGATTGCATTAAATATTATAGACATATTGCATAGTGAATAGGAAACTCTTCCACAAAAAATACACTTGCTTCATTCTAAACCATCTGCAGCCTTATATTCACACCTGACAAATAAATCCTCAGGGGAAAAAAAATAAACAGCAGAGAACAAAACACACAATATATACCCAGCAGAAAGCAGCAGCATGGAGGACCCAACTGAAACTATATTAAAATTCGTAGCTGGAGTGGTGAAAAGAATTTCAGGTTGCACCACCTACCCCAAATTCACTCCTGCTTTTGGTGTAAAATTTTGTAAGCATTTTACATTAACCAGCAGTGCTTGGGCCAAGGGCTGAGGCACAGATTTGCTGTGGTGTTTAGGAGCAGCTCTGCAGCACCGTGAGCTCTCAGTAAGCTGCTCTCAGCCTGTCACACACCCCAAGCTGCCTCTCCCCCCGGAGACAGCAGAGCTCTCTCTGCTCCAGGCTGCTGGGGCAGGCTGGCTCACTGCTGAGGCTCTCAGAGGCTCTCCTGCTCCCTCAGCAAGAACAAGCAGTGCTGCCTGCATGGGACAAGCTCCCTTCAGACAAGTATTTTCAGAGAACATTGCTTGGGAAGAAAGGAATATGCTCTTCTATTCCAACAGCGTCTATATCCTGTCTATTTTTGAGCAGAAACAGGGGGGAAAAGTGTGTCTCATTAGCCTGGACAACTTCTACACAATCCCTTTCAAAGAATTATGTCTTTAGAATAGCTGGTGTTTTGCAAGAGTTGCCATAAATATCTGGAGCTTTTGTCATTTCCCCCTTATGCTCTCAAGGATGATCTGCAAGTTTTTAATGAATCACACCATTCTTAGGTATATGCAGACTCTGGAGCATTTACAGAACGTCTTCTGAAACCCCTAAAGGTCTCCTCTACTCCTAATTGCTCCCAATCCAGAAAAACAAAGTGGATCAAGGGAGAGGGGGAGGAAATCCCAAACAGTAGTGACACAGGAAAAAAGAAAGTTATTGCAAAGAACTCCTCTAAGCTGTAAAAGCAGTGATTGATCAGTGCAATATGAGCTAAAAAAAGGAACTATTCCAGCTGCTTCTGGATTAGTGCCACAGGTAATCCACCTCAAGAGGAAACACGCATGCTCAGTACATGTTAAGAATGGAACTGATGAGGACTAATTGCTAATCAGTTATAATCCACTTCAGGGCTTCAAATGGCAAGCAGCACAATCCCCTGCCAGGAGTATTCTCCTCATACCCTTGGAGACACTGGGACCTGAGGGGATTGCAGGAGGATTAATCCTAATGCACCCAGAAGGTGAAGGCAAACTTAGGGACAGGAGAAGGGGAGTGAACAGCAGTCTGTGGAGCAAACAGGCAGGTCCTGGTTGAGCCAGGAATAAGGGTACCACAGCAACAGAAACACCTGGACAATGGAACTGCAAAGCTGTTTGGCTCTGTGAGGCTGCAGGTGGGAGAGAAAACACGGAGCACTAACTGCACACTTCCCTCCAGCACAGAAGCCAGAGTCCACAAGTGTTGCTATCTTTATTGATAAAAAAGAGACAGGATCATGGGAATCCATACAATTGTCTTCTAGAACAGTCCACAGAGGACAACTGTGGATTCCTATCAGCTTTCCCAACAACAGCTTCACAAGGAATGTCTTACTTGGGACTTTTAAAGACAAAAAAAAAGTAGCTATTAAAAAGACAAAGTCTTACATGGCAGAAAGTTAAGCTGCACATTCAGAAAAGCTGTAACTGCACAGCACTCCCATATCTGTAAGGTTCAGACAACCCACGCTGCCTTCACACACTCTCCTAATACAGACATTGTGATGCTCCCACTAATTACGCTGCTGTTCTGCCAAGAACCCCTCAGCTGACACACTCACAGCTGCCACCAGGACTGTGCAGTGAAGGGTCCCCATCCCCATCCCCAGACAAGGTGTGACAACTTCACAGCAGATGTAAAACAGGAACTTGAAGTCAGTCAGTCTTATGATTGAAATGAAACTCACTCTGAAGGACTGTGTTTTAAACCAAAACCTAACCAGGATATTCTGGCAGTAAGTTCAATGGCCTCCAGGTTGGCACAAGGAGTTCTTCATTTCCTGGACACTCCAACTCAGAAGTACATTTTAATTCACACTAAATGCATCGGGCATTGAACACACAGCGCTAGAAGAGGGGTGAGAAGAAAAACTACCACTGTGGTGCTTAACACTGGGGATGCAAAAATTTAGTACTGACATCAGTCTTTGCTCTGTCTTCTCATCCTTAAAGGTCACAGAGCAACACTGAACAGTGAGGTCACTGGTATTGCTAGCATTTCCATTTATGCACCACTACAAGCCCCAGTAGATCACAAGGGAGTTCTGAACTGAGTATCAGCTTTGGCATCACTTACTCTCTGTGGAAGACCTCAGGCTGAAGAAAAGTTCTGCAATTACTCATTTTGCTGGTGAATCACATACTTTTCCCCTGAGTTCCTTAAAAAATGGTACAGCTAAACACACTGGAAGACAGATTTGGACTATAAATCCTTTCGCATTGGTACTGCTGCTACAGCTCCTGAAAGAACATAATCCCTTCAGGTTTGTGGGCAGGGCTATAATCACTAGTGAAACCACTGGATTCTTATTATCACCACCTCAATTTTCTAAAACATAAATACTTAAAAAATCATCAACAATTCAATATGATTATGATGAAGTAGTGCATCATCTCATCTCCCCTACTCTATGCAAAGCACATCAGCCCTAGCCAGTAATGGCAGGTAAGAACATACTTAAGTACCCCCCTTTAATCACAATTTCCACAAAAAAGGTCATATGTTTCTTAATTAACATCCGTCTTTCCCAACAGTCTTTAGGTTCCTATGGAGGGAAAATAAAAACAGGTCCTTGTTAAATGAAGTACTTCGAGCCTGGAAAACTTCACAGTGTTCTTTCCCTTCTTAATCTCGGTTGTGCCTAAATGAAAATCCCCGTCTCCTGCCAGCAGCACAGGACCCCTCTGCAGGAACTCACCTTGCCACAGGCTCGGCAGTGGTGTCGTCTCTTGGTGAAGGTGAACTTGGCCTGGCAGTTCATGCAGTTGGGTGCCTCAGAGTCCGGGACCCACAGGGGCTGTTTCCACGACAGAGCTGGAGGAGTTCTACGTGATTCGGCGCTTTCAGACGTTTGATTTCCTCCAGCTCCACAGCTGCCTTCCCCAGGGTCAGAATTATTACCAGCATTTACACTGATGCCTGAGAGGGGAGCTTCTGCAGTAACAGAGCCAGATTCCTGGTTTTCTCTTTCAGGTTCACTTGTTCTATTCAGTTGTTTCTGACCAGCAGCTCCTTGGGAAAGGTCAAGCATCTGCTTTGGTCTTGCACCTTTAATACAAACATCAGAAGCTAGAGCTCCACTGCCACTCTCAGTCACGCTCTGACCATGAGACATGCTGACTTTTGCTGCAGCTTCCACCTCATTGTCAGGAACAGATGCTTTAAGGTTACTATTAACGCTCGTTATCTCCTCCACTTTTGTTTGCACAAGCTCTTCACTGACCTCTGTGAAAACCAGGTTGTCCAGATCTGTTAAATCCCCACCATCTGCATCAGCTTCCATCAAGTTACCATCACTGTCTGATGACTTCAACACACTGGACTGCAGACTTTGTCCATACAAGAAATCATCAAGCTCAGCGTCGCTTATTAGAATATCACTTTTAATAACATTCTCCTCAACAGAAAAGTCAGCCATAACAGAGCTCATGCTCTCATCATAAAAAGTGTCTACACCAACACCGTATGGCTCAGCTCCAAGGTCTAGAAAAGCAGAAGCAAAAGCTTTGATTTGCTGAGAATCACCATCACCAGTTACATTCTCAGTGCTGTACTTCTCTCCATCGCTACCTTTTTCTGCAATGCTTTCACTGATTTCAGCTAAATCTTCCTGCTCCTGCCAGCTAGTACTTTCACAGGATTCCCTGCCAGGGAGATGAGCTTCAGACTCTCCAGCATGAATAGCTACAGTATTACTAATAACCTCGGCCACTGCATTCTGAGGTAGAGGATTAACCTTTTCTTCTGTTACAACTAATGAACCACACATGGACACGGGAAGGGAAAGACAAGATAGAGATGTCTGGACATCCTCAGCTGACATACACGAACTGGAAACACTGCTTACTATCTCACTGCTGCTTACTCCCTCACTGCTATTAAGTTCTTCACTATCTACATTATCTTCTGCGCCTTTCTTTTCCAATTCTGCTTCAGCTCCTATCTGGCACGAGGAGTCTGGTAAGACACCATTTCCAGGTGACGCTGCATTGCTGTTGTGCAAGAGGTGCCTCTTTGGCAGATCTGAAGGCATGGAATCAGCATTACTCCCATGGTTTGGGTCTACCTTTCCTACGGCATTTCCTCCACACACTTCTGTGCTTGCTGCAGAGCGTGCACTGTCGTCTTGTGGTGCAAAAGGCAGTTTTTCACAGGCTTTCTCATCTTTGGGACTGTGCGCACTCCAACTCTGTGGCGCTACAGTGACACATTCAGTATCCAGGGCAGCAGTTTGTTCAGGGTGGTCGAGTATTTCATTGCACTTCACAGGTTCTGTCCTGTGTTGATCATCACACAGACCCAGCACTGCTCCTGCAGCATAACTCTCTGATTTTAAAGCCAAATTATTACTTTGCTCTGTTGTAAGATGCCCTGAATCTTGCAGCACTGAGTCCCCATCACTGTGCTTCGTGCTGGCAGCCCCAGAGCAGCCAGGTGATGTCACACAGGCAGGAACAGGGACACAGGACACGCCACAGCCAGCTTGGCTGCACTGGAGGTGATCTGGCTGCAGCTTCTGAGCCCCCTCAGCAGCAGCCGCCGAGTGCATTAAATTCGCTGTGTCACTGACAAGATCACACACAGGAACGCTGCACCTCCCCAGCTTCAAAGCCTGAGTTTCACTCAGGGGACCACTGTCCACAGTGGACAAAAGGTCAGGTCCAGCCACACCCTTCTCTCTGGGTGGTGAGTAACTGAGCACGTCGCCCGTGCCTGCAGGGGCACAGAGAGAGCTCTGCTCTGGGGCAGGACATCTGGCAGGATCCTCTGGCTGCCCTGCTCTGGGGTCTGCATGCTCCAAGCAATCCAGGACTGAAGAAAGCTTTGAGTCATACGGATTTTGAGGTGTTCTGAAGCACTCACATTCATCTATTTTAAGCAAGAAGAGATCAAAAGCAAAGTTTATAAGACTCCTCTCTTCCACAGTGTACTCCCTCTCAACCCCATCTATTCATCAATACAAGCTTTTACTTAGCAGATGCTACTTTCAAACACCATGGTAACAGTCATTTGACCGTGTACTTCCACGAAAAGGCAGCGCAGAAACCAACCTGTATTCTGCTCAAATTCATCAAGCAGCTTGTCCAAGTCACAGACTGCAGCTTTAAAGTAACTGTCCATTCTAGTCACAGTTCGAGTGAAGCTTTAGCCTTCTTAAACCTACAGAGAAAAACACAGCACTTAATTCAAAGCATTTTTTGTTTACAAAGCCCAAGGGTTCATATTAGACAGCGGCTCATATGAGGTTGTGGGGTTTTTTTATTAATGAATACTTTGTTCTCCCCCTTGTAAACAAACTCTAAGCACAAACAGGGCTGTAGCCTCTTAAGTATTCTGGATATTCTCAGCACTACGAGCAATACACCTCCAAATTCATTTCAAATGGCAAAATTGAGGCTACTTATCAATAAGAAAATGCATCTGAAAGCATCTGCTATGGCATTACAATGTCAGCAAGTTTAAAAACAGAAGGAATATTAGGATCTTCCAGTCTGACCCCATAAACATTTTACACCACACAGTTCGCAGGCAAAAAATAAAATAGGTCATTATTACCTTTCAACACAATGGAACTGTGTAAATAATACTAATTAAAAATCCAACATTTCTGTTCTACACAAAACACATAAACAACTATACTTCTGAGATCCCAAGAAAATAAAACTCTTATTATAGACTTACCAGCTCACAGAAAGCTATTTATTAATCAGTCACATTCCCCACTGCAGAACACCCCGGTTTATTTGTTTAATGAACCTTTCCAGACACTCAATTTTATGCCCTTTTGGTCACTCAGAATTGCTTTCCAACTGCACATCTTTTTTAATGGCTGAACAGCCATACAGTGGAACTGCCTATCAAAAATCAATATTTACAGTTCCTTTGAGCAAACTGGAGGGACTGAGATCCATTTATTCTAATGCCTGTGAACTACACCTGCAGATAGCTGTCTAGTTTTCCTTCTGCTTTTACCTGTGCATTTAGCCTGACTGCACACACTACCCCAACCCAACTGGTAGTAATGTTCAGTCTTTGTCCTAAAAGTCTTAGAGCCCAAACAAACACTTAAATCCTCTCACACCACCCAGGCCACTCTGCTGCTGGAGATCTAGATTTTATGCCTTACTTCCCCCCCTAAGCTCTAAGGTTCTCCCTCCCTGAAGAGTCCAGGTCAGGAGCTTCAACCCCTACTAATATGTAACCGTTCACCACATGTGATGCAATTATTTTCCACGTTCATATGCACGGGACAAGAGCACTTTAAGGCAATGAGCAGCTCAAACAGGGGCTTGCAAAAGCATAAGGAAGGTGGAAGAAACACACAGCAATGCAGAACTTTGTGCCCATACACAGGCCACTGAATAGATCACTGTTTTGATATCTATATCATTAGAGACAGCCAAAATTGTGAGGCTGCACTCTAATGCAAAGTCTAGAGGGCTCAAAGAGCAGCAAGCCCAGACTCAGTGCCCCTTCTCCTCACCCCTCTCAACACAGCTCTTCCCTGAAACAATCACGACCTCCCGGCAAGGGGGGATGCAACAACATGAACTGGAAGTTATTTCAATTAAGAACCTTACACGATTAACAGCTTTTGTTGATTCACTGAGAGACATCAAAGTGCAGATCCTGTCCCTAAAGCACGTACCTGTGGACAGTCAATAGCCAGATAGACCACGTAAACAAGAAATATTGAAGGTTACAAGAAAACGGGCCATCAGAAGGTGCGTAATGCTGATCTGTGTTCTCTGTAGGTATTTATTATACAACCTCACCCCGTATCACAGATATCAATAACAGACACTAATAAGAACCAAAACCCTTCCCCATTAAAAAAAAAACACAGAGGAGAGCTAATCACTTCATCTACCTTTGTCTTTAATTAAAAAGACAATATTCTCCTAGAGAATATTAATTGTGTTCCACTCCTGAGAGACACACACAACAAATTCTGATTTAAGCACAAGGGTATTATTAGACTACAACACTACTTATTATTAGATTATAATGCTAATTAGAAGGGTGCATTGATGCTGTACAGTGTTGGCCCACTAACGTCTCCCAAAAAAGGAAGAACTCAACGAAAAGAACTAAAATCCTATGCCAATATTTACATCTATTTAATACAGATTAACTCCCTTCTACAGAGAGCTCAGAAAACTATCATACCTCAGTCTACCAACCCAGTAAAGTTGCTTTGTTTCGTTAAATATATTTTTTAAACAAAATTATTATTTTACTTTGTAAAGTACTTCAAATAAATAACCTACCCTTGAAAAACCAGCATATGTCATTCCTAATTTCATTACTCTTTCCTCAAATTTTCATAGGCTTTCATATTTTCTACAGTGTGCCTACAAGCAAAAACCTGAAACCCACAACAAAATCAAAACCCCCAAAACAGGGCAGACCAGCAGCAACCCCTCGTCCCCCTCTCTGTCCTGACTCCAACTGCCTGCATCACTAAAGAATTGTAAGAGCTTTCTATTTTCTCCTATTTCAAATCCTCTTCCAGCAAGAGGAACAAGTTGTGTTTTCTGCTGCCTGGGTTTGCCCGCAGCCTGTCCCAACGTTTACATTAATGGATTAGAAGCTATGAAAAAGCTCTGGTGACACATTTTTATTAAATGGCTGCTGAGTGAAGGGTCTGGAGGAACAATGTGCTTCAGTAAACTGCATTTGTTCTGAGCATATTCTTTTAAAACTTAATCCTGTAACAAAACATTTACACTATATTCTAACTATCAGAAACCAGGAGCACCACAACTGGATACAATTTTTTAGGTAGGCACCTAAAGTCCTTTTGTTTTCTGAAAGTGTTTTTTAGAGTTCTGAATGAAGTCACTAGACACTCTCTAAACTGGTTCACAGATCAGTATTTTTTAAAAATTAACTTAATGCTTTTAACTTTATCTGAGACAGTAAGTCCCTAATAGTGCAAGGATACAACTTAAGGCTCTCATCAGCTCCATTTTGTAGGTTTTTTTTTAACTTTAAATATATTTAAATCACTGTCTGTTAAAGACCATATGCTTTTATATAAAGATAGATTAAATATTTATGTAGGAGGAGACTTGAAAATAAAATAGCAGTCCATCTCAAAATAATAACCAAAGCACAAAAGGTACTACAAAAAAGCGCAGAGTGGACATGTCACTTCTCCAGATGTTGTGTCCTTAATCAAACTCATCTTAGATCTCCAAAAAATGGTCTGACACACAGGGCTGAGACGCAGAGGCAATAGTTCTACCAGGTTAAAACTGTAAAGTATTAACTGTGGAATGCAAACCCTGGTATCTCGATGACTGCACTGCCCACAAGTGTGGCAGGGTGTTTAAAAACACTTCACGGACCTCAACACTTCTTTTATGTCCTTCATAAATTACTTATCCCTCCTAACGCAACAGGCACATATTCCAGAGTTCAGAACCAACATTCCACTGGGGATTTCTCAGCACACTCTTATTCAAAGGAGAAAGATAGCAAAACAAGCTGCTGGGACACTGAGTGGCCAACTCACAGCATGGATTTTTCCCAGATGGGGTTTTTTTTCCAGATACACTCTATAGTTAGGTAGCTAGCAGCTTTCAGTGGTGATAACCTGCAAAACAGAACAGATTATTAAATATTAACACCTGACCAATTCAAGGTCTGAAGCCAAGCCACCTTTTGATGTCTAAGAAGCCCTGAAAACCACTGTCTGCAGTGTTCACACACTACTGCAGTCCTTTTGCTCGCTGCACAGTCACCTTGTTTCAGCTCCATCACCGTGTTTAATCATTACACTCAGCCCGGGCAGAAAGCCGCACTAAGGACTGTAAGAGGATTGAAATGGCTTTTTCCACCTTGCCACCCCAGCAACTGCCACAGGCAGAACAAAACCTACAATTTAAACACAACCACTGAGCACTAAGTTCACAGTGAAATGCTCATGGAGTACAGCGTGCCCCTTCTCTCACACTAAGGGTGATGCCACGATGACTTTTGCCTTTTCATATATCCTTCATAAATTCTCAGTACCCTTAACATACATACTTGTAATTCTTTAAGCCTAATATCTTAACATAATCCTGAAGCCAGAAAACCTTATGCTATCTTGAGAAACCAAGACCCCCTCTAAAACACATCCTGTAAACTAAGGTTAGACCCATCTAGGAAAAAATACTTTAAAATAAAATAAAAAACCCCCTACAGTAATTATTTTAAACATCTCATTGAAACATCTTTGTTAAATATACCAATTTACAAAATCTGCAAAATTGTATACACCATGTATGCATTTTGGCATGTTCCACTACGACAAATTACTACACCATAAAAATCCTTATTAAATACCAAAATAAAATCCCTTTTATCCCTTACCCGTGTCTAACTCTTAAGTCTAAGGCCAAGGAAAAGGCATCAAGGGTATTGAGGGAATTAACTACCAGCTTTTTCCTCCTCAGCACCCCCAATGCCCCAACACCATACACCCACACACAGGGCTGAGGCCCTGCAGTCAAAAAATTTAAGGGAGCAGCTGCTCACAGAGCTCATCAGCAATCAACCTGATGGAGAAGTTCAGTACAACTGAACAAACACTGCGAGAAAAATTTAAATAAAACCAAAAATTATTCCCGCTGAGCAAAACAACCTATTGTCCAAACCAAAAGCTGAGGTGGCTGCTGCCACAGCAAGTTTAGGAGCTGAATCACAGGGGGAAGACAAAAGCTGCACAAGTTTTCAGACAAATAAGGACAAGCTTACAGCACACAGCACAGCAAATTGTCTTGTTTGAGGAGTGCCATTCCGTTAGTTAAACACGGGCTCTTCAAAAGGACTCACTCCACCAGCAGTGTGATGACATTACCACCCTCACAGCTCCATCCCACAACAGCCTCTGAGCACTTTCATGCATTTGTCCACCCTGCTCCTCTGAACTGAGAGCAGTGTTACATCACTCAGAGAATCCCAGAGTCCCTGACTTACAGGACTGGAAGGGACCTGTGGAGCTCAGCCAGCCCAGGCAGGGACACAGGAGCGTGTCCAGCTGGGCTGGGGTGGCTGCACACAGGGACACTCCAGGCCCTCCCTGGGCAGCTGCTCCAGGGCTCTGCCCCTCCATGGACACCAGTTCTTCCTCCTGCTGGGCTGCAGCTGCCTGCGCTTTGTGTGATGGGCACTGGCAGCACCCGGCAGAGCCCGGCCCCAGCCTCTGGCAGCCCTGGAGATGTTCGCACGGGCTGAGGGATCCCTCTCACCTGCCCTTCTCCAGCCTGAGCAGCCCAGCTCCCAAAGGCTGTGCCCAGCACAAGGATGCTGCAGAGCCCAGATCACCTCTGGGGGCTCCCCTGGATCCTGCCCAGCAGATTCTTCTCTTTCTTCTGCCACGAATCCCAGAATTGGACACAGCAGAGTGGAGCCAGCTGTGATTCCCAGCAGTGTCGGGCACACCAGTGGTACCAGCTGGGGAGGGAGTGGCCAGCAGCCCCACACAGACCGACCACTTGTGCCACCACCGCCTGTGACAGCACTGGTGACTAGTGACAGAAAAAGGGCCTGGAGAGTGGCCTGGCAGATCGCTGCCCAGCGGAAGCCACCACTCCCTCGACATCCCGTTTCCTCAGACTGGCATTATCAGCGGCCAGGACCGTGTCACAGCGGCCACGGAGCACCGACCTGGCTCTGGCAGCCAGCCGGACCCTCCGCCCTGCTCCCCGGAACGTGTTAGTGACCGGCTCTCTGCCGGCACCGCTCCTACCTAAACACACTCTAAATGTTTTACACTCTGCTCATGCCCGTAAGTGTGCGGTGTGAGACTGTCCATTACACCCTACGTACCATATATGTATTCTATGTAACCTATAAAATAATCTCGTACCTTTTACTTTATATACTATAGTATTCTCCATATACCCTAAATAATACGCTTTGTATATATCCTATACTCTATATACCGTATATATAGACAAACGGAACAGCAGTAAGCAATAGCATCACTAATACCCCCAAACCTCCGGGGGCAAACACCCACCCAGGCGGCCTCAGTCAGAGGTCAGACACCCACAGCCGCGTCGCCCCGACCTCACCCGGCCGGTTCGGGGCCGTCTCGGGGCCGTCTCCCCTCAGGGCCCGCCCCGGCCCCGCCGGCGGCTCCGGGCGGCGGCCTCGACCCTCCGCTGCGCGCAACGCGCCTGCGCGGCCGCGCCCGCGCGTGACGTCACCGCTGCCGCGCCCATCCCCACCCTGCGCGTGCGCTTCCCGCCACGGCCGGCGCGGGGCGCAGCCGGGAGAGGGGCGGGGCCACACGTCTGACGGACAGCGTGAAAGGGCGTGGCACAAGGAAATGGGCGGAGCCGTGTTTGGGATTGACAGCGCAGAAGGGCGGAGTCGCTTTGTCCCGCGCCCCGCCGGCAGGGGGCGCTGCTCCCTTCCGGGTCTCGTGATGCCACACCCTCAGACCCCCCGCGGTGACGTCACTGCCGCTCCACCAGCCCCCTCAGGCCCTGTCTGTCCCAGTGACGTCACACCCGCACAGTGACATCACTGCCGCTCCACCAGCCCCCCCAGTCCCTGTATGTCCCAGTGACATCACACCCCCCACAGTGACATCACTGCTGCTCCACCAGGCCCCCTCAGGCCCTGTCTGTCCCAGTGACATCACACCCCCACAGTGACATCACTGCCGGCTCCACCAGCCCCCCTCAGGCCCTGTATGTCCCAGTGACGTCACACCCCCACAGTGACATCACTGCCGGCTCCACCAGCCCCCTCAGGCCCTGTCTGTCCCAGTGACATCACACCCCCACAGTGACATCACTGCTGCTCCACCAGGCCCCCTCAGGCCCTGTCTGTCCCAGTGACATCACACCCCCACAGTGACATCACTGCCGCTCCACCAGCCCCCCTCAGGCCCTGTCTGTCCCAGTGACATCACACCCCCACAGTGACATCACTGCTGCTCCACCAGGCCCCCTCAGGCCCTGTCTGTCCCAGTGACATCACACCCCCACAGTGACATCACTGCCGCTCCACCAGCCCCCCTCAGGCCCTGTATGTCCCAGTGACGTCCACACCCCCCACAGTGACATCCCTGCCGCTCCACCAGGCCCCCCTCAGGCCCTGTCTGTCCCAGTGACATCACACCCCCACAGTGACATCACTGCCGCTACACCAGGCCCCTCAGGCCCTGTATGTCCCAGTGACGTCACACCCTCACAGTGACATCACTGCCGGCTCCACCAGCCCCCTCAGGCCCTGTCTGTCCCAGTGACGTCCACACGCCCACAGTGACATCACTGCCGCCTCCACCAGCCCCCTCAGGCCCTGTCTGTCCCAGTGACATCACACCCTCACAGTGACATCCCTGCCGCCTCCACCAGCCCCCTCAGGCCCTGTCTGTCCCAGTGACATCACACCCCCACAGTGACATCACTGCCGCTACACCAGGCCCCTCAGGCCCTGTGTGTCCCAGTGACGTCACACCCTCACAGTGACATCACTGCCGCTCCACCAGCCCCCTCAGGCCCCCACAGTGACATCACTCTCCCCCGTCACTGGACACCGTGGGCTCGGGGCAGGCCCGGGCAGCCAGCAGACCCTTCCCCGGCGGAACTGCCGAACGCCGCCCCTCTCCCCTCAGCGACGCCATCACAGCAGTTTCTGGTGTTTCCACGAGAAGCTCTTTATGACAAACCACGCCGCCCCTCCAGCGGGAGCTCACACAGCCCCTCACGCTGCCCGAGCGCCGAGGGCCAGGAGCGCGGCCTGCGGAGCCCCGCCAGGGGCAGGCCGGGAGCGCAGCTCGGCGCCGTGAGGAGATGGCCGCCGGCCTGAGGGGCGGCCGGGGGGCTCAGGGCTCCGAGTGGGCACCGTCCTGCCGTGTCCTGGGCCTCGGCCGCCCGCGCCAGCATGTAGCTGACCTTGCGCTGGTGCGCCAAGGCCTCCTCCTTGTCGTTCACCTTCAACAGAAAGGAGAGCGGCCGTCAGTCAGCTCAGGGGTGCGCACCCCGTGTTATACATGCGATCCGTGATAATTAAATTGTGACTGTATTAGCAAAATTGTCGCTTTATATTAAAAAAAAAATATACTTCATTGTTATAAAGCAAAAAGGATAAAGGAAATGGTTAAACAAAGCAGATGGAATCATGCTCCAGATGTTTGGTGGGAGAAAGGATATGAAGGGTATAGGTCTAAAAACAGCATCTAGAAATAAAACTTTCGACCTTGAATTGGGCCAAATTGGGATGATTCCAAATCATTGGACACTGGACCAAGGCCTGTTTTGGGGACATATATTTAATTATATAACCCTAAGTTTAGTGCACCTGCACTACCTGCAAGGTCAAAGAGCGAACACTGAGGAAGAGCCAGAGCCCTCATGGGAAACAAGAGCCCCGAAAGGAGAGAGACCCCCAACCACTGGTGACGCATGTGCAACACAGCACAGTGACGTAGATTTTAGGAACAGAAACGAGGAGGAGCTTTCTAGAAGCTTCTGTATCGATATGTATTAGTAAACAGTATATAAGTGAGATTTTAGCTTGACTGATTTGGTATGATGTGAGAGGAAAGCCCCTACCCGTACGGTTTTGCTTATGCTTTATCCAAACCTCACCTATATACTAAATACTGCCAAATTTTGTATCTATGTAACTAATATACTTTGATTGCATTCATTTATATACAATTGCTGTTATCAATAAATTGCTGCTAAATTTAACCTTGTTGTTCCGATTAATTGGACAAATTGAACATATCCAAAATCCACTTACAACACCCGGCAAACGCTCGCGTTCTGCGGAGAGGAACCAAATACTGACCAGATCTATCAGCATCCGCAGGATTTCGTGGGGATTGTCCAGCTCCTCCACCTTCCTGCAGTCCCCATCTGACGACAGCAGGCTGGACAGTTTCCGCCCCAGGTTGTTCTTGTTCCCCGGGAGCTTGACGCGCTCTGAGGAAAACAGAAACGCATCAACTGCAGAATTGCTCAGGAAGGGAAAAACTACTTTGGGATAAAGTAAACCTGGATCTGGATGATCTGAAAAAGGGCAGTGCGAGCTGCAGCTTCTCCCTCTGCATGGAACACAACCTCACACGTGGGGAACTTGAGAATTCTTTTCACTCTACAGAAAATACACTTTTGGCGCCCTAGTTAAACAATAATTCATGGTCATTTGTTTACAATAGGTAAGTAGCTTTAAAAACCCCAAAGATTCTCTGACACAGGCCACTCACAAATTTGTAGGATTTCCAGAAATTGTAAAATACATTAAAATTATGGAACATAGGTGCCAGGTAACAGAGCCTGAAAGCAGTGGTGTCACCACAGGGGAAACAGCTGCTCAAGGTTATGCTGTTGTAGTGCTACACCCCAGGAGTGCCCAAGGAATCTAGAGATACACCACACTTCTAAGCCTGGCAGCTACTGGCCAATGGTCAAAATAAATATATTGTACCATTCCTAAAGTCTGCAGTGGTTTCCATCATGATGTAACCACTTAAATACTTCTCTTATCTTTTTTTTTTTTAAGAATAAAAGGTTATTAGAATCATTCCTACTTTACAGATTAGAATTCTGCCTCTTTTACACAGGGCTTTGTAACTCTGTATCAGTGTAAGGACACTAATAAACACTAAGATTGATATACACGCATAAAAAAGGCTAAAAATGTTTAAAGAAAAAGAGACAAAATAATCTAGTACTCCAGTGAATCATGGAATGGCCTGGGTTAGATGAAAGCTTAAAGCTCATTTTGTTCCACAACTTCCACTAGACCAGGTTGATCAACACCCCATTTGGAGCTAAAAAAGCTCCAACTATACTTTTTAATTTTTTTTTTTTTTTTTTTTTGCACAGGGAGAGGAGCTCCTGCTGCCTCCTGTGCCAGCCAGCCCCCAGACAGACACACTGCCCAGCTACCAGTGCCTCGCAGGCGTCTCCAGTTTGCAAATCTGGTTTCCTTCTTCACGTTTATCACTTCTGCCAGCCTCAGGGCCTGGTCCTTCCTCTGCATCAGCTGCTGCTCAAACGCAATTCTGAAGGCATCTGCCATGATATATGCTTCATCCTTACTCTTCTTCAGATTTTCAGTCTGGTTTTAATTCAGGGAAAATTTAAAGCATATTAGCTAATTTGGAAGCAAAAGCAGATTTAAAATTAATATTACGACACAAGCAGCTTGCAAGTAAATATAACCAAGGAAACAGCAGGAACCAAAGAGTTTCCTGATGTGTAAAGAAACACATTTTGAAATGTGTATTGAAGTCCTTACTCTTCATTGTCTGCACATGTTCACACCCCCAGCCAACTACACAATCATCTCTGTGTATTTATTTATCTCTGCACATGTACAAGAGCTTGAGGAGGGAAATCATGTCCCATCACATTTGGGCCAGGAAAAAACGAGCAAGACATGGAATCCATATCAGGGATCATAAGGGACAGGCCAGAACCTATTTTCAAAACCAGTTAGCCACCTGGAAGTTCTGCAGCAGGACCACAAGGATGGCTGCCACATCTGCAGAGTTGAATACAAATTAGAAGAAAAACCCCTAAATTCGAACATTTTCACTGAATAGGAAAAAAATTAGGAGCTTGGAATTCCTGTCATTGATTCAAGTGTGAGGTAAACAGGTATTTTCCAGCTTGCTGACCGAGCTGGGTGAGCAGGCTGTGGGTGCAGATGCCAGCACAAGGGAGGGGTGAAATGCACTGCCAGGAAGGAAGGAAAAGGTTCAGTGCCAGTCCACATGCACAGTATGCACATTCATGAAGGGCATACATTTAGGCAGTGTTCTCTTTATTCCAGATTAAAACATAGAGGGAGAAGGGAAAATAATGCAAAAATTACTTTCTTTTAACTAGTAAAGCTGAGTAGATATAATCACAATTTTTTCTACCAGCAAAAATCATGATATTGTAAGCATCACAAACAAACTCTGCACTATTTCTGAGATCAGTTGTGAGTTTGTGTAAGCAGTGTTTGGGTGTCCCTGGCTTTGTTAGGGCTGGTGCAGGAGCACCCCCTCCCTGTCCCCACCCAGCCAGGCCGTGTCACCTCTTGCTTGAGCTGCAGGAGCTGCTTCCGAGTGAGAGCTGCCACTCTGGCACAGGGACAGGGCTGCCCCCCAGCAGGACTGCAGGTGCAGGCTCCCAGCACGGCCAGCTGAAAACCCAAAACAAACCAGGGGTCAGGAGCTGCCAGCACTGAACCACCCTGAAAACACACAGGGAGCAGGAGCAGGGGGCTGCTGAGTCACAAGGAGAGGTGTGTTTCCAGGCAGAACCTGACAGGTGTGCCACACCCTGCAGCCCTCACCTGTGCTCAGCATAGGAGCACACCTATCCTCACCCAGGACACTGCTGTGCCCAGTAAAGCACGAGGAAGCAGGGTTTGAGTGCTAGGAAGGTTTAAGTGCTGATGCCTTCCTCTGTCTGATCTTTCTTTGCAAGGCGCACCAGGAAGAACAACACTGATTAAAGGCACGTGCTAATTAACCAAAAACAGGTTCAAATGAATGAGCAGTGATTTTTCTCTATGTATTTTGAATATATATCTCTGAGGCAGCCATTTGGAAAAACACATAGGCAATACTTACTTCAAGACCTGTAAAATCAGTAATGTCACTCTTGTTCAACGACATGTTCTCCTGAAAAACTTTCTGCTGTTTCACATCTAGCATTGCAAGGAATTCCAAGCACTGCTGGTTCAGGACTACAAAATAAAACACAGAAAGAGATTACAAAAACCTGCTGCCCCGATTTCTTAATTTCTGAGTTCAACTACACCCGAATGAAGCAGTTTTACAGTTCAAGCATCAGTTTGGGAACAAGATGAGAGTGCAGAAGTAGAAACTCATATCCAGTTGTTCCTCCTTCTGTGTTCTCCCAGAAGTAATGACCCACTTAGAGACAGACCATTTCCTGTATTGCTCTGCCTCAGGACTGAGTGCTCATCTCTTTGTACACTTACAAGTCAGGCAGCCTCTCATTTAGAACAGCACAACACTGGGGAAGCAATGATTTAAGTCAGCTGTTTTAAAGCTTTTTTGAAGGCAAAAATAAAGGAAAGGGACTGCTTTCCAGTTTAATTTCCAAGCTTCTGCATATCCACTAAGATCAGCTTCCAGTAACAAGACACTGATCCCCACAAGAAGTTTCCTTCACAGCTAAATCCTCAATTATTCCTGGAAAACAGTGTACCCAGAGGAATAGCTGCTGCTGGCTTACTTGCATTTTCAGCTTTAAGTGCTTTAACTTCTTCTGTCCTCAGCTTCAATGCTTCCTTAAGAGCTGCATTTTCACAGTATATCCTGTAGAAGTCAGAAAATAGCTTTATTTTATTTTTAAAAAACATTTTAAGTAGGCACTCAATAATTTAAAAAATAACCTGCTAAAGCATGGTATCTAATATTTCTGCAAATTAAAATTATGATTACTTAAAAGATGGAATAAAAAAATCAAAAGTGAAAGGAATTGAGTACTAGATATAAATCTTAAAAAAAATCATATGTAAGTAGGCAGTGCCCACAGCCTTAAACAGAGATGACTTTAAGTGCCACATTTTCATTAGAAATGCAAAGAAATTGGTAAATATGAACTCTGAAACGCTTGCTAGAAATTTCCTACTTCCTTGAAGGAACAAAACTACTATTAGAGGTGTGACAGCTCTGGTCTGTAAACTTCCTGTAGTCTGAATCCTGTTTTCAAGAACAGCTGTGCCTTCAGGTGCTGCAACGTGAGAGCACACAATATGCACTGGTAATGCATTTTTCCTTGAAGTATTTCCCTCTTGAACAGAACAGAGGCAATCTGACGTCCTAAATGTCACAGCAATACAATTTGTTTGGTGCATCTCCTCAGGTGTCAGCAAACGCAGCCTAGTCTGAATTATTCCACTCAGAAAAAAAACAATGGAAAATGCACATTCTTCTTGTCCTGCTGCCTGTCAGAAAACCATCAGAAAAATATGAGATGTTTTGCAAAGCTGTCAGTTTTCTGAAGATATGTCTGTTCCTTCCATCAGTCAACACCAGTTTTGTGGCTCCAAACTGCACAGCCACACTTCCAACCTACTCAGACAGGAAAGCCAGGGAGCTTTTCAAGAGGCATCCCTCGACAAATGTACCTATGGAATGGTTTGCAAACTTTTGGCTTATTCTTTGACTCGAAGTGGAAATTAAATTAAAACATATGCTGAATTGTGAAAACAACAGCAATAGTAATAATAAAAAATAATGACAGTAACAGCTCCTCTGGGCAGACTTCAGAGACACATTTTCCACATGTAGATGAGTGACTCTGCTGGTCCCGTTTCTCAAGGTCTGTTATGTATTATCAGTTTAGTGCCTCTGGCACATTCTTCTTGCCCAACCACACCTGCTGTCCACCCAGAGTGACTCTTATTTAACAAAGAACCTCTTGATCAGCCTCTCTCTAAAGCACTGCATTTTACCTGTACTCATGCCCAGATGTACAGCGCAGGACAATAAAGAAATTATTAACCACGAAATTACATTTCCACATGCATGCATATACCATTATTTTCCCTGCCTCATCTACAGTCAAGGTAAATAAGGATAATGAGTCCCCAGCTGGCTAAGGTCATATGATGAAATAAAACTCAGCCTAGAAAAGCCAGCCTACAGACACCTTAAAAAAAAAAGGTCAGGACAATAGATTTAGAAGTTTTAACTGAAAAATACAAATGTGACTAGTGTGAAAAACCAAAATCTTCCAGAATTTGGAAGGGAAGTGAGAAAATGCAAAATCCTCAAAGAACCTAAGGAAGCAAGCTTGGAAGACAAAACAGATGGCACAAAGCACTGAGTGCAACTTAAAAAAAAAAAAAATCAAACAAAAACCCCATTTATACACAATGTAAGTCAAATTACCTGTCATATTTTTCTGTCCAGGTATCTTCTATGTTTTTAAATCTGTCCTGGTCAAATTCAATCTCCCATTGCAAGATATTTATTTCCTGTGGAAACAAAAACTTTCAGCAGCTGAAGGATGCCAGGGGTGCTGGGTTGGGCAGAGATCTCAGTGACAATCTGTGACACTGCTAACAGCAAATTTGGTAAAAACCTAACTTGTTTTAACAATGGAGCTCAACACCACCTCCCTCCTCCTTCACACCTTCCCTACCAAAACTGGGCACCCATTTCTCTGAGGCCCAGGGAAGCCTCAGCTGAACACTGAGGAGCTGTGCAGCTCACTCTGAGCACCTGAAACCCACAACAAACACCAGCTGAAAGTACAGGAGGAGCTCTGGCAATTTTCTGATATTACCATTATAGCATGAAAACCAAAACAGATCAAAACAGTGATAAATTAGTACTTCCCTTTCTACTGAAAAGGAGCAGGAATTCCCTTCACAAAACGCCTGGAATTAATGTCAGGCATGCCCTGATTTAAATAAACCCCTTTTTAACAGCCATGGGCTTCTCAGTGTGAAGGAAGCTCCTACACTTACCTTCTCTAGAGTCCTCTTCTCTTCCTCACTTTTCTGAAGCATTGCTTTTGTATGGCTCGTGGCTTTATCAAACACTGCCTGCAAAATTAGCAAACAACCAAACCAAACCCCCAAATGCAGCTCTGTCGAATACTGTGATTAATTTTCAGTTAATTTTCAGTTTCACACCTGGAGACGCTCACATTCATAGTTAAACAGCAGCGTGCAGAGTTTCAAACACCAGCAGCTTGCTTGTGAGCCCCAGAGGGCTCTGATCTCAAGTCTAGCTTGGATAACAAACTTGTGTTTCAGTCCCATAACCTCTGCTACTGACAGTGCAGCATCATTTAACACAAAATCACGTTTTCTCCAGGGCTCGTGCAGGAAATCACACCTCAAAAAGCTGGGTCACAACACACCTAAGCTCTGGTCCAGGCCTAACTTGCTACAAGTACGTGAGGGTAGAAACTAGACAACTAGAAATGGGTTATGCAAGTAGGCTAAATCCCAGGAACTGATTTTCAGCAGAATTTGTTATGAAAGAGAATAAAAATACTACAAACAAAAGAATGACCTGACATTTTAAGGCACAACTGTCCTCTGGGTCAGCAGATGGAGCAGTCAACATACTCATGCTTTGCAGCAGGATTCCAAGCACTGGCAAAATCTTCATTATAAGGGACTGGAAAAAGGCCTTAATTTTATGTTTAGTAGATAAATCCTCAAGGATCCTCAAAGGTAAAATTATGAGAATTGCTACAACAGCAAATTCTTCTTAAATAACACACTAGCTCCAGCAAATTGCAGAGGCAAGTCCTTAGACACCTGCAGACTCAATGACTCAAATTGCACCCCTGGGAAGGTTTTTGAGGTTCTGATGAGGACTAGCAGAAGATTTTGTCCGTTTTCCTTGCTACCACACAGAACCAAGTGATTTCTGAACAGCTCCTACCATGCTCTGCAGGATTCTTAGGGCTTCATCCTTTCCTTCAAGCTGTCTTTGAGATGCTTCAAGCTCAACTTTCAAAATTTCAAGTTCCTGAAGTAAAACAAAGAGGATACACTGAGTAAAAGCCAAGGTAATCCTGCTAAGCTTCAACTTTAAAACCAATATAAATTTGCCCTCCTCAAAAAACGAACCTCTGTTTTACCTGTGTGATGTTTTTTCATGGGCTCACTTGAGGTTAAAGAACACAGGGCAGAGGGAATGTGTATTTTTACAGCTGAAGCTGTAAAATTTTACAGCTGTTGGCTGTCATGCCAACACCTCAACACATTTAACCACAGTAAAATCAAAATGGACTGTTCACTACCTTTCAACAAAAAGGCAGACTAAATACCCAAAGACTGTTTACCCTACAGACTTTCAAGACCCAAAGCTTAACAAAACATAAACATCTACTAGAAAAATACAGCAATACCTACAATATTCTCTACATCTTTAAAAATACTTTTTTGCCCCCTCAAAAAAACCCACAAGCAAGCAACCCCCCCACCCCACCCCAGAATATAAAGTCCATGTCACACTACGATTTCCTGGCATAAAATTTAATGAAGCTCCCAGGTCCCATTTCAATTTTGAGAAGCTGGGTCCATCCAAGTCTCTCAGCATGCCAAGATCCTCCTGCCACAGTGAAAGGAAATGCAGAATTGGAGAGCAGCACCCTGGGCACTGTCACCAACCTCCAGAGCTTCCTGAAGTTGTTGCTTCAGTTCTTCATTTGACACGTCAGTACTAGATTCTGTAGGATTAATAGAGGATACTAAATTATAAGATATCGTAATATTTAAAGAAAAAAAGAAAGTGAGGATTTTACCCTGACAACAGTTAACATACAAAGGTGAATTTTCATCTTTGTGCTGTGGGGTTTTTTCCTTGTGGTACTAACAAACAGATTTTAAAAGCACATCAATACAAACTTCAAACACATGGCTTTACAGTTAAAGAAGTGAAATGGGGGGAAAATGTCTGTTGTAAACAGACATAAAGCAAAGGCAAACATTTTATAACTTCCTTTAAAATAAAGCCAACAAAATTGCCATCTTGATTAGAAAAAAAAAATAAATAATTTTTTAGATTCTTTTCTGATTGCAACTTTTCAGCATCCACAGTCAAAACAACAGGCAGCATTATTTAGAAGTGAGGCAATTTTCAAGAGATAGAGATAGTTCAGCTTTCTGTGGAAAGGATAATGGGGAATTGTTTTACGGAGGGAAATAAGCAAGTTACACAAAAATACCTCAGTCAAAACATTAGAAATTGGCAGGAAAGCAGCTGGACTGTAATGAACAGCACTGCCTAGACTTGATTGTTTTTACAGCAGCATTGCCTTCACAAAAAGGAAGATGAATGCCAATACAGGTCCTAAAAATTACTTCCTAACCCTTAAATTAAGCCAATTCACTAATTTCAACTAAAGAGCAAGTAAGATTTTTAATATTTAGCTACAAACTTTAGATGTCACTTCAACTTACTTAAGCAAAGCAGAATCCAAGCAGCGTCACTCAATTTCACACATCTATTCCTACCTAGGTACTCCCACCTCGGGAACTCTTTGCTAAATGCCACTTTCAAATGCAAAATTGAACCCTTTAAAACTGGACATTTTACACCAGGAGTGGTCACCGAGAAGCAGTTTTGCTGCTCACGTTCAGGGAGGACGGTGGAGGATCCCAGCAGGCACTGAGCCCTCCAGGGATTTTGGCAAGTGGTTTGAATTAAACTTGGTGACACTTTGCGAGGCAGCTGAACGGCTCACTTTCACTAACAAAGAACTTTTCTTAGGGTGGATAATTAGCTCCCAAATTACTCTTACCACAGCTATTCTGCCGTGTGGAGCTAGAGGCAGGTTTTTTGAGTGATCCCTCGTAAAAGCTGTTTCGCTTTGGAGCAGGAAGAGCTGCAGCATCGCTTTCTTCAGCTGCCTTTGCTGACAGGGGGGAGTTACAAGTCTTTCCGGACCCCTTCCTAGATCTAACTGAATAGTAATTTTGTAAGTTTTCCCCTTCATAAACACCTCCCGGTCTTCTCCCAAGTCCGTTTCCCAAGTCTCCGCAAGTCATGTCATCCTCTTCTGCTTCCTCCATCCTCTCCTTCTGGTTCTTCTCGGGTTTTTGGTTGCTTCGGAGTTTTTTCTCCCGACTGAGGGCCCCTCACCTACCGGTGAACAGCGCCGCCCGCCAGCCTAGATTTTCCCTGGAAAAACAGGAAAAGCAGTTAAGAGCAGCCGGACGAGACCCGAGCGGGGAGCGCTCCGCCGGCAAACCGGGGCGGTGAGACCCCGGCCGGGGGGGGGACACCTCGGGGCCACCCCTCGGGGCCACCCCCGGGTCCCGCCGAGCCCCCGACCCACCTGCGCTCCCGCCGCGGCGGTGCCGGTCCCGCCCCGGGGCGGCTCCGGGAGCGGCTCCGAGCACGGGTGTGTTTATTCCTGTTTTTTATCGGCGGTTCGTGCTGCAGCCCCGCGCCCGGCACAGCTCGGACGGCGTGGGGAACACCAGCTGGGGGGAGCAGGCGTGGTCATTCCAAATTTCAGCGGGACAACCCACACAACACCTTCCACCTGTTTCCTGCTCCAGCACAACCCGCCACATGCCCGGGACCAATTCTCCAAGGAAACACTCTATTTTTCACCATTTTGGTTTATAATATCATCAAACTTCTGTTGCAGTATTGTCCCAAAAGTGTCACCAAAAAAAAAATAGCAAAAAAACCCCAACAGCAAATTTGGAATAAAAAATAAAGTTGTGCATAACACTCCTCACAACATAAGTTTTCAAGAAAGTTGTTTTACTATCCAAATTCATGTATACAAAGGGTTCACAAGCAAGCACTTCCTGCAGAATCTTTCATAAAAAGAAAGTTTTTCTTCCCAAGCAGCTTTTCTCTGAAGAAAGGTTTTCTCTTCCTTGTGCAGCCCTGCCCCCCTGGGGCGCGGGCTTTAACAGCAACCAGAACAGATCCCCGTTTTAGCAGTGGCCACCTCCAGGACCACTGCAGGTCTACCCTGACAAGTGATGGATGCATTTCCTGGGTAATCTTGCAGTCATGTACACGTTCCATGACTGGGACAGGGGATGGGCAAGACAGAAAAAAAAAGGAAGAATAAACTTTATTGTTAAACACACCAGACCAGTGCTCACACAGCCAATGTTTCCTTACACATGAAGGAATCCCCAAAGCTCCGTGCAAGCATTTTACAGTAACTCTCACATCACTTCTTTTCCCTCCAAGGTAGAGGACTCACTTCCACCTGTACCAAACCCTCTCACTCTGATGACCCTCACATGCCCAAGGACACAGTGGAGCACAGCAGATTTCCAGGACACTGTTCCACCCTCTGGAAATCAAAAGCACCTCAACTGCCACCTGTTAGCAGCTCTTTACAGTTTTCATGCAGGGAATTCATGTTTTGGTTTTAATTGTAAGGTCCAAGGAATTCTCAGTTAGTGAACACAGCTCCTGCTACTCAGGACAACCACCTATTTTCACCCTTTCAGTCACTTGTATCAGTTCTCCTGTTGCTTCTCAGGGTGCTGTTACAAATCCTCACAACCTGGCTACTCCAAAGCTTCTTCTACTCCCCAGCCAGTTACAACAAAATTTATGTTCATTTATAATACAAGAATTATGAATATCATTTATTAAACCCTCCCTCCCAAGAGATCCAGCAGTTACTGTTTCATCAAAAGTCAGTTGTTGTCCTTCATCCATTGCTCAATCCATTGCATAATCTGATCCAAATTCCTCTCTAGGTCCTCTGGAGTGTTGCTGGGTAACTGATGTACAATTTCCTTTTTATATGACAACACAGCTTCCTCATATAGCGTCTGAAAAATTTCACACTGAATGTTGTCCTGAAGCTTCTTCCCCGTGTAGCCCCTAGAGAACAAGAGCACCAAGAGGCAGTCAGAGGCACAGAGAAAACAGAGGTGTTTTTTTGAAAATCAGTGATTTATGCCCTAAGTGAAGTCCCATTGATGCCTGGAGAGGCTCCCTGGAGCAGAGGCTGTACAGAGTTAAAGGAATAAAGCAGGGATTTATTAAAAGCCCTGCCAAGGATTCACACTGGGCAGTGCAGGAGCCAGGACATGGTTACACCCAAGATGGACTCAGACTCACGAGTTTTCACACTTTTACAAGTTTTGGTCCATTTCTACATTGGGGTTCATTGCCCAATCCCAGCTCCAGGTTCTGCAGCCCCACCCTCCCAGATTCTCTCCTCCATTCTCCCTGTTTGCACTTTTTGGGGCTGAAGCTGCAGCGTGCCCTTGGTTGTGGGGCTGGAAAAGGATTGTTTGTGTGGCTGAGCTGGGAGGAGAAGTTGCTGGCACGCTGTGTGGAGTTCAGAGTCACTAATGCAGCGCAGGGTCTGGGAAATGTGAAAGCTGGCCCTTAGGCACCCCCCAGGAGCCAGAGACACACCTGCTCTCCAGCCTGTCGTACAGGCACGCGTTCTCCGTGCGCAGCACGAACACGATGTGGAACCAGCGCTCGGGGAAGAAGTCGCAGCCGTGGTAGTCCACGATCACCCCTCCCTCGCTCATCCTGTCCTCCAGCTCGTCCACCACCTGCACACGACACGCGGGGCGGGCTCAGGGGCGGCGCCGCCGGCGCGCAGCGGGGCTGCCGCGGGGGCCGGGCTTACCCTGTCCTCATCCAGGATGGGGCAGCCGTACTCCTCGTCGAAGCCTTCGTACAGCTCCCCTGCAGCACAGAGAGCCCACGGCTGTCTGCCGGGCAGCACGGCACCCACCACAGCTCACCACAGCTAGCTCGCATCGCCACGCCTGCCTCGGGGGACTGCAGGCAGAAGGCGGGGCTCGGGGTAGGGAACAGTTTGCTTACGAACCCATGTCAGGAAAAGTTTGTTATTTGCTACCGAGACAAGCCTGCTGAAGTTAATTCATTTAATGCACAGAACAGGCTGGGCTGGAGGGACTTTAAATCCCACCCAGTGCCACCCCTGCCATGATGGAACACCTCCCACTGTCCCCAGTGTCCAGCCTGGCCTTGGGCACTGCAGGGATCCAGGGGCAGCCACAGCTGCTCTGGCAATTCCATCCCAGCCCCTGCCCACCCTGCCTCGTCCCCAGTCCCTATCCAGCTCTCCTGGAGCCCCTTTAGGCTCTGGAAGGGGCTCTGAGCTCTCCAGCCTCCTCCTCTCCAGCCACCAGGCAGCTGTGCACCCAGCAGCAGCAGTCACACCGAGCAGCGTGTCCCCGTGCCCAGGGGACAGCTGTGACACGGCACCTTCCCTGGCCAGGTCCCCCACGTTGACGTAGCTCAGCCCTGCTCTGGACGCCAGCTCCTTTCCCAGCGTGGTTTTCCCAACTCCCGGCGTGCCTGCAGAGCAAACCCAGAGCAAAAGGTAAGGGGAGAGCTGGCGGGTCCCCTCAGGCACCCCCGCCAGGTGACCTGGAACCTTCTGACAGCCCACAGTGAGAGTTCACGGGATGGAAAAGGGGCAAAAAGCTGCAGGATAAAGAGAAACAGGCGAGGGGACCGGAACAGGAGAACAGGGAGAGAACTCTGACTGTGTGCAGCAATGTCACTCACGCCGCGAGGGTTCGAAGGGAAATCTCCACTCACTTGAAAACCCTCGGGTAAAACGGAGGAGCCCCACGTTCTCATGAAGGAGTGGGGCTGCAAAACCACCCCGAGCTGGGACCCCACACCCGGATCAGCCAGACTGCCGCCTCATAACCTAAACCACCCCGGGCTGTGAGGGGGCCGCGGCCCCAGACCCCAAAATCCCCCCGGGCTGCGACCCCACGCCCCGAACCACCTCGGGCTGGGCCAGCGCCGGGACCCAGACCCCCAGTGAGCCCAGACCGCGACCCCCCACCCCGAATCGCCCCGGGCTGGGCGCCACCGCGGTGCCCACCGGTGATCAGCACGTTCGGCCGCCTCATGGCCGCCTCCAGCGCCGCCGACACACGCGCGGGGGCCTTCCCCACCGCGGCGCGCAATGATGGCGTCACCGCGCTGCCCGGCGCGGCGCGGACAGCTAAGAGCCAGCGCAGTCGAAGGACCCCTCGGCGCCGTGTGAGGGGACGGGGACCGGAGCGGGGCGCCGAGCGCTGTCCGCGACCCCCCGGGCTGCGCGTCGCACCGAGAGCCGCACCGCGGCTCTGCCCTCGCCCGGAGCACCGAGCACGCAGAGCCCCGGGACACCGAGTGCCAGGCCCCGCAGCGGATCCGCGCCTGGGCCCGGCGGGGCCGCGGGGCCGGGGCGGAGGGCTCCCCCCGGCCCAGCATGTCGGGCAGCGGCCCAGGAAGGCCGGCGGAGGTGGGTCTCTCGGCAGCCCGGCCGTTTATTCTTCTCCAGTGGGAGTTGTTCTGAGTTTTGCTGAGATAGAGATTTGGTTCGGCGTCTCTGCGCGGGGAAGGGACCCGCCTTTTCACGGGGGTATTGCAGGTGACTGTGTAAATTCGCAGCGTGTGTGGCAGTAGCGCTGCCGGGGCCGCCGCTCTGTCACGGGCACGGTGCGGGCGTCGGAGTTTGTCAGAGAAACTCCCGCTGCGTCACAAGGTGCAGGAGGGAAAAAGCCTCCCGTAGTCCCGCAGAGTGCCTCGGAGAGGGGTGTGGGTGCCGCTGGGTCCGGTCCCAGCCCCAGAGCTGGCTCGTGTGGACGGGATTGCACAGATGCCACTGAACCTCCCGTGAGCTGCGGGATTGAGGATGCCAAACCAGATGTGCTTATGCAAAATGCGTGTAGTAATGATTTGGCAAAGAGGTCTTAATCAGAATTATTCACTGCACAGTGCAGGCGGTATAACCACTGCTGTAGTGCAGTGTGGAGCAGTAGCTGAAATGTGAATATGCTTACATGAACAGTGGAAATATGAAGTAAAGGCTGGCTTTGATGACCCTGGAGGCATTTTCCAGCCTATTATAATGATTCTGTGAGTTTCAACATCGAGGTAATCGTATTAAAGCCAGTAAAAACAATTGCAGGATGGAGATTGGTGTTACTCACCCAGGCTGTGTGCATTGGGCTCAGCCTCGAGTGCTGACCTTGAGATCACACCATCCCCACTGCAGGAGGAATCCCCACACTCCCAGTGAGGGAAATGTCACTAAAATTTGGGACAGGGCTTTTCCAGTCTGAAGTGTCAGTCAGATGTGCCCAGGCCGTGCCAGCTCAGCAGCTCTGCACAGGTTCTCAGTGGTGGCACTTGCTTGTTCCTTTCCCTGGGGATTTTACCAGCTCTGCCACAGCTTGAGCTCCCTCCCAGGGTGTTGAGCTTTGGGGTGGAGGAGTCAGGCTGGTTTCAGCATTATTCACCCCAAAAGCAATGTGATCCCCCCGTTCCATTTCCCACTGGGGTTTGCAAACAGGGCCTTGCTGGAGTTCCAGGCAGAGGCTCCTGCCACCCCCAGCTCTCGTGTCCTGTCTGCCAGCACTCTGCTGTGCAGGTTCAGAGTTTCACAGCCCTTTTGGGGGATGCTGTGTCTGTGCTGTCGCTCACATGGTCACCGAGGCACCCAGCCCCTTACCCCACACTGAGGGGCTGCCACGGGACCCCTGTGGTGTTATTTGGGGTGAGTCTGCTGCCCTGTCCCAGTGGAGTGCTCTCTAACCCAGCATTAAATCCTGGTGCTGTGGCCAGCATTGTTCCTATTTGTGGCATAGGCTCTGGTTCAGCCTGGCTGATTTTAGTCTGCTGCCCCAATAACTGTCCTCTGCCATCTGCTTCTAACTTTTATGCACAAATGATTGCATCGTAGATATTTTTGGAAAGTGACACTGAAAACTACACAGAGACAGCATGAATGTTACCATCATGTGAAAATGGTCTGAGTAAGCTGACACTGCTTTTCCATTATATTTTGATTCTTTAGGTTAGATGTGTGTTTGTGGAGTTCTGAACTTGTTCTGATTCACCAGTTTGCTGCAAAATGCTCCTGGCACAATGATGCAGTCTGGCTTTTTTTTTCCACACAGAAGAGTCACAGAACCCCAGGTCCATGAAACCACCAGTGCCACCCCTGCCATGGCAGGGACATCTTCCACTGTCCCAGGGTGCTCCAGCCCCAATGTCCAGCCTGGCCTTGGGCACTGCCAGGCATGGGGCACTGTACACTTGTTAAAATCTGCCGTTTCCTAGGGGCAGCTGTGCCCAGCTGAGGGGAGGAGAGTGCTGCATTCCCACCCGGACATTTGTGTCCCTGCAGGTGGCAGAGTGGCTGGCGCGTCCGTTTGATGACTTGTTTGGAAGCACGGGCACTGCCCCCTGCGCAGTTGCTGCGAGGAGAGGCGGCTCTGGCAGAAGCCGTCGGCAGCAGCAGAGAGCCCCGAGCCCCGGGGCAGAGAGCAGCGAGGCCGCAGCTCCTCCCCGGAAAAGAACCAAGTCCTGCGCCGTGGATCCGCCCCGTGCCAAGCCCGGGCGGAGGCGGAGCCAGGCCCGGGAGGAACTGCCGTGGGTGGAGAGATACCGACCCGAAACCCAGGTGGGAGAGCTGCTCCAGGGCCCTCAGGGGACGTGGTGTGCCTCTGTCCGCAGCCTGCACCCTCCAGGCTCTCACCAAGCCCTGCCTGGTGAAGGACAAGGCTTCTGTGAATGCTGATTGATTCACTGCCAGACTCCAACGAGCCCTTTTTCTGTAGGACACACACGTTCCCCCAGGTTTCCTGAGCAGGAAAAACTGCTCAGGAGATGCTGTTTCCTGTAAACTATTGAACCTGTTACTGAATTCCAGGCACAGCCATTACTCCAAGCACTGGGGAACCCAGCTGTGTGGGATTTGCAGAAGTTCCAAAAATCTCTGCAGTATTCAAGTAAAAAAAGTAAAAACGACTAGCTGCTGCAATAGTTATAAAGTATCCTGACTCAGACAGGACTGTAGTGTTACTACTTAAAGAATAATAAATAGCTTATTATGTCCTGACTGCAAAGAATGCAGTTTGAGGAAACAGGATGAGGTGATCATCCTTAACTGTGGCATTGATTCTGCAGAGCACTCATGTAACTGCAACACACACCAGCATGTCTGTTGATGTTTTACCCAGCATTTGCTCTATTCTTTAATTTCATCATTGGAAACCTGGAGTTTAATTTATAACTTTTATTTTAACCTTGTTTCAGAACGACCTTGCAGTGCAGAAGAAGAAGATTGAGGAAGTTGAAACCTGGTTAAAAAAGCACATATTTCAGAGGCAGCCCAAGCAGGTAAACTTGCCAAAATGAACAACTGGAGGCATTTAACTGTACAAACAAGCTGAATGCAATTTCAAGTTCACAGAAGAGCCTCAGCTGAGAGAGATATTGATTGTGTATTTTCTTCGTTGTAAAAAAATACTCAAAGGACATTGGTTGGAGCTTGTATATTTATTTTGGGCTTATTCTCGTAAGAGGTACATTCTGATTCTGCTCAGAATGCAGCACAATCAGAAAACAGAAATAGTGTTTTCTGGCATCCAGTCATAAATCACAACTCTTCAGTATGTGCTTGAAGCTGCATTTTGTCTCTGCCAGGTTAATTTTTAAGTCTTGTGACAAACTGCCAGTTGCACTGAGCTGGTACAGGAATGGTGAGGATGTTTTTAATCTTGATTGGTAAGAGGCATTCTTAGTTACAAATTGCCAGCCTTGCCTCGTGTTTTGCAGAGCTGGCTCTCCAGGTGAGTGTCTGTTGTGTTGGCAGTCACATGCAGTTCATTTACCAGAGGCATTAGGAACAGAGCAAGGCTCTCAGAGTCCTGGCCTGGTTCTCTCTGTCTGAGTATTCAGCAGATAAATTAACAGCACAAAATGTGTGGCTGGGGTTTCACTGGGAGAGAGGGTCATTACTGGAGAAACTATAGGAGAAATTCAACCAGTATTCATCCTTAGCCGTCTGTCAGTCTTTATTTGTCACAGTTGTGATTATGTTTTGTATCTCTGTGTCAGGGTGGCTCTGTCTTGCTGCTGACTGGCCCTCCTGGCTGTGGAAAAACTGCAACTCTGCAAATTCTAGCCAGAGATCTTGGGCTTCAGGTGCAAGAATGGACCAACCCTCTCTCTTTAGACTTCACAAAGGAGGACTTGAGAAATATGTTTGGCCATGGTAAGTATGTTGGGGGCTTTTCTTTTTATCCTTTTACCTCCCAGTTACTTTTGTGGGTTTTCTATCTTGTGTTTTTGCTTCATTTCTGTCTGTCACATATGAAAACAGATCCACATCCATGTAAGTCCATACCTTAATGTTTAATGAGAATCTTCCTGTTGCTTTTATCTGGAAAGGGATTTCTTTTTTTTTGTTTAGTCCAAAATAATTGACAATTCAAATCAGTATAGAGAGCTCTGTAATAGGATGTAATTTGAACCTGGATGTAATTTGAACCAAATAAATGAAAACAGGCAACTGCCTTTGTCTGGGTCCTCAGTTGAATCATACCCCTTTAAAAATTCTCCTGTGTTTGTCACATGTTTGCCAAAGGGCTTGTTCAGTGCTGCTGTCAGAAAATAGCGTGGGTGGGTTTTGTTTTGTGTGGGATTTTATATTTTACTTGGTATAATATAGAATACATATTTTTAATTAGTTTTCTTTTTCAGACTCAAATTTTCATACGTTTCCGAGTCAGGCCCAAGCAGCTCTCTTTCAAGATTTTCTATTAAGAGCAAATAAGTATAACAAACTTCAGATGCTTGGGGAGTCCTCAGAAAGTGATAAAAAGCTTATTCTTATTGAAGTAAGTGAAAACCTGTGAAATGTTGTGTTTAAAACAGTACCTTTTGTTGTAATTTTGACATGCTGACTAACTAGATATTGGATCGGTGTTTCCCAAAGTTAGTCTGCTTTACTGCAGATGAGATCCTCATTCCTTTTGTGTCTCTACAGCAGTCTAGAGCCACATCCTACCTGTAGTTAGTTATGCCACAGAAGCAAGTAGTCAGGCAGAAATGGGAGTCTGGTTTGGGCACAGAAATATATAACAGATTATCAAAAAATAGAGCAAACAATATTGAGAAGTCATATCCATGTTTCTGGATGATTGAGTTTATAGAAATGTATATGTGTATAAACAGGAAGAGTGGAAAACACACCACTATTCCTGTTCTTTAACGATGCAGGAGAGACATGAGAATGAACACAAGCAGGAACAGTTGAAATTTAGCACTTTCTCCCTGATTTTACACAGGTGGAGGTGTTCAGGGCACAGGTGTGAACGGAGGGTTTGTGGCCAGGTACAGGACAAGGCTTTATTTGTACTTGTGTATAAGTGTGTTTCAATAGCGATTTCTTTCTGAACTTTTCAATACTTTTCATGAGAGAAGTTTTAGATATTGGTAGTCAGGTTTTCTGTAAACTTTCAAGACCAAAGCAGACTGAAATTCTGGCACATGTGGCAATGCAGTATACTGCAACAGTCAATCTGTGGAAGAGAATATTTACATCTGAGTGTAATGACTGCAGCTCTTTGTTTTGGACAGGACATTCCTAACCAGTTCTACCGAGATCCTGGCAGCCTGCATGAAATCCTCAGGTGAGTGGCAAATAAGCTGTTAGTTGTTAGCAACTTGCAGAGCTGGAGTTTGCTGTTCACCATTGCTGTTCATCACATTTTGGTGTTTTGCAATGCAGGAGTTTCGTTCGTACGAGCAGGTGCCCCCTGGTCTTTATAATCTCAGATAACTTCAGTGGAGACAGCAACCAGAGGTCACTATTCCCCCCAGAAATTGTAGAGGACTTGTGTATATTCAATATTAGGTAAGACCTTCTGTCTCATTAAAATACGGCTCAAATAGCTGAGAGCTTAGAAACTAATTTATATTTTTTTAATTAAATTCAACAGTTTCAAGCCCATTGCACCAACAAATATGATGAAAGTTCTCAATCGAATAGCTGCAGCAGAAGCCAGTATGGTAAGTTGGCAAAGCTCATAACTTCTGTGCAGTGCATGGACCGTATACAAATATGTTATTTTTGTTACTGTATTTGATCTTTGGTAACAGAGCCCCACATCTCCCCAAAGAAAAAAAAAATTTCCCCCGGGGAGGGGGGCACAGAAATCAAGGAACAAGCTGGACAGACATTCTTGTTTTGAAGATTAGTTTCACTTAATCTGTGGTCCCAATCTACAAAATTGCTTCTGGAAATTACTCTGGTTATTACAGTAACTATAAAAATGAAGCAAATAATAGGAAGAGATATAATCTTTTGTGTATCCAGCAGGGCCAGAAGAGGCCATGAACATAAATCCTGTGTTATTCCTGAACTGTTTTGATTACAAGCAAATATCATATTGAGTGACACCTTGCAAGGAGTTGTGTGCATTTCTCTCTTTAATATTCTTATATAAATGGTGACAGTGTGCTTAAATGGATTAAATTTTTTAAGGTTCACAGTATTCTGTGGTTTGAGCACAGGGTGGATACTCATGTGCCTGTTCATGGTGTGTGTGTGAGAGGTGGGTTCCCAGAGCCATGTTCAAATACTCCTTTTCCTGCTTTTCTATTGCTTTGAATGCTGTTTTTCCTTGTAGAACAGAGAGAAGAATTACGCCCTTGATAGAGCTTCTCTGGAGTTGCTTTGTAGAGGTTGTTCAGGGGACATAAGAAGTGCAATAAACAGCCTTCAGTTTTCCTCTATGAAAGGTAAAAATTAAGGTTTTGTTAAGTGAAGTGATATTTTGGCCATTTTTGCTGAAAACGTGTTCTGTTCACAGTTGCAGCACAGGTGGGTGAGTTGCAAAAACATTCTTGATATGCTTCTGTGGAGCAGGACTAAACACAGGGTGTGTGGGGGCGTGAGTGGGGCTCAGCTGGTGCAGGCTGGGCTTAAACCATGACACGTGTGCATGTGCTGATGTCATTTGATGAAATGCCCTCTTTTCTTGCTGGTATCTTTGCTATTTGTGTTTGCTGTTCAAAGTTTCTACCATGCAGCCTTAGTTTGAAGGGGGTGCTTTCATTGCTTGGCTTTTGCATTTTCCACACTGCTTATTTCAGGAGCATTTTACAAGTCATAGTTGTTAAGGAACCAGTGCATGTGAGTTGCATTTTTTAAAGCAGTACTCTGGCATGTGTTGTTCATTCTCAGGGCTGTGAAATTAAATTAAATGTTAATCATTGAACCAAAGGAAACAGGCTCATCAGTTTTCTTCTGCTATATGTGGTACAGCTAGTAATGGTATTGTTTCTGTCACTTTTTTTTTCCTCCCATTTGCTTTGCAAATAGAAAATGTGCTCATGGAATACAAAAATTTAAGGTAGTTTCAAGTTCATTTTTTAAGAGGGAGTGTTGTACTTTGAGTTTTATGATATATTGAAATTAGGTGGGTTAGTTACATTACACAAGGCAGGAAGTGAAGTTTCTACATTTAACTTGCACACTTTGAGGGCCAGTTATTCTGGTGATGCCTTCAGGTGTACCAAGCTTGGATTGTTCTGTGTGAATCAGAAAAACAGAGGATTGCTGTCAGTGTGGTGATTGTGCCATTAGCATGAGTGAGTATTAGATTGATGATACCTGAGAAGAGCATGCTGGACACATCCTCCAGAAAATATAAATAATGTTAAAATAACCAGTGTGTGTAATTTTTAATTAGTTACTTGGAGAAATGTAAAACCATGAGCGTTAGAGCTGGGGAGAATACAGAGGGATATGACTTTAGAGCTTCTTGTGTGTGGACTATGGGAGTCACAGCACACTGAACATTCCCCTTTCACATTTTCTCTAACACTGAGAAGGTGTTTGTACAGAATATTTTTAGCTGTGCAGGTATTTCAGTGAGGTGAATGATTGGCTCCATCTTCTTGCTGGTCTCCTAAGCATGCAGCATTTGTTTTTATGTACCTAAGGTGTGTTTCTTCCTGTGTGTGTCTATGTAAGCACAACTGATAATTTCACTTTGTAACACTGTTTATGGGTGGAATGGATCCGTGGTAATTGTGAGAGAAAAGAAAAATAAAAACCTGAAGGATAATTTAGCTCAGTAAGAAACATTCAAATGCCACAAAATGAAATCGAGGGTGAAACCTTTCAGATTTTTAATTTAGAGTAGAATAAGGGTTTTATTTCATGAAGCTCAAAACCTTGTGGAAGATAGTAGGCAGTTAGAAGAATCACCTAAATGAAAGGTTTTCTTTGCCACTTTATATTTGGGAGGTTATTGTACAGATAGTGCCAGTAGAAGACAAAATTTAAAGTAAACAGGATGTAACTGAAATAACAGGATGTAATTGAAATACAATTTACATACTTTTGTACTTGTGCTTTATAAACATGAAATGCTAAACGTGGTCAAGTGGGGAATGCATCAGAGCTAGGAGGGATAAACCTGAATGCTTTTTTCAAAGACAGCTATTTATTGTTCAGGAAAGTACTTGGTACCTCAGCTGTGGCTTAAGGGACAGAAGTGGAATGAAGATAATGAAGGATGCTAATTTAGGTGACTAGGTTGTGTTCCTAATAAATAAGTTTTCTCATTGTGCTCCCATTTATATAGCCTCCTCTGTTCCTTTCTTTAATACTGTTTGTTCACACAGAACATCAACAGTAGCAGCATAATAGAAAACTTCTGCAGAATCATGTACTCTGTCTTGATTTTATTTTTTATGTTATTGATAGACTGCTCATTGGAGAAAGAATTTTGGTCGAAGAAGAAGAAGAGCTCCACAATAAAATGTGAGGAAGCAGGAGTATCCAAAGTAAGAAAGAAAAGTAAATGTGATACCTCGGAATACCAGGAGATACAAGCTATTGGTGGCAAGGATGCATCCATTTTTCTTTTCCATGCTCTGGGGAAAATTATTTATTGCAAAAGTAAGAAAACTTTTATTTATTCTCTGCTTCAAAGTGGTCAAAGCATGTCTGCTGCTACTAGCTGAAGTAAGGCTTCAGATGGCCTCTGTCTGGATGTTTGGCCAGTAACAGCAGTATAAAATCAGATAAATCAGGGTCTCTAATGCCACTGGCTGTGCACATTTTGGTAGTAATTCACAATACTGGCTCCCAAACCAACTGAGGAGAAGTAGTGAGGTGAGGGAATACAAAAATAATTTTATTAGATTTGTTGTGTGAAGCTTATTGCAACTAATTGTGTGTTGATGACTGTGTGATATTGACTATAATAATTAAGTACCTGTGCCTGTCCCAGAGCTTTCTGGGAATGGAAAGTGCTATAATTTAGCTGCTGATGGAGCTGAGAGTCGCTAAGAACATTTCTGAAGATGAAGGCTAAAGCCTGTGCAATCCTTTTCAGGAGAAGCAGTGTCAGAAGCAGAGTGCCCTCAGCTGCCTGCTCACCTGTCCGAGCACCACCGGGACACCTTGCTCATCCAGCCCGAGGTGAATCCATCCTGCAGTGGCTCCAGGGGTTCAGCTGGTCCTGGGTGATTGGTGCAAATCCTCAATCACAGGGGTTTTGTCACTGGTCTCAGCTGGTGTGCATTCAGCATGAGTTACAGAGTCCCTCGTCTGGAAGGGAGCACAGGGGCAAACCAGCTCCTCGTGTCTGGGCATTGCTGCACAGACCTTGTGTTCCAGCTCTCTGACCTAGATGTGTCACAGCTTTTTATACACAGGATCCTTCTCCTTACCCACCTGTAAAATCCAAACTTTTCCTCTTCCTTACAGGATATTGTGGAAAAATCACATATGTCTGGAAGCACGTTCAATCTATACCTTCACCAGAACTACGTGGACTTTTTTTCTGATATAGATGATGTAGTGAGAGCCAGTGAATACTTGAGCACTGCTGATGTCCTTTGTAGTAACTGGAGTGTAAGTGTCATCTTTTTATAGGGACACACTTGTTTTTGAGTACTTTGAGCCTCTTGACTGTTTGCCGCACTTTGGAAAGTTTGCTGCAAACTTGGGGTGTGAGTGACATGAATTGTAAATTAATTCCAAAGTACATCAGTGGCAGAAGAGATGCAGAGCCAAAGTTTTGTCCAGTTTTGTCAGCATTTTATTGTAGTGGGTTGTATTGTTTGTAGGATACTCTACAAAGTAATTTTGAGGAGAATATGTTTGTGCTGAGAAGGAATCCAGCTGTTCCTTTTGTTCTCAGCTGCTTGGAATGCAGGTTTTGCAGCAATCTAGACTTTAAACCGGTGTGCATGTTGTGCCAGTGCAGCTGCTGAGTGTGTTTCAGTGCATGTGACCTGCCTGGAGCTCACACGAAGCCCCGTTTCTCTCTCAGACACGGCTTGTGATGGAGAGCTACAGTGCCTCCGTGGCTACCCGGGGGGTGATCCACTCCAACACGTCCAGAGCCTCTGCCCACCAGCAGGGGGGCATGGGCTTCCGACCCTTGCATAAACCACAGTGGTTTTTGATCCATAAAAAGGTAAATCCTTGATTTTATTTCTTCTTAGTTGTCTTTTCTCCTGAGGTGTGACTGTTGAGTAGTACAGGTGAAATTCGATCACACTGCTAAACCTGTCAAACAACCTATTTTGAGATAATCTGGTTCAATAAGGCACTTGCTGGAAGAGCAGTTTGCTCTTTAATGTAAAAATAAATTGCAGGCTTTTGACAAAGTCTGATGCCTGTGGCCAAGCTGGCATGTTCCTGGGAAAGTTTTAACCCTAAATTAACAGAGAGACGGTTAAGAGTTGGAATACTGTTAAGTATTTCTAGAATTGAGTTTGGTTTTGTGCAGCTTGAAGCACATTGAACTGTGGTATAAGTGTAAGAAATTTCTGCTCTTAGGTTTATGTGCTTATCAGAAATAACAGGTGACACAGCAGGGCTTGGCATTTTTTTACATTTGAACTAATATGTTGGCAAAAAGCATTGGCCTGGGTGGGCTGGGAATTCTGTAATCAAGGAATAGGTTTGGTTTATTTTAATTTTAATGCACAGTAAAAGGCAAAGGTGAAGGATTCTACCATTTTTATGATTGGTGTGTTAACTGCTTACCTTTTGTGTATCTGGTCTCATTTTTCAGTAGCTCCCTGCGGCAGGCAGGAGGAAAGTCTGTGTTATATGGTACAAAACATCTACATTCATAATGGTTTACCAGTTTTTTTTACTTGTGGTTCCCTCCCCACTTCTCAACTCTTACAGTATCAGGAAAACTGCCTTGCTGCAAAATCTCTGTTTTCAAGCTTCTGTTTACCACCTGAGTGCCTTCAGACAGAGCTGCTGCCTTATCTTGCTATGTTAGCAAACCCAATGAGAAACCAAGGTAAGATGGGTCAAGGTAACTCTTGATCTTGTGTTCTCTTTACAACTGAAACATACTGACAAATTTCATCAGCCAAAAGGTCAATACTGTTCATACTTTTGCCTCAGTATAAAACATTCTCCTGGTAAATGTTAGTAGGTAATATCCAAAGATGCTTCTAGTACCACAGCCGAAATTAAAGCTGCCCTGGTGGGTTGGTCAAATTTTAGTGATTAAGGTGCTCTCTAGGCTTAGGGCTTTTATTTTTTACTTGCTGGAGGATTTGATAAGAAGAATTTAGGAAACCTAGTAGGCAATATTGACTAGATCTTCATTGCTTGCTGATCCCTTTCCAGTAACAGCAACAGACTTGTAACACCTCAAAAAGCCTTTCACAGATGAAAGAAGCAAAATTCAAGTTTGAAGAGCATTAAAAAAGAAGTTAAATCTGAGATAATCCATTAGCAAACCAGTCATGCAGCAAATTTTACTTTGTGTGGTACATGATGCAAAAATTAGTATTTAGAGATCTAGGTCAATTATGCTGTTTTTAATTGTTACTAATCAAACGTATCATGTCTTAACTAAGGCCTTGGTATCAGGATAAGTGAATTTTGTAGGCTGTGGAATAATAGCTCTACATGATAAATACGTGGGATGAATGTCAGGGATTTGAATTTTGTCTGTAGGCCATCTGTAAATGTGTTGTGGTAAACTGTAACAGTTTGGAAAACAGTTACATGCATGGTGTTTTGCTATGTAAAATATTTTAAATATATAAAGGAATGCTCAACTTTTTATTGTTTATTTTCCTGTATGTTCAACTGCCTGTTATGATCTACTTAATAAGATATTGGTGGTTCTTTGTTCTTAGCTCAGATTGCTTTTATCCAAGACGTGGGGAGGCTGCCACTGAAAAGACATTTTGGGAGGTAAGCTGAACTTCAGCCTGCAGTTGGAAAAGTGAGACTGTGTCACATATGAAAGGGAAGAACCCCTTCATTAAGTAAGTCTGTGATGTGACATTCAATGACAAAGTATTTTTAAACGATTATTTAATGAGCTATTTAATCTAAAATTGGATAGCTGCACTGGTGTAATCTTGTAGAAGCTTTGCCTGTAAGGCTACTTAGAGTAAACCTTGGCTCAGAATTCATGTTTTTTTGTCAGGCTATAGCTACTGATTGCTGAAAAACCAGGGCTTTTCCTGTGAGACTGCAGTGGCCTCCTCACAGGCTGGGTGTGCAGCCACAGGGGTGGCATGGCATGAGGAGTTCTGTTCTGACTCTCGTGAGCCCTCTGAATCAGAGCCCTCATTTACCCCAGCAGAGCCTCACTTACACTTCATAGCTGTTACTGGCTCTGGAATTTAAGAGGTGTTTTATTAATTGGTGCGTTTCTAGCAAAGAATCAAGTTCACAGCGCACTGAGACAAACTGTCATCTCCTAACCAGAACATAGTTTGTTATGAGGCATCTGACAGAGCATCTCCTACTTGTCCCTGGTGCTGCTGCTGAGTTAAACTGTGGAGCGTGTTCCTAAGGGATGTATTTCTTTGTAGTCCCCCTGGTCTGCACCACTAGGTGATTAATTGTAACTCCTCATCCCTTTTAAGTTTTCCTGCAGCATGCCAGTGGATACTGACATTCTGCATCTGCAGTAGTAAGTCGGTGGGGTGTCACAATGCCTGCTCTGGGGGGTGATTCCTGCTGAAAACACTGTCATCCTTTTCCACCTGTTCAGTGTGCAGTAGCACAGAGAAATGCAGGTGCTTGCCTCCCCGGGGGTGCTGGCAGAGAATACAGTGTGTTGCTGAGCGGGAGGCTGTGTCTGAGCCCCTGCCCCGGTGACTGCTCCGCAGGCTGCGGCTGGAAGCGCTGGGCGACAAGGAGCCCGGGCTGCCGGAGCAGTTCCAGGGGGACGATGGCGAGGGGCCGCCCTCCAGCCCGTCCAGCGGCAGCGACCTGCCCGGCAGCCAGCCGCAGCCCATCGCGGCCCAGGCCCTGCTGGAGGAGGAGGAGCTGAGGATCGAGGAGTACGACAGCGACTGAGCGAGCGGGGCACGCCTCTGCCGTGCCCGCGGGGATCCAGGTGCTGGAGCGAGAGCGCGCCCTGCCCAGCAGCGCTGCCGAGAGCGTCCCGACAGCTCCAGCCCAGCGCTAAGCCACAAGCTGTTTCCTGAGCCATGGAACCGCCTCGGGGCGGCCACAAGAGAGAAATAAAGGACTGAAATCAGTTTGAAAGAGACTACAGATCAGCAGTCTCAGTCTTAAATTATTTTTATGTTTACACATTTTAATATACTTGGCAATTGTGCAGTGTGTTTTCCTGAGGACACATTCCGTAAGGTGTCAGCATTTGAAGGGTTTATTCAAATTCACACTTGCAAAAAACCTGCTCTTTGGAAGTTTAGCCCTTCTGGAAAGAAGAGGCTGAAATTTACGCCTGAAAATCTGATGTCCCATACTGGTGATGTTAAGAAAACTACTGTATTAATACTGTTTTGTACTCTTACAGAAAACATAAATAAGATCTTCATGTCTTTATAAGTTGAACTAATGTTGTATCATGGGTTATTTTGTATTCCTCTTGGAAAGATATTTTCATAACTTTTACAGGGGAGAAGGCAGCAATTAAGCTTAAGTTACACTTTGTAGGAGGTTAAATGTATAGTGTGAAAGTTTTTCTCCTTGGCTGGCAGCTGTGCTGGGGGAAACACTGATCCTGTGTTTGGTAACTGACACCTGATGGAGTGCTGTGGGTGCACACAGGGAGGGAAACAAGTCAAACCAAAACAGCTCTGTGTGTTGCACATTTGCATTTCTGTATTGCCTGCAGCCAGTTTAGTGAGGGAAAACACGTGTTTATCCACCCTGACCTTGGATTAATGCTGTTGAAGAGTCTGGATCTGTCCTCTCTCAAGGGACAGGTGTAGTCTTTTCACCTACACCTATTGCTTAATTTTGAAGGGGGAGATTCCTCTTCTAAGTCTAAAATTCTGTTGCAGCTGTACTCTTTAGAGCAAATCAGAATGTCTTTGGCAGTTCATGACCATTAACCCTTTTCATCCTCCCCGGGGTGCTTTGGATGGGATGTTCCTGGGGTGCCTCCAGCACAAGCAACAGCAAGGCATCTTTATTTAAAGTAGCACCAGGTAACTGCAGCTGCTGTGTTGGCCTTTTCCTTGTTAGGGCAAAATTCAGTGCTCACCTGGCCAATTCCTCCTGGCACTATGAGCTAGCTGCAGCTTGCAGAACTGTTGTGCAAAACTTCTGTCACATGAAAACACACCTGGGCACTCACACAAAACCCCCATTATTCTGTTTGGAGCCTGAATGTTCTGGCCCACTTAACACCACGACAGGTGAGGCTGAGGTCAGGGCTGGCAGCACAAGAACCAGTGTCAGAGCAGCTCCCAGAGGTGGGGAAAGAAGAGAACTGGGCTTCAGGCAGGGGTGAAAGGGACCTGGGGGTGCTGGTCAGCAGCAGCTGGACATGTGCCAGCAGGGGGGCCAGGAAAGCCAGCAGCATCCTGGCCTGGATCAGGAATGGTGTGGCCAGCAGGAGCAGGGCACTGGTCCTTCCCCCGTACTCAGCACTGGTCACACCTTCAGTGTCCAGTTCCGGGCACCCAGTTTGGGATGGACATTGAAGGGTTGGGCATGTCCGGGGCAGGGCAGCCAGGCTGGTGAGGGTCTGGAGCACAAGTGCTGTGAGGAGCAGCTGGGGGAGCTGGGGATGGTTATCCTGCAGAAAAGGAGGCTCAGGGGAGGCCTCATCACTCTCTGCAGCCCCGACAGGAGGGTGCAGCCAGGGGGGTCAGGCTGTGCCCCTGGAACCGCTGACAGAACCAGGGGACACAGCCCCGGGCCGTGCAGGGGAAGGTCAGGCTGGACACCAGGAAAAATCCTTCACAGAAAGTGACTGGGCTGGGCTGGGCTGGGCTGCCCAGGGAGCTGGAGGAGTCACCGTCCCTGCAGGGGACTGAAAACAGACTGGATGTGGCTCTGAGTGCCTTGGCTCTGTTGGTGAGGAGCTGTCAGGCCATGGCTTGGACCTGATGGTCTCAAAGTCCTCTTCCAACCTGGCTCATTCTGTGATTCTGGAGCATCCCCAGAAGGAAAGGTGTGTGTGCTTTCCCAGTGTGACTGGAGAGCTGAAGCTGCGCTGGGTGCCCTTGGGGAGCCCCATGGCTCATGCTGGAACCACCCAGCCCTGTCTCCCTGTGAAGCTGTGACTGGGGTGGGCTCGGGGCTGGCAGTCCCCACCAGGCTCTCCCTCACAGGGTTGGGACAAGACACACAGACACACCTGCAGCTGGCTGCGAGCAGCGTGGAAACACAACAGCTGAACACAAGAAGCAGTATTTTGCTTGTTGTCCTGAGGCCTGTGGGGGCCATTGTCCTGCTGTGATGTCACCTCCCTGCTTGTATTTGGGCACTGGCAGGGCCAGCGTGGCTCCAGCCTGGGCCAAGCGAGGCTGTGAGGCCTGGGAGCCGTGTCCGGGGCTGGGGGCTGCCACTGGGGATTCCCTGGCAGTGCTGGAGCATCGCCCGGTGCAGTCGGCAGCGCTGGCAGCACTGGAGGTGAGCTCCGCGGGGAACTCCGCGTTCCTCACAGGGACGGGCAGCGCGGCTCGGGGAGCAGGGACGGGTGTTCTCGAGGCGTCTGCGCCTTTCTTCCTGCCCTCCGTGCCCCGGACAACCCGTGGCCACGGCCTCTCTCCCTTCTGCAGCGCTTCGCAAGCGCTGCAGAGCCACAGAACCACCGAGGCCGGAAGAGACCTTGGAGATCTGCGAGCCCCGCACCACCCGCAGCGCCAGCAATGGGGAGCCTGCTGTCCCTGTCCCTGCCCGCGGCCCCGCCGGGCGACAGCAAAGCCACGCAGACCGAGTGGAACTGCCCCGTGTGCCACACGGTGCACAGCGACACGTCCGCCGTGCCCTGCGGCCACCAGTTCTGCCTGGGCTGCCTGCTGCGGCACTCGGCCAGCAGCCCCACGTGCCCGCAGTGCGGCAGCCCGGTGCTCAGCGCCCGCTTCTCGGCGGCGGGCGGCAGCGACGCGCTGCAGTGCGTGCTGACGCCGGGCGGGCAGCGGCCGCAGCCGCTGGGCTGGGCGCGCCGGGCGCTCTTCCACCTGGTGTACACGCGGCCGCCGCCCGCGCCGCCCGCGCCGCCGCGCCCCGAGCCCGCCGAGCGCTTCCCGGCCGAGCTGTGGGCAGAGCTGCTGCACGGCCGCGAGCAGCTGCTGGAGCCGGTGCGGCCGTGGCTGCGGCAGAGCCTGGACGCCATCTACGGCCCGCAGTGGTGGGAGGCGCGGCAGGTGGAGAGCATCGCGCTGTCCACGCTGTGCATCTGCGGCCCGGACCGCGAGGGGCTCACGCACATGCTGCAGGGCTACCTGGGCGAGTACACGGCGCCGCTGATCCAGGGGCTGATCCACGTCGCCGTGCGCCGCTGCCGGGACGCGTGGCTGCAGCGGCGAGCGCAGGCTGCCCCCGAGGAGCGGGGCGAGCAGGGCGAGAGCCCCGGCGAGCCAGAACCGGAGCCGCCGGAGCAGCACCAGCCCCGCGCCTGGCTGGAGCAGCACCAGCGCTGGGCCGGAGCGGAGCAGCACCAGCACCAGCACCAGCCCCGGCAGGAGAGCGCGCCCGCCCCGGGTCCCTCCGCGCCCCGGCGGGGCAGGAGCCCCCGGCCCCGGGCGACCCGCCGCCGTCCGAGGAGGAGGGCCGACAAAAGCCGGCACCCTTGGATGGGCAGAAGGAGGAAACCGAGGAGGAAATAAAAGGCTGTTTCCCTGGCGCAGTCTCGCTCTCCCTTCTGCTGGGCGCCTTTCCGTCGCGGCCACCGCTGCAGCCCTGCGTGCGCCGCGGGGGAGTGACTCCAAAGTGCCGTGCCCTGTTTCGCCAGAACTTCCCATCCGCTCTCAGAACCCTTCAGTCAACGCGTTGTTGACGTCTCTCAGTTTTTGTGATGGGAAATCCATCAGTCCTTTCCAAGCAGGCAGCTGGGAGCCCTTGGGAGGGCAGGAAAACCCAAAGGGCCAAAGATGCTGTCCCCAGGTCGCGGCCGCACCCCTGCTCGGGTGTGGGGCTTACAGGTGCCCTGGGCAGCTCCCCCGTGCTGGGGTGTGGATGGACACTGTCAGGGAGATCAATCCACAAACACCAGAGGTTCGTGTCCAAAAAGGAGACAGAGGAGTCCTTTTGCTTTATTCCAATAAAGGCAGAGGCCATGGGGCATCCCCTGGCATCTCTCAGATTTTTGGGGGCTGCAGCCTCCTTTTATCCCAATTTCCCTCTCTCTTTCCCCAGGGGCTGAGGCACTTGAGAGGCACAGACTGCCCAAACACCTGACACCTGAGATTCCCTCTAATGTACAACCCTCCCTTCTAATTTTAATTCCTATAGAATTCACAGTTTTTTCCCATTGCTTCTTTCATCTTCCAATATGCAGTTTCATTTCTCAGCAGACCTACAGTTTGTCTGCAAAGGCAAATATAATTTCGCACTCATGAATCCGTGGAATCCCTCCCACTGTCCTAGCCGGCCCCTCGCTCTCCCCTCGCTGTCCCCTCCCTGAGTCGCGATTCCGGCCCCATGTCCTGACCAGTCGCGACTCCGGGCGCTGATTGGCTGTCGCCTCGCCCGGCGCTGATTGGCTGCCGCGCGGCCCGGAAGCGGAAGCGGCGCTGGCGGCGGGAGCGGAGAGGCGGCGGTGATGGCGGTGGAGCTGGAGCTGGAGACGGCGGGCGGGCAGTGCCGGCTGCGGCCCTTCTCCTGCGAGCTGGGGCTGCTCTCGCGGCCCGACGGCTCGGCTGCCTTCCTGCAGGGTCTGTGGGGCTCCCATCCCCGGGGCTCCCCATCCCGTCCCGGGAGGCCCCGCTCCCCCGGGCTCCCCCGCTTTCCTCACTGCGGCTCCTTTTCCCAGCCTCCCCCTCCCGAGACTCCTTCCCAGCCCGTGCGGACTCCTCCTCCCGGGGCTCCTCATTCCTTCCCAGCCATTCCCGCGGGTCTGTGGTGCTGCCCGTCCCAGGTCTCCCCTTCTCTGCTTCCCGGAGCTCCGCTTCTCCCCTTGCCGGGTTCCGCAGGGCTCCTCACCGTGACCTCTCCTCTCTGTCCCCAGGTGACACCTCGGTGCTGGCGGGGCTCTACGGCCCGGCGGAGGCCAAGGTCAGCAAGGAGCTGCCGGACCGGGCGGCGCTGGAGGTGCTGCTGCGCCCCAAGGTGGGGCTGCCAGGTGGGGACCCCCTGTCCTGACCCCGCCCTCAAATGGGTTCCTTCCCCCCGAAGTGCAAGAATTGAGGCGTTTGGTTTTTACACTTTGCTGGGTGGCAAATCTACAAATCCAAGGCCTGGGCACACCGAGAGCTCGCTGGCCGCTCGGTTTCGGGGGTTACGTGTCCCTTCCTGAGGCCCAAAGCGCCGAAAGCTCCGAGGCCAGCGGGGGTTCCTGGGGGAGCTGAGGCGCTCTGCTCGTTGTGCAGGCGTGCTGGAGCGCAGCAGGGAGCAGCTGCTGCGGCAGACGTGCGAGGCCGTGGTGCTGGGGGTGCTGCACCCGCGCACCGCCATCTCCCTGGTGCTGCAGGTGCTCAGCGACGCTGGCTCTGTATCCTTGCCTCTGTGGGGGGTCTGGGGCGGGCTGCTCGGGCCGTTGTGTCCCTTGACGCGCCGCAGCTGCTGTCCTGCTGCCTGAACGCCGCCTGCATGGCGCTGCTGGACGCGGGGCTGCCGCTCGCCGCCCTCTTCTGCGGGGTCACCTGCGCCCTGCAGCCCGACGGCGCCATCCTGCTGGACCCCACGGCCCGCCAGGAGCAGGTGAGCCCTGGGGGGGCAGCGGCTCGGGGCGTGCCCTCCGAGCCCCGCTGAGCCCCGTCCCCGCAGGAGGCGCGCGCCGTGCTCTCCTTCGCCATCGCCAGCGGCGACAGGAAGGTGCTGATGGCCACCACCAGGGGCAGCTGCTCCGTGGAGGAGGTGAGCAGCTCCCGGGGGGGTTTGGCGTGTGGGGCTGCCTCGCAGGGCGCCTCACGGGACCCTTCTCCCCGCCCCTGCAGATGCAGCAGTGCCTGGCCGCGGCCCAGCGCGCTGCCGACACCATCTTCCAGTTCTACCGCGACTCCGTGCGCCGCCGCTACTCCAAGAGCTGAGCTGGGCGCTCCCCGCGGGCAGCCGGACTGCCCCGCACCCCCCGCGCTCAGGAAAGCTGCGCTTCCCCCTCGGCTCTGCCTCCCGAGTCCATGCGGGGCCGCGGGGCCTCCCGAGAGGGGCACGCACACCGTCGGTGTCCCGGGTCTGCTCGCTGGGGTGCCACACGCGGGGGGGTGAATTACCAAACACGAGTTCTGGTCTAATACCGACACTCAGCTGTGACGGACAAAAGACTCTCTAACAGTTTAAAGTTACAAAGTGTGTGTTTATTCAGCGCTGGGCAGCAGCGAGGTAATCCTTTAATACTGCAAAATCACAGGTGATCACAGAGTCTATTTATTGACAAAGGATTCCGACAAATCCATATTCACAATAACAGCCCCTCCCATCCCTGCTTCCTATAGTAATTAGCTGGAATAACTATTTTGCATGATTGACTTCTTAAATAAGTCTGGGGTCATTTTTGTGGGGAGGTGTCTTAAAAGGAGGAAGTAAGGCGAGTCTTCCTCACCCTAAACTCTTGACCTTTTCTCTCACTGACAATACAAATGATTTCTGGGCATAGTCCAGTTTTCCAAAGAATGGTTGAATTGTCTGTGTTCTTTTGGATCTGCTCACTAGTTTCATCTTTTCCCATTGTAAGCAAGGCTGAGCAAACATGAAATGGCAGACAACCGATTATTTAAGTTTCAGATAACTACTCCCTTCTAACTTGTAATTGTTCTCAGCAAGGTAACTAAAATCCTAATTTTCTAAGGTTAGTGTGCTACTGGTACACCCAATATGGCGGCTCCCAGGGCTGCACGCGCGTGCCGGAACACCCAACATGGCGGCTCCTTGGGTGCCACACGTGCTAGTGCACCCAAGATGGCGGCGCAGCCGGTAAAATGGCTCTGACGCCCCGCTGTGACCTTCTGGGCATGGCGGCGTCACCCTCACCACGGCGTGACGTACTGTATGCCTCCCTGGGCGGGGCTTGTGGCTCCATGTCCAATAGGAAAGCGGTATTAGCGCTAAAACGTAGCGCATGGGGCGGGGCTGGCGCGTCTCGTCGCGCATGCGCGGTGGTTGTGGGCGGGGGAGGACGGGGAATCAATGCGGAGGGGCAGTGCGGGAGCGGGGGAACTATCGGGGGGCTTGGGGCCAATAGCGGCTCCGAGGGGAGGCTACAGCGGCCAGCAGTGGGGGATATGGGCCGGGATAGCGGGGGTTCGATGGGGCTTTGGGCTCCGTGATGGGGGGGGACAATTACGGGTGCAGTGGGGGGATTGCGAAAGACGTGAAATGGGGTCGGTAATAGCGGGGGCTACCCCTAACAAATAAAAAATATTTTAAAAACTAATTTAAAAAAAAAACAAGCACACGAACCACGGCTCCCGCACTAAGAAAATCCTCATTACACCCAGAGAAGCCGCGCGGGGAGGTTGAGGGAGAAACGGAACAAGCGGAAGCGGGGGGCGGGGTCTTTGCGTGCCCCCACGTGACACGCACGTACACGCCACGTGACGCGGCGCGGACATGGCGGCGGCGGCGGCGGCGGCGCTCCGCAGCCGGCGGTTCAAGTGGTCGCTGGACCTGGGCGCGGCGCCGGGGGGACGGTGAGGCGCGGGGGCGCGGGGCTCGGGGGGCCGGGGCGCCGAGAGCTCCGCGCTCACCCGCCCCGCTGTCCCCAGGCCCCGCGGAGCCGCCGAGGGCCGCGGCCCGCTCGGCTTCGCTGACCGGCAGCTGGGGGAGGGCGGCGTCCACGAGAGCGACAAGATCCTCATGGAGAAGGTGTGAGGGGCGGGGGTGGGCTGCGGCCCCGCACGGCACGGACCGCTCTGCAGGGGTGGTCTCTGGCCCGGGTCCCCAGGGTGCCCGGGCTCGCATGAGGGGTGGTCCCCGCCCTGGATTCTCCCCGTGCCCCACACCTGGCTCCCTGTTGTTGCAGCGCTGCTGGGACGTGGCTCTGGCGCCGCTGAAGCAGATCCCCATGAACCTGTTCATCATGTACATGGCCGGCAACACCATCTCCATCTTCCCGGCCATGATGGTCTGCATGATGGGCTGGCGCCCGCTGCAGGCCCTCATGTCCCTGTCTGCCAGTGAGTGCAGCCCCCGTGCAGGGACGGTCCCCTGCGTGTCCCACGGCCCCACGGCCCTCGTGAATTCCCACAGCTCCCTGAGACTCCACTCAACCCCAGCGCCCCCCCAGGTGCCCCCCAGGTGATCCCACAGGCCCCCCAGCCCCCCAGGTGTCCCCACAGTCCCTTAGGTGTCCTCACATCCCCTCAGGTGTCCCCACAGCCCCCCCCCCAGGTGTCCCCACAGCCCCCCAGGTGATCCCACAGCCCCCCCAGGTGTCCCCACAGCCCCCCAGGTGTCCCCACAGCCCCCCAGGTCTCCCGTGGACACCCAGATGTCTCCCACAGCCATCTCCACATCATTGCCCTCTGCCCAGCGCTCCCCCCATGGTGCTCCCCACCTCTCAGGGCCCCTTTCAGGACCCTGATCCCCTCTGTCCCCCCCAGCACTGAAGGCCCTGGAGAGCTCAAGCCGGCGGGCGCTGCAGGGCCTGGTGTTCCTGGTGGGCAACGGGCTGGGGCTGGCACTGGCCCTCTACAAGTGCCAGGCCATGGGGCTGCTGCCCACACGCCCCTCCGACTGGCTGGCCTTTGTCACCCCCCCTCAGGTGAGCCCGGGGTCCTGGGCACCCCACAGAGTCGGGGTCCTGGGGTGTCACACACCCGGGCCCCCCACTCACCCCCTCCTCTCTCCCCTCTCTTGGCAGCGGATGGAGTTCACTGGGGGGGCCTGATCTTGTGACCCCCTGCGCCCACCCACCAATAAAGGCACTGGCAGGATGGTGACATCGTTTCCGGGGGGATTCCGAGGGTTTGGGGACCCAGCCCAAGGCAGCACTGGGGTGGGGGCTGCACTGGGAGTGCACTGGGAGCCTTGGGACCTGCAGTGGGAGCAGGGGGAGGTTTGGGGCCTGTATTGGGGCGTGCACTGGAGCTACACATTGTGGGGAACACGGGGAATATACTTGTGGGGAGCTGCAGCCTGAGGGTGGCTCTGTACTGGAAGCCCTGGGTTCATACTGGGAACATTGGGGGTCATATCAGGATCCTGGTGTGACTGTAGGGTGCCATACTGAGAGCACTGGTGCCATACTGGGATCCTGCTTGAGGAGCTGTGGCTCACTGTCATTGTACTGGCAGTGCTCGTGGTGCACTGGGCACATACTGGGATTGTGCCACAAGACCTGTGGTGAAGGCCAGTGCTGTACTGGGAGCACTGGGCCCACACTGGGATGGTGCAGGGTGTGGCCACACTGCTGGTTTCTGCCACATTTCACCATTTTAGTTCGGTAGTTTCCCCTTCTGATTGTTTTTCTCACCATTTCTTGCCCCTTTGTGCCTCATTTTTGTCCTCTTCCCTTGTTCTTTCATACTTTTCCCCCTCCCTTTTTCAGTAATTTCTTCCACTGTTGCTCCTAGTAGAGCCCAAACCTCTGCTCTCCAGTATGGACCAGTGCCTCCCAGTACAGCCTCATGCCCTCTGCAGGACTCTGAGTGTGACCCAGGACTCCAGGATGTTGTCATGGCCCAGAGCCCAAGCCCAGTGTATCCCACCAGCTCCCAGTGCCTTTCCACACCACCCCAGCTGCACTGGGGCCCTGGGATGGGGCAGGGCCTCCTTCTGGTGCAGTCAGTGGAGACAGGAGGGATGTCACAGCTCCCTCAGCTGAGCTGGCTGTGGCACGTCCCGGGGTGTCCCTGGGCACGGTGACCCCAACACAGCATTTCCCACTGCCACACCTCCCACGTGAGCCCCCACACCTTTCCCAGTGTCCTCCCACAGACCCATGTCCACTTTGGAAAATCCCTCCCAGCCCAGGGAGTCCCAGCTGTTCCCATCCGCACCTTGTCCCCAGCCCAGAGCTCTCAGTGCCACCTCCAGGAATTCCCTGGGCACCTCCAGGGATGGGCACTGCAACCCTCCCTGGGCACTTCCAATCCCTGAGCTCCCTTTCCATGGGGAAATTCCTGCTGGTTCCACCCTGAGCCTGCCCTGCCCAGCCTGAGCTGTTCCCTCTGCTCCTGTCCCTGTTCCCTGGAGCAGATCCCAAATCCCCCCGGCTGTCCCCTGCTGCTACCAGCAGTCATTAAAAATAAACCTCCCTAACAGCAGTGCAGCAGGAAGCAGCAGCCATTCTTCATCCAGCTGGGGGCATGAGGGGCTGTTTCCTCTCATATTTTGTGCAAGCTGACGACAGGAAAGGCTCCTGTTCCAGGCTGTTTCACATGCACGCTCACAGGTTTTCCTTGAACAAACCCGTATGTGGTAACTATTTCCCTGGAGTCATTAGCACACGTTCCCTCTCACCAGCACATGCATTCTGGGGTGTCTTTGGTGGCCCCTGATGTGACCCCACAGTTGGGTCTGACCACTCAGTGAACCGGTGCCCAGTTAGGAGAAAGGCTGACATAGGTGGCTTAGCTCATTAATTTGTGAGGCTTTGAATCAACAGAGTGTAGTTTCTTAATCCTTTCCTTGGTTAATGTTTATTGTACTTTTGATTGTGCACTTGCACAGTCTAACGATTTTGCTAAATGATCATTGTATTAACCCACCAGGTGCAATCAATTCATCAGCTGGCAACATTGTCAGGCAGTTGTGCAGAGCCACAAGGGCCCCCTGAGCCTCCTTTTCTCCAGCTGAGCCCCTTCCCAGCTCCCTCAGGAACTCTCCAGCCCCTTCCCAGCCCCATTCCCTTCCCTGAACTGAGCTGGACACAGCTGGAGATGGAGCCCAGCAGTGCCAGCACAGGGACAGTCCCTGCCCTGCCCTGCCGGCCACTCTGTCCCTGACACAGCCCAGGGGCCACTGGCCTTCTTGGCCACCTGGAATCATGTCCATGAGCCACAGCTCTGGTCATTCCTGGCAGCTTTCCCTGTCTTCCCGGCTGAGATGGCTGCCTGCTCCAGCTGTGTCTCCAGGGACACCAATGCCAGTGGGAGGGTCTCCTTCCCCGAGTCTGCCCCATTCCCCAAAGCTCCTGTTCGAGCTCAGACACCTCTGACCATCCTGGCACAGCAGTGGGGCAGCCACAGCAGGTGGCAGAGTCCCTGGGAATGACACAGCCTGCCCTGGGAAGGAACCCCTGTTTGCAACACCAGCGGCCTGTAAGGCAAGGAGACACAAATGTGGGTTACAAGCTAATGCTGTAAAATCATACCGAGCTTCCCTGCTGGCAAGTGCACAGAACTGGGATGGCTGGATCATTTGTGAGAGTGCCAAGGCACAGAAACAGCTGCTCTGGGGAGTGCCTGGGGATCCCACATGGATCTCACAAGGATCTGGGCTTGTGCTGGACCTGGGAACGCCTCTGTATTGTTTTACCTCCTTTCCCCAAAGTCAGTGTGTAACCCTCACACCACAGCCAGACCCTCAGAGCCCCGACCCTGCTGTCAGGACTGTCTCCAGCACCAGGACCAGGACCTGGCGTGGACATCCCTGGGCCAGAACAGAAGGAAAATTCCTCTTCTGAGACAAGAGGGGGAAATGCACCTTCCCTTCTGCAGCCACCAGGTCAGCTGAGCTGAGAACGGCCTGGATTTCATTTCCCAGGGGAATCCAGAGGTATATGTGGATGGCTCATTTTCCTGGATGCAGCAGGAATTTTAACATCCTGTTCCCAAACGTAGCTGCACTTCCAGGGCCCCCTGCCCCGGGGCCAAGGACAGATCCCGCTGTTCCTGGGCCAGGCAGAGCTGGGAGGCACCCAGGGCTGCCCTGGTGGTGCATTATCCTTCTCACCACTCCTACAGCCTCAAAATGCAGCACTGGCACTGCTCTGTGCTCTGGCTCCCTGTGGGGAACACATCCCACCCTCCCTGCCAGGAGCGGTGAGCTCAAGGCAGCACCCAGGGAAATCATCCCAGCCCACTCCATCTCACTGAGTGATTTTTACCAAACACAAAACGTGGCCAGGGTGCAGAGACACGGCTGCTCTCTCGTTTATTTCAAACCAAGCTGTCAGTGAGCTGGGTGCAGGGCAGAGCGACGCTGCACAGGGACGGGTAGGGTGGGCAGCACATGGACAGGGGCTTTGTTCACAGCACAGGGAGCGTTCTGTCACGAGTCACCGCCCGACCACGCAGGCAGAATCTGCTGCAGGGGCCAGGGCTGCTGTCCGTGCTGCCAGCCCGGCTGCGCCGAGGCGTCCGGAGCCATCTGGCCCCTGTGCCACCACACCCGGGGGAGAGCAGCTGCAGCCCGATCCGCACAGCAGGGCTCATATACTGTCCAGCTTCTTGAGCACGAAGGGAGCTGTAGAGAAAACAAGGCGGAGCTGAACCCAGCGGCGAGGCTGCTGCCAGTCGGTGCAGCACCTCAGAGTGACTACTGATAAAAGAGGCGTGCTCATCGCAGCAGTACTGGGGTTTGTGTAAACCAGAATACTCGGGTCTGCAATGAAACAGGACACTAAAGAAAGGAACATATAGGATTAAATCGTTCTGTTTTACTAATAGCTTGCCAAACAAGGCTTTCACACAGCCCAGCAATTCTGCAGAATCAGGTTCCCTGTTTTTGTGTGATCAATTGCAGCCTATCCCTGAGTCAGACTGCCTAAATTCTGACATTTATCTACCAGGAGCAGATGTTATCTATGGGATTGACAAATTGTCCAGAGACTCACGACATCCAGCAATCCCACGGACCAGCACTGCTCACCTGGCAGAATTATGACAGCAAAACAATATCAATTATTGATGGCTACAAGCAAACCATGCTCCAAAAGGGAGCTGCAAACCCAAGCTGGGTGGAGCACGGACCGGGCTGTGACCCCTCTGCCTCCCCAGCGCTGCTTGCCCTGTCTGTATAAAATAGAGCAATCGAATTTTGCTGGATATCCAGACTTTTGTTTCCCATTTATAACATCAGACACCCCAGTCCCGGCCGAGACACCGCCCCGCCGTGCCCGCGCCCCGGCGGCTCCGGCACACGCCGGTCACTCACTGATCCGCAGCAGCGCGACGTAGATGAGGAAGTTGCGGACGGAGGCGAGGACGTCGCGGCGCATCTTCCGCCGGAGCTCCTCCGGGTCCATCTTGGGCCCCAGCCCCTCGATGCGGAACATGCCGGAGCGCAGCTCGGTCCGGTGCCGGTCCCGCTCTCGGTCACGGCCCCGGCGCCGCTGGCGGCCACGCGCGACCGGATATGGCGGGCGTCACGTGACCGCCGCGGGCGCCTGCGCGCTGAGCGCGGGGACGGCGCCGCTTCCACCCGGGCGTGAGGGGAGCGGAGCCGGGGAGCGGCACCGGGTCCGGGGCAGCTGCTCGGACAGCGGCAGCTCCGTCCGCAGCGTGTGGGGAGCCCTCCGCGGGCACGGGCAGGGCTGGGCGGCGTCACAGCTCCCCCTCTGGCCTCTGAGCTTTGGCCACTTTGGGCCTCAGGAAAGGACATTTAACCCCCTGTTATAAATGAGGAACAAAAGTCTGGATATTCAGCAAAACTCGATTGCTTTATTTCATACAGACAGGGCAAGCAGCGCCGGGGAGGCAGAGGGGTCACAGCCCGGTCCGTGCTGCACCCAGCTTTGGTTTGCAGCTCCCTTTTGGAGCATGGCTTCCTTGTAGCCATTACAGAGCAGCTCCAGTGTTACAGGGCTCCTGGAGCTCTCCTGGCCGCAGGCCTGGGCCAGGTGGGCAAGGAGCGGCGTTCCCAAAGCACGGCACAGCCACCAGTCACGGGACGTTCGATCCCGGTGCTGCTGCCAGCACAGGAGGTGCAGCAATGCCCTCCCAAGAGCTTTCCAGCGGAGCCCCGAGGGAAAACACAACACAGCTGCCCTGACCCCCCGCAGACACACGCTCGTGGCCGTGCCAGCTCCAGCAAACCTCGTTATTTGCTCTGACAGGTGGCTCTCTCCAGCGACTGCCAGCAGGAGCAGACCGGCAGGGCCCGAGCCCACTTTGGCAGGAGACCAAGGAGTCTCGTCGTGCACTTCGTGCCTGCTGTTCCTCCCAGCCTCAATTTCTGTTGGAAAAGTGGGAGCGGGGCTGTTGCTGGGGGGGAGATGAAGGAATGTGAGCAAACCTGGGCAAAGCAGCATGGAGCACGATGCAGTATTGAGCAGGAACTGGAGCAAGCAGGGGACACAGCATCTCTGAAGTACCGTGCACGCTGAGCACAGGAAAACCTCCTGTTTGCTTCCTATATTTTACTGACATAGTCATTTATTTTCCTTGAATAAGCATATAGAGGATAGTGATTTCCCCAAAATCATTAGGTTATGTTCCCTTCCCTTTGCTTGTGGATTCTTCTGGGGTCTCTTGGTGGCCACAGACCCCAGAGTTACAGCTGAGCCCTTGAAGCACTTTGGTGTTACTTTCCCAGTATGAAGCTGAGGTGGTGTAAGTGGGCTGGTGACTCTCCCGTCGCTCTTGGTTAATGTTTGACGTGATCCCACAGAATGAGCATTGTGTGGTTGCATAGGACAGTGGGTTTGGAAGAATAACTATTGTATGAGCCCAGCAGGTGTGCAAGCAGCTCGTCATGGGGCACCAGTGGGATGCTCATCACACCCGCTGTCCCTGGGGACAGGAGGGGAGCACGGAGCACTGCTGTCCTGGCAGCCCTGAGGACACTGTCCTGGTTTGGAGGACAGGTGTCTGCCAAAAAAGGCAGGAGCTTCTCTTTGAAATGGAGAGTGTAAACCCCCTCACTACAAATTACTGTTATAATTTTGAAATTAAGGGGCTCTCAGGCAAAGATATGGGAATTAGGAATAACAGTTCTTTACTAAGACAGTTAAAACAGAAATGCAGCATTACAGAGAACAATCCCAAACCCTGCCAGAGTCAGAATCCAAGCTGACACCCGTCAGGCAGTCAGGGTGTTGGCAGCAGTCCCATTCCATGGTGGCTGCATCCTCCTGCAGGGGCAGATGTGGTTCAGCTGGAGCAGTGCTCCTGTGGAAGGTGCAGTTTCCTCTGAAGCTCCAGGGATGATGTGCAAAGGTCTGGTTTACTCTGGAATCCAGTGGAAAGAAGGTGCCTTGGTGTCCCAAATCTCAGTTTTGATCTGGGCAGGAAAGGCTTGGCTCCTGCCCTGGCTGGAGCATCTCCCAGTGGGATGATGGAATTTTATCAGCCATGCCCTGGGACTCACTGGCCATGAACAGGAGATATCTCCTGGAGGGAGGGTGGGCTGTGGGAAGATAAAGATGATTGCCCAGCTGGTTTAAAGATGGCCCATTAGCAGGAGATATTTCCCACAGAGATAAGAATCACTGCCTCACCTGGTTTAACAGATGGTGATAGAATTCACATTGCTGGCCACATCAGCCCAACACAGACACCCAGGGGAATGGGCCAAACCCCCAGCAGGGCACTGTGGGTGTGCATCTCCTGTGTGAGCGCTTTGGCAGCTCCCTGTCCCTTCCTGGCATTGTTTAGGAGCAGGTTCAACATTTTCTAGCTGAGAGCAGATTGACAAGGTGACACAGAACGTGAGTTTCCCTTGGTTTGCAGACCTGCCTCGAAGGTTCACTCCACGTGAGTCAAGGAGTGTTGCATGTGTGGAGGACAGGCACAGTGTGTCTGTCTGTCTGTCTCCTCACCCCAAGGGCAAAGCCAGCAGGCTGCTTTGGTCCTGGCTCCCTCTTGCCATTGCTGCCGGTAATCTTTCTGGTGGAAACAATCTAGGTGGAAACAAGCTCCGCTAGCCGAGGGGTGGAGCCTGCAGGTGACAGTGGCAGGGCTGCATGCTGGGTGGGATGCAGGGGAGAGGGGATGGCTGGGCAGAGCTGCCTGGGAATCTGGCAGGGCCCAGACACTGCAGCTGAAACTTGGGCTGCTGTCCCCACTGAGTTCCCTTGCTCCCATGAAGCCCTGGAAATATGCTAACACACAGCTGGTGCAGACAGCAGGAAAGAAATACCCCAGAGAAATTCAAACTGCCCTGATAATTGTTTTTGAGACCTCAATCATGTTTCTAGGAGCGAGGAACTCAGCACAGTGGGCTGATCTCCTCGACAAAAGCATTCTGTGGAGTGGCCCTTCAGGCGCTGTCCTGTGGGGTTTCTGCAGGTTTTCTGCACCGTGGGGATGGCTCATCAGACAGCTGGAAGTACAGCATGCCTTCCTCCTGGGAAAGGCAGTGTTAGCCTGGCCTGGCCCCTCGGCATCCACTGCTGGGACATGCAGAGCACCAGGGGCCTGCACTCCTGAGCTGGCAGGGGTGTGTGTCAGAGAGGCAGAGCAGAGGCTTTGCAGAGGGCCTGGGCAGCAGCAGCACAGGGAGGCGGAGCAGGTGGTGCTGGAGCCGTGGTGCTGCTGCCACGGCTGAGGAATCGATATGGGTACAGCACTAATGGCAGCTCCTGGCTCTGTGCCCACGGAGAGCCTTCCTCCCTGTCTGCCCAGCAGCTGCAGCTCGTCCTCCTGCCATCCCCGGGGCTCCAGAGCACACCAGAGCAGGGACAGCTCTGCCCACTGGCAGCAGCCCACCTCGACCCCTTTGCCTGCAGGGGGTCCAGGCCTCCCCCAGGATCACACCTCTGCCAGGAGCTCACCCCACCCAGGCCACTGCCCCTGTGGCAGCCGCTCCCCACGGCTGGTGAGGCTGGCACAGCTCCCCAGGGTAGCATGGAGGGCTCTAGCAGTGGCTCTGCCTCCTCCACTGCCCCTGCCAGGCTGCTGGACTGCCCTGCCCGGGAGGGGCAAGCAGCCAGGCTGAGCAGGGATGGCCAGAGAGCCTCGGCTCACAGGGGTCCTGCACACAGGGGCTGGCTGCTGTGTGTCCCCAAAGCCACTCTGCTGCTGCCCTCCCTGGCTGGGCAGGAGAGAAGAAACACGACAGTACAACCGCAGGCTCGTGGGTTGAGATAAGGTCAGGCAGGGATTGCTCAGCAAATCCTGTCGTGGGCAGAACAGACTCATCAGGGTCACAGCCTCCCCTGGGCATCGCTGTGCTCCAGTGTGGGATCCTCCAGGACTGCAGGTGTGTCTGTGCCCTCCTCTGCACCTCCACAGGCTGCCAGCAAATCCCAGCTCCAGGGCCTGGGGGACCTCCCCTCCTCCTGCAGTGATGTGGGGTCTGCAGGGCTGTGTCTCATGTTCTCACACCTCTCTTCTCTGGCTTCAATAGTCATTGAATTAAACTGTTCTTAACTCTGGTGTCCCAAAGGTGCCAGAGCTTAGTGGTGGGCTTAGCCTAAGCTCGGTGGTGGCTCTGCCCTGGAGCCAGTGGCTTTGGCCCCACAGGATGTAGGGGAAGCTTCTCACAGAAGCCAGCCATGCAGCCCCCCTGCTCCCCAAACCTGGCCACACACGGCAGCACAGACACCCTGGGTGCAGTGCCAGAAACCCGTGCCTGCTGCCCTTTCTGGCCTGAGAGGGCCGGGAGTAGAAGTTGTGTCATTGGACCAGCCACACTGGAATGTGCCCCATCCAGCCCAGCTGAGGCCAGATAGTTTGAATTCAGCCATAAGTTCTCGGCTGGGGCTTCCCAGGGGTGTTCTCAGCACCCCAGGTAGGTTTTGTCACACACTCCTGGTGGTCTGGGACTTGGGGCTTGTCATCACAAGGGTGCACGACTCCTCAGCACTTCTGATACTCCGAGGGAAAGTTTCTCTTCCTGCGATTTCCTCTTCTCTTGGGAGAGGTGCATGTGGCCCTGTCACCTGTGGAGCTGCACCCACTGCTGTGGTGAAATCACCCCCAGAACTTCAAAGGTAAAGATTCTGTAAAGCTATGTCAAAGCCTTGAGGGAAATATTTCAGACTTGTCACCCATTTACCTGTGATCCAGAGCAGGGAGGGACAGAGACAAGGGGAAATGTGAGATTACAAAAACTGTGACCTATAACCACAACATCTTCTGCACCAGCACTAAGGTTAAATGTGACTTCTGGTGTCTTCAACAGGTTCTGTGTGCTGATCTTCATGATGAGAACCAGAATCATTCAAGCATGTGGCAGAGTGGTGGAGGGTAAGGGTGTTCCCTGTCCGCAGCCTCACCTGTGGAAGTGCAGGCAGAGTGCCTGGAGCTGGAGCTGCTCCTGAAGGGCCCCTGCAAGCAAAGCCCTGAGCACAGAGCCACCTGAACACACCAGGGAGCCCTGACACACCTGCATGAGGAGCCCCCGGAGGGGCTGGCTGACCCTTTGAGAGTTCTGGTTTTCTGCTGTGAAATGTGAAGGGATTTCCTCCTTCACAAGATCTTGGCTGTACTTCTTCAGAGTTTTCCAGGTCCTTGATCCTTTCCAATCATTCGAGGCATCATCTGGACATGGAGCTGAGTGGGTGCTCAGCTCACGGATGGGAGAACTCCCAGAGGCTTCCTCCCTCATGGACATGGCTTGGCATGTCAGCAGCCACAAGCTGTGACTTTCCAAGGAGTTCTGAAATGTTTCCCAGGAGGGAAAGCTTTCACAGGTCAGCTGTGACAGGATCCAAACGTGAGTGGTGATGAATGCTGTTTGGAGACAAAATGTCCTGCAGTTTTTTGAGTTATTGTTCTCCACACTTCTGGAACTGTACCTTCTCAGAGGGAATAAATCCATGTGCTCAGCCCCACCCCACGCAGGCCCGAATCTCAGGTTTCATAGGTCACTGTGGACTGCAGATGTGTCTTGCTAGTGGGTACCAGTATTCACCCCTGGGATAAACAGCCAGGGCTTTATTTCTATTTTAATTAAGCATTAGCTTCCTGTGTGGATTGCTTTGGAAACATCACCCACGTGGGAAGGGAGATGTGATGCACGTTGCCCGGGGAAGCTGCATGAATCAGCAACTGATGCAAAGCCTTTTTCTGAGCACTGTTTAATGTTACATTAATTTCAGATGTCAGGCCCCAACCTCATTTTTTTTGTCCATTTCAGCGACCACAGGGGTAGTACTGTTTGTGAAAGGTGCCAAACTTAGTTCTCACGTCAACAGAAGAGAAAAATAACCCTATTTTCTGTGGGCGAGCTGTTTTGGGAGAGGAGCAGTTCCTGGAAAAGGGGCAGAGAGAGCAGGGCAGGCAGTGGCGGGCTCAGAAGCGCTGCGAGGGACCGGAGGGGCGAGGGGAGGCTCGGAGCGGAGCCGATCGATGCCTCTCGGCGGGCGGCTCCGCGTGTGCTGTGCTAAATGCGGCGCTGCGGCGGCGGCCGGGCAGGGCAGCTCCGAGCAGGGCACCTTCACTGCAAGGGCAGCGCCGGCGAAGAGCTGCTGACGCTGGGGATGTGGGTTCCCTGTCCGCAGGGCCGGGCAGTGTCCGGCCGCCCGTGTCCTTGGCCCTGCCCGGCCCCGGGACCGAGCCCGCGGGGCTTGGGGGGCGCAGGGGGAAGGAAACCCAAATAACGCCCTGCCTTGCCCGCTGCCACCAGCCCGGGAGCGCACAGAGGCGGCTGGGACACACAAATTAGGGACTCAGAGCAACGGAGTCCGCATCTGCCCCCGGGAGACTCAGCCTCCTGTTCCAGGGGTGGCATCTGCCAGTGGACAGACTGTGAACCCCTGCACGCCCTTGGACCGTCCGCGCGGGTGCAGGACGGGCCGTGGGGCGCAGGGCTCAGGAGTGCACGGGGTCATCGCAGGGAGCTCGGGGAGGAGCTGAATGCAGGCAAAATTCGGGCGGGGAGATGGAGGGGTCAGGCGGTGAAGGGGCCGGGGGCACCGGGTCAGCACTGCGGTGGGGAGGCCCGGCCGGCAGCGGGGTCTGTCTGTCAGGCCTGTCTGTCTGTCCTGCCCGCACCAGCCCCGCTCCCGGCCGTGTCCGCTCCAGTCCGGCGTGCCCGTCCGTGCCTGCGGGCAGCCGGCGGTGCGGGGAGCGGGGCCGAGCGCACCCGGGGGCGGGATGCGGGATGCGGGATGCGGGATGCGGGATGCGGGATGCGGGATGCGGGATGCGGGATGCGGGATGCGGGGCGGCTCCCGGGGGCGGCTCCAGGGGCGGGCCGGGGGCGGGCCCCGCGGGTTGTCATTGGGATGCCGCCCGTGCCCCGCCGGCGCGGCAGCGCTGCGCTCCCGGCCGCAGGTAACGGAGATCGCTCGGGACGGGCGCGGGGCTTCTCCGGGCGGGTCGGGTCCGGTCCGGTCCCGCGGGGCTCGCCGCCGGTCCCGGCTGCGGGAGGTGCCGGTGCCGCCGCTGGTCCCGCTCGCACCGGGTGTCTCCCGTTCGGGGCCGCGGGCTCCGTCCCCCTCTGTGCGCCTTGGGGTGATGATTTAGCGCTTTCTGCCCGGCCTCGCCCCAAACGCCGGGGGCTGCTTTCCTTGTCGGTGCGAGGAAGCCGTACACGTGCGCCCCGCTCCTCCTAACAACAGAACAAGCGAAGGAAAAACCTCCCCGCCGCTCTCAGCTGTTGAATCCACAGCCAGTGATTCTGGCTTCTTAAGCAGAACGGGGAGAATATTGTGAGAGGAGTTTCTCCTGAGCTGGGGGGAGCGGGAGCCGGGGCGACTTGAACCTGTGGATGTCAGGGGCATCGGTGTGAGCATCCCGGCCCCCGGTTGGGGGCTCGGAGCCCCAGAGGACAGCAGGCGGGCCGGCAGTGCGTGCTCTCGGGCGGCTCTTTGAGGTTTGTGCCATTTGCTCCGTTCGTGTGCGCCCGCACGGCTCTCGAGCACCCGTCCTCACCTGGCTCCTGCTCCCCGTGCGTTTGCTGACCCGCACCTCCCGAGCGCCGTGCGTCCTTACTGACGGTCTCACAGCTTCTTGTGGCTCCTTGTTGCAGGTGTGTTTGCTCCAGCCCTGGGAGGCTTCCTGAACTTTCTCCTTCCAGGCTTCCAGGTTTGGGTGAGACTTAAGCTGCCGGCGGGATGTGTGAGATAAGTGTGAGTGGTGTGAAGGGGCTGTGAAATGGGAAGCATTAGATCTCCATTAGGCACGGAACTCTCGTTCCGGAGGAGCAGTTCTGCTGGCCCAGGAGACTCGGCAGGTTTAGAGACGGAAATGACAATCGTGTGGGATAGAAGCCCTCAGTGAACCATTTCCTCCACTTTATCTCTTTCTATGATTCTGTTCTTGCTCCCATGTGGTTTTCTCTGCAGCAAGAAGATGTTTGGAAAGCTGTTGTACAACCTGAGAGAAATCCAAGCTGGGAAAGAAAAGAATTCTGGAAGTCTGTAGGGCAGCATTTAATTCTCCCTGCTTCAATTCCAGCTGACATTGGCTAGAGAGGCACTTGCCTCATTTTCCCCATCTGTGAATTGACCTGGCCAGACGGATGAGAAACCTCTGGGGCCAGACTGAGTGGGAAGGCCAAGGCAAGGGCACTGTGAGTGATAGTGAGGACATGGCAAACCCTCTGCCCAGCCTGTGAGCTCTCTGCCTCCCCTGTTCAGCCCAGGAGCGTGCAGATGACACAGGTTTCCTTTCCATGTGTGTTGCTGTGTAATTTATTTATCATGGGTTTAGTGAATGACCCTCTAATTCTTGCTGAGCTATCTGCTGTCTAATAGTTGCTTAATGCTGTTCAGTGCTCTGGGCTCTCTCTCTTTGTGGAAAGCCTGACTTTGTAGAGCTAGAGAGAAGCTCTGGGCCCTTCTGATATGGCTCTGTATGTGGCACATTCCTGAATCAATATTTCTTAAGTGCAGGTATTTTCCTTTTGTCTTGTTCTTCCTTTCCTGACATTTGCCAAAAGGCCATGCCGAAGTTGCTTCCCAGCACGTCAGGATCACCTCAGCTGGCAGGTGTGGAGGAACCTGCTGGGGTGCCTGCCCTGAACTTGAGTTTTTTCCTCTGTGGAGAGTCCCAGGAAGGCCATGGGAATACTCCAGAGTGCTGAACTCCACTTGGTTGCACTCTGGCAACCAAGGCACTTTGTCACTTTGGTTGGTTGGTTCCAGACCTGCAGCAGGACATGGAGATCAGTGACAACATGTGGAGTTCTGCACAGAAGCGCAGAACTTTTTTTTTTACTTTTTGTTTTTTAAACTTTTCTCTTTTTTTTTTTTTTTTTTTTTTTTTTTTTTTTGGGGGGGGCGGGGTGGTGTTCTTTTGGTATTTTTTCCCCTGTTGTGCAATTTCCCAGTGACATGACACTGCTTCTCAGAGGGTGAGTGCCTGCCTCTGGCGTTGTGCATGCAGGGGATGGGGAGGAGGATCCATCCACCTGCAGCTCTTTCCTCCACTGTGAGAAGGAGCTGTGAGTCAGGGGGCAGAAGGAAACATTCCTCCTGAGCTGGCAGCTCTTGTCCAGGGAGATGGAGCTGGAGGGAGGAAAGTCTTCACACACTTCCACACCAGTCTATTTTTAGGAGTGAAAGCTATTCAGGAGGGAAGTATTGATTTTCCTCCTTTCCACCTTGGACGGTCTGTTTATAATTTCCTTCAGTTTGTCTGTAATGCACCATGCACAAAGCTATTCTTGCTTCTCCCCTCGTGCCCCAGCCAGTCCAGGGTGTGTGGCCTTTGCTGAAACCATTTTTGTTTGGCGCCTCAAGTCTTTGCATACCCAGAAACTCATATTTTAGAACTAATTCTGCTCCTTGGGAGCCAGAGTGTGTCTGTGTAAAACCTCACTGCTGTCAGCTGGGAGAGGAGAGTGGGGACATGCAGGTGCGGAACCTCTCCTGCCTTCCCTGGCCTGACAAGGGCCAAATTCTCTTGATTTACAGCAGCTGCATGGAGCAGGGGGGTGGTTGTTGTTGTGGGGGTTATTTTATTTTATATATTTTTTAAAATTTTTTTTTAGCTTGTGGGGTTTGTTTGCTTCTTTTGGGTTTTTTGGTTTGGTTTTTTTCCAGGGGGAAATCTGGGTCTCAAGTGGTATTAAAGAGCAACAGTGCTTTTTAACAATTTCTTTGAGGGGAGGCTGTGGTTCTCATGGGTATTCTTTGCCTGGTATTACATAGAAATTCTTAACATCACAGGTTTCTGGCTCTCTTTGTGAACCAGGGAAGGCCAGAGGAGCAGCTTGGCCACCCTGAGGTGCAGAAGTGGCTCTGCTGTGGCCCTGGCAGTGACCAGTGGCAGCTGACCTGAGTGTGGGGGGATAAACTGGTCTGCAGGGAGCTCAGTCCCACTAGTGACGTTGGCAGTGCCACACAGTGCTGCAGGAGTGTTTCCTGCATGCTGCTGTGCTGGGTGAGGACACACACACACAGGTACTTGTGTATGGTCCCTCCTTGGGCAGCAGAGTCCCCAGCCCCAGGCAGATATCACAGCTTATCAGACAGGATGGCCATACTGTTGGGATTTTTTTTTTTCTGCTTCATTTTTTTTAAATTTCCTTTTTGCAAGGATTCTGTTCCTTGCACATGCACAGCCAATGTGGTGTGGGCACAGAGTGCCACGGGAGCTTTGACCCCTGGTTCTTGGGCTCAGCTGTCTCCCTGGCTGAATGTCCAAGAACATCTTTAGAAGCTCTGTGGGAAATAGGTGAGTTACTGTCCTGTCCACATGCCTCACCAGACCTGGCTGACCTTCAAAAGCTTTGCTGCAGAGACGCTCAGGCGTGCCAGAAGAGTCTCCTGGTGCAGCTCAGAGCCACGTTTGTCAAGAGAGAGCTCAATTTTCTCCTCCCTGCCTGGGAGGACAGGGATGTGCTGACCCTCTGGGCAGGAGCAGGTGAGCTGGTGAGCTGGGCTGTCCTGGGCAGGGACCAGCCCTGCCTCGGCTGGGAGCTGCACGGTGTGAGGGTGTGTCAGCAGAGGTGCAGTCGTGGAACCACAGCATGGTTTGGGGTGGCAGGGACCTTTACAGGCCATCTGATCCATGGCAGGGACACCTCCCACTGTCCCACGGTGTCCCCAGTGTCCAGCCTGGCCTTGGGCACTGCCAGGGATCCAGGGGCAGCCACAGCTGCTCTGGGCACCCTGTGCCAGGGCCTGCCCTCCCTCATTGTGTATTTTTTGCTTATGTGTAGTATCAGTCTGGCCTCTTTTACTTTAAACCCATCATCCCTTGTCCTATCATTCCTAAAAATCTGCCCCCATCTTTCTTGCCCCATCTTTGGGCACTGGAAGGGGCTCTAAGCTCTCCCCAAAGCCCTCTCTTCTCCAGGCTGAACAACTCCAGCTCTGTCATATCAAAAGTCCCAAAAAAAACCCAAACCCTTTTGCCTATCCTAAAATTTCTATTTGATGACTTAATTCTTTCCATGGAATATTGAAGTACTCCCCTTGAAAGTGGGTTTGGTTTTGTCCTCGCTGTGCTGTGACACTGCTGCCAGGTGTCTGCACACTCTGACCCTCAGGTGTGCCTTGCTCCTGAAGATCCAGAGCCACCCACCTGTGTTTCCTGTGCAGGCAGGCAGGTGGGAGCAGGGCGTGGGACGCCCCAGGGCGGGGGGAGGCGGCTGTGTGTGCCAGGTGAGGGACCCTGGTGACCCTGCTCTGCGTGTGAGCTGCTCCTGCTGCTGTGCATTGTTTGGGGGAAATACCTGCCCAGCCGCCTCCTCTGGGACACCTGCTGATTGCCCCAAACACTCCAGGTTCCTGAAAGGACAGCATGTTTCCTTACTGTTCCATCTGGGAGTTTCAAATGTTCGTGCTTGCTCTTCAGAATTTTCCTCCTTATCCTGCAGGTTAGGAGACTTCCTGTGGGAATTCTGTTTCGTGGAGCGCAGGTGGAGAAGCCTGTCCTTTGTGCAGAGCAGTGAAGGGGAGGGGCTGAGAGGTGGAGCTGCAGGTGGGGAGGACTGACCAGGGCCCATGGCAGCAGCCCCTGCAGGCAGCACCTTCCCCTGGCTCAGAGGGAGCCGGGGGCAGTGTGCAGGGGAGTGGGAGAGCTCTCATCAGCGCTAATTTCTGGGGCACAGCTGGAACACGAGGTCCCCATTTGTGGCTCAGAGGCGGCTCTCAGGAGCTGAAGGAGCAAGCTGGGCTGAGTTGTGTTGTATTAGGAGGAAAGCCCAGAGAGTGACCAGTGCCAGAACTGCTGCAGGGCTGGATTTCCTCCATTTTCTGCCCTTGGCTGAACAGGCAGGGAGCTTAACAGGCTGGAGGAGCTCATCAGCAGCTGTGAGTCTGGCTCTTCTTTCTTGGTTAGAAAATGTGAGCTGGGGGAAAAGGTGCTGGGTGGAACACGTGTCCAGGTTTTGTGGAGACAAAATTTTCTCTGCCTCGTTTCTGTGAGTTTCCAGCCATCTCTGCTGTTCCTAGGTTAACTTACTGATATTTCTGTTGCAGCACCACTTCTGCCATGGACCAGCAGCCCGCTGTCCCAGCATGACCCTGAGGCACAGAGCTTCCAGTCCCAGCAGAAGACAGGAGGGAGGAGGCCAGGACGTGTGGAGCTCCTAGGCTGGTCAGAAGGCACACTGTGAAAGGTGAATATAACAGTTTTGGGGTTGAAACACAAAGAGCTGATATTCTTCACGACTCCTGGCAGGCGCAGGCATAATTGGTTTCATTTTGGTTTAGGTTCTGTCAGAGCCCACAGTTCTTCCCGGGGCTAGAGCTCAGAGTATTGGCAGTGGTGCTGGCTGCCTTGCCAGGCACGCTGTCAGGCTGTGCAATTACCACTGATGTTGGTCATTACAAGTGTCAAACCAATTACCTGGTTTGCCTGCAGACTCCTGGCAGGCTCAGTTTGGCGGTGGGGAGCTGATCCAGCCTTTTGCACCTCCAGAAGAAGGCCACAGACCCATGAAATCTATGGAAAAGGAATGCAGATGTCACTGTCTGCCGTGGAAGGGCAGCACAGTCTGACCGTGACACAGGCGACCAAAAGCACCGAGCAGGGGAGGCTGGGTGGGCAGGGGGCTTCCAGGAGTGTCACACCAGGTCACAACCCTCTGTTAGAGCTCCCCGAGCTGCCAGCAGATCTCTTTGCACTACTAATGGGTTGTGAATCACTGTTGGTGACTCTGAATTCTGTCCAGAACTCCTCAGCCGCTGCCAAGCTGCTTTCCTGTGATTTCTGTCGCTTCCAGGTAAATGGGAGATTTGGAGACTAGCTTAATCCATGCACGAAAATCATGTAGAATAGAGCAAATGGTAGCAAAGTGGCTTCATCGCTCTCGGGACAGCACACCCAGGTGAGTGTGGTTTTTGTGGAGGGAGCACCTATGGTCACCTTTGATCAGAGGCACGAGGCTGCTCCCAGAGAGCAGGGCTGGCTCAGCCCGCACACCTTACTCACTGTTTCTGCTGTTCTTGGGAGATACGCACACAGAAGAGGAAAAGCAGCTCCCCTAGCTCCCAGGGACAGATGTTCCTGCCTTGCTCTGCTGTGGGCTTGTGAGGAAGACATGCAGCATTGCTCCATGTGAAACTTGCTCTTCTTGAAGGTGGGCCCACAAAGGCTAGGTTGCACTCGGCAGGGATCCTGGTCCAGAGCTGCTTTCCTTCCCTGAGGTCTGAGAGTTGACATTAGGGTGGGGTGACCATGGAGTGGGCACATCCATGGCCGAGAGCTGCTCTCGCTGCCTCGCTGCGTCAAGGTGCTGCTGGATGGGGATGGGGCACACCTGGGCCTCTCCTTCTGGCTGACCACTGGGCTGGCATGACTGGGGATCTGTGATCTGATCTCCTCAGCTGCCTGCCGAGCCCGGGGCGTCGCTGCCGGCCGACCCGGGCCAGCCTGGGGCACACCGCGGCCGCCGGGGAGCAGGGCGGCGTGGGGATCCCTTTGCAGAGCGCTGCCCGTGCCGTGTGTGACGGGCCCCTCTGACCCGGCAGGAGCAGCGTGCCGGCGATGGACAGCGCCGGGGAGCCGCCGCCGCCCAGCCGGGCCGCGGTCACCGTCACCGTGTTCAAGGACCTGGTGCTGCGGCACTTCGGCTTCGAGATCTGCCCGGGGCTGCCCCTCACCATCGCCTCCGTCACTGCAGGTGCGTGCTCCTGCCTGCGGTGCAGGGGCTGAGCTGCCGGTTCGGTGTGTCTGTGTGGCACACAGAGCGCCAGGACATCTCCCAGTGCCACTGTCCCCGCGGGTGCTCCGCCTGACCTTGGTCGTGCACAGAGCTGCTCAAAGCGAAGCTCTTGCTGCTGTTTTATCTGCAATGCAGAGGAAAAGTTTAATCTTAGAGAATTTCATCTTATTCCTCTGTGGTGATCTGTTGCTGAACAGACCCTGTAACTCAGAGAGGTTTGCTGCTGAAATCAAGGAGATCAGCTCCTCTAGCTATAGAAGGGAGGGGTGCAACTCAAAAACTGTGATTCTGTTTCTTATTTAGATTTTTTTTTTTAAAGGGTGCAAAAAACCACGTGGCTCGCACGTGTTGGTGTAAGCCTGGCAGCCCTCTGTGGAGTGGCTGGGGGCTCTGGGCCAGGGCATGTACCCTCTGCCCCCTCCCACTTCTCTTTATGCCCCTTCCCACCTGGAACACGGTGAAATTATCTGAGAGTTGTGGGTTGGCTTTTTTTCTGCTGTGCTTCTCTTCTCCTGATCAGAAAGCATCAACATTTCACTAAAGCTGAGGCACAGAGAGAGCTGCCCTTCTGACCCTGTCCTTTGCTGGTGGGAGCCCACGGCTGCCTGGCCCCTGTTGGGCTCCCAGTGAGTTTGGGACAGCACTGTGACAAGGGGACAGCATGTGCTGGAGGGTTTTCCATGGGGCTCAGGTGGAGAACAGGGACACACCAGGTGCTGTCAGCACCCAGCACCCCTCAACCACTTTTATTTTGCCATCCAGGTGTGGCTGTTGAGGGGAGCAGTGCTGGGAGGGAAGAGGAGTGTAGGAGCGGGTGGTGGACAGTGGTCAGGACAAACTCAGGCTCTCTGTATTCTGGTCTTGAAGTTTGCAGTTTATTGCATAGGGTGTGGGTGAAAAGGGCTCAGCTGGGAGCTGCCAGACACAGCTCTAAGCAGGGTGGAAAGAGAGTGGGGGGTAGAAAGAGTTCTAAGAAGTAAGAGTGGTAAGAGAGGGAAGCAAGTGTGTGATTTTCCCGTTTACAATACAATAAATCTTCTATGGTGAATATTTAATTTCCACTAACCAATCTAACACAAGATACAAATCCTATAGCATTGACATACAGCCTGTAAGAATCATTGCATTACCGTAATGTGTTATACTTTAAACCCTAAAAACGACTCTTTGGACCCCTTCTGCCAAGCCAGCAGGGTCTTCTCTGAACTTTGGACCAATGTTCTGTCAAGAGGGCATTACTTTCAGCCGGCCATCCTATTGTCTTCTAGTTATTTAGTAACTAGGTTTTGGTATCTCAAAGATGGCTTTCATTCCAATCTCGCTCATGGTTTCCACATTCTCAAAATATTTTGCTAGGCAATCATATTTATAAGGTTTTTCCCATTCATCCTTCCCAACAGAGGAGCTCACACTGGGTGTCCCTGGGCATCCCCAGCGCAGCCCGGGGAGCGCTGCGTTCAGGGACGGCCTGGGTGGTGCCGGAGGGGTTTCCAGGGTGGGAGGGGAGCTGACCCTGTGCCCGTCCCGCAGGGAGCACGGCCGACGGCAAGCTGCAGCCCGGCGACCAGCTGCTCGCCATCAACTCCAGCACGGTGGAGGGCACGTCTGTGGAGCGGGCCGCCAGCCTCATCAGGTGCGCGGGGGACACGGGGGGACGCGGGGACACCGGGGTGCCGGCCCGGGCTCACCGCGTGTCCCCTCCGCAGGGACGCTGGCGACGAGCTGGTCCTGACCGTCCTGCGCTGCAGCTCCGTGAGTGGCACGCCGGGGTGGCTGGGCTGGCTGCGGGCTCCGAGGGCTGGCCAGAGCCGCGAGGGTGCCCTGGGCGTCCTCTGCTGTCGCACGCACCCTGGGAGGGGCCGGGAAGGGAGGGCAGTGGCTCCTCGCACCCCCGTGCGCTCTGGAAGGTCTGCATGTGCCGGGGGGCTGCTCCCAAATCCCGTTCGCTGTCCCTGCCCCGTGTCCTCAGGGCAGCGCGGGGCTGTGGCAGGCCGGGAGACACGGGCGGTGTGACTGGGAAGGACTGGCTCTGCCTGGGAGCTGGGGAGGGGACACTGAGGGATTCTGCTGCTGTTCTCGGGGAGCGTCAGGCTTCACGGGGAATTCCTGTGTGGCGGGTGTGCCCAGCTCCGTGCTTGCCTGTGCGCCCTGCCGCGCTGGGAGCGAGCTGTGTGACAGCGGTGCGGCTCTGTCACCGTGCCGGGCTGTGCCCCTGGGCTGGTTTTGGAATGGTTTTGGGAAGCCCGGGAGCGGGTGAGCTGCGCCCCTGCCCTCCCCGCGGCTGCTGCCCCCACCCAGCCCCGCTGTCGTTCCAGGGCGGCCCCAAGTCGTCGTTCCTCACGGCAGAGAAGAGGGCGCGGCTGAAAACGAACCCCGTCAAAGTGCGGTTTGCGGAGGAGGTGCTGCTGAACGGGCACTCGCAGGTGCGGGGTTGCGGAGGGAGGGGCGCGGGGCTGGGGCGCCCTGCAGGGTTTTGTCTTTGATGCGCTCATGCGGGCTGGTGGAAAACACCCGCCTGCGCTGCCCGCGGCTGCCCTCAGAGCCTTCCCTCCCCGCTGCAGGGGCAGCTGTCACCTCGATAAGTGCTAATCCACCCGCGCTGAGGTGTGCCGTGACAAACCCGGGGTGCAGCGTGAGCGCTGGTGTGTGTGCCAGGGTCCTGCTGCTGGAGTAACTGGGCCGTCCCCTCCTGGGGACAGGTCGCACCTCCTTCAGAGCGTTTGTCGCCGGTCCCTTTGCTTTGCTGTGAGGTGCGGCAGTGTTCTCCAGCCGGCAGGGTGGCTCGGACCCCCACGTCCCTGCAGAGGGTTCGCACAGAGCTGCCTCTGTACCTGACCTCTGCCAGGTGAGCTGGTCACCTGGAGGTGCTGCAAACCCATCCTGGTGCTGCTGGCAGCTGGGCTGGGTGCACGCAGCTCTGCCTTGTATCCTGCCCAAAGGCTGAACGCTGTGGATATCTCCTTTTCCTTTCTGTGTAACTTTCTCAGGTCACTGGGGTGAACTGGGGCCAGCTGCGAGTCGTCAGCTGTGTTTTGTCTTTCAGAATCAAAAAACTTTGTGGTCAAAATGCCCCTCTCCGGAGTCCTGCTCATTAGTGCTGTTCAGTTGTCCAGGTCTGACCAAGCCTTTCTGCTTTCTAGCAATGACAAACTACCCACTGAGCCCCTTTCCCTTTCCCTTCCTGCCTATGTTTTGTTCCCTGTGGCTGCTGGAACTCTCCCGAGATAGCCCAGAGCCCAGAGATTTGGGCAGGGCTGGCCGTGGGACACAGGCAGGCACGAAATCACCAACAGACTGAGCTTCCCTTACAGCTGGGGCTGGCTCGAGTGTCTGCCCGGAGGCTCCAGGAGCTGGGCACGGTGTCAGAGCCCCTGAGGTCTGTGCCAGCCCCTGGCTGATCCCAGGGCTCAATGGGTCTGGGAAATGACCTCTTCTGAGAGTCTAAAGAGGGCACCTGTGGAGGGAAGGCTGCGCTCTGTGCTCAGCCTTGTGCTGAGCTCATCACACCTCTGCGAGTGCAGAGGAGGAGCACAATCAGTGTTTGGATTGCTATTCATGTAGTGGCAGCAGGAGAAACTAATTCGGGTGCTGGGGTGTCACTGGTGTTAGGTTCCCTTTTCACCATCTGGACATGTAACGTGTTTTGAGCAGCGAAGCATTAGCACAAAGGAAGAGTAAATAAATTTGTTGCATATTTATGATTCCTTTCTGGAAAAGCACTATGCACCGCAGCAGCCCTGAGTGCTTTAGGGCTGCTCTCCTTTCCACGGGCTGACGTACTAGGGCAGCCAAAATGGGCATTATGGCCCTGAAAACCGTGCAGCCTCCAGTTTCAGTAAATACACTGCTCTTGTCATCCTAATGGAGCGCGGCTAAGTGATCCTTGCGGCGACGGGCAGGATCCCAGCGCTGCGTTCTGCAGCTGAAACCCGACCCGGCGGGTCGGCAGCATGAATTGTTAACGAGCCCCGCTGCCGTCCTGCCTCCGCTCTCCGCAGCCTGGTGATGTGTTTCTAAAACCCTGCGCGATACGCGAGGCGCAGGTCCCTGGGGACGCCGAGTTATTAACAGCAGAGTCAGCCCTAAAGGACAGGAAGGGATGGCTGCTGGAGCTCCCGGGGTTAATTCACGGCAGGTCCTGACAGCCCCCGCAGGAAGGGAGGAACCTATGCGGGTGTTCTGGGTGGGTAATTGGGGCTGGTAATGCGCAGATGTTAACTTGTGCTGCGTGCTGGCAGGGCAGGGTGACTGTGGCTGTGGGAGCTGCCAGGGGAGACGTGCAGCTGTGAAACAGCATCACTCTCCTGGAGCTGGTGGGGGACGGTGGTCAGGACAAACTCAGGCGCTCTCTGTGTTCTGGTGTTGAGGTTTGCAGTTTATTGCATCGGGTGTGGGTGAGCAGGGCTCAGCTGGGAGCTGCCCGACACAGCTCAAACAGGCCCAGAGGAGTGGGATAACAAAGGGGGTGAAGCAGGGTGAGGGGTGCAGGGACAGGAGCAAGGGAGCCAGAGCGTGTCCGAGGAGAGCAAGAGAGTGTGGTCTCCTTTTACAAAGTCTTAAATCTCCTTCTGTGGTGAATAGTCTACTCTTTCACTAACCAATCCAGTACAAGATACAAATTCTCTAACATTTACATACGACCTATAGGAATAACTACATTACCATGTTTTACTGCTTTCTTATCTCTAAACCTTATCTCAGACCCTTCCTGTCATGCCTGGGGAGGGTCTCTGCTGCTCTTTGGTATTTGCAGCATTTGGCATTATCTAAACAAAGGGAGAAGTCCTCCAGGCATCCACATTGCTGCTCTCCAGCCACTCAGTGAACACTGCTTTCATTTCAATCTTACCTACAGTTTCTATATTCTCAGCATCTTTTGCCAGGCAATCATATCTATAGGGCATTCCTATTTCTTCCTCCCCTACAGTGGGGGACCCAGCTCCTGCCAATGACATGTTTGGGCTGCTTAGACCCAAGAGCTGGGCTAGAAAAAGAGCAGCAGTGTTCTCTTGTTTCCTCTCAGTGGTGGCTGTAGGCAGCTTGGACCCCAAGGGAGGGGGGCAAGGAGGGGATTCAGAAGTGGTTTGTGCTTGCTCTGGCAGCACTCAAGGGTGTGTGGGCTCTCTGTCCAGAGTGACCCAGGCTGTGGGGTTTGTAACGTGGGGCAGTAATTGAAACACAGCAGAGGTCACCTTAAAACACCTCTGTTGACCCTGAGACTCTCTCCACAAGCAGATGAGCCCTTTAAGTGATGAGTAGAGTGCTGGCCCAAGAAGGTGAAAGGACAGGCTGAATAGGAGCTCTGAGAGTGGAGCTGCAAACTGGGCAGCCAGAGGAGCAGTGGGCCCAAGGGACAGGCATTCTCTGCCTGTGGGGTGAGGTGAGGGGCCCGAGGGTGACCAGGCTGCCCCAGCAGGACACAGCCCACGCCCCAGACCCTGCTGAGCACCCAGCAGAGGTGTGCTGGCTGGGGCTGCCCTCATCTCCTTGTGCAGGTTCTTTGGACCTCCCGTGCTCCACAGGCACCAACTCTGGAGCTCCTGGCTCCTACTCTGAGCTCTTGGCTCCTACTTCCTCGGGTTATCTTCAATAAGCAAAGCATCTAATAGTTAAAGAGGGTATTTATTACAAGGCACGGCTTGTTACAAAGCACGTCAGTCTCAACAGTACACAGAGAAGCAATAGCAAAAACCAATGGCAAATGCAGTGGCAACAGCAGAGCAAAAGCCTGGCATAGAGCAAATGGTTAAAAGCAGCAACTTCCCCAATGCAAACTCTTATATAGGATTTTTCCAGCAAGCTAAGACACAAGCTCAGACCACCACTCCTTAACCTGTTAGAATTTTGGTTTCTTAATACACCAGGTTATGTGTAGACTACTCATACAACCTATCTTGTTCTATCTGAAAAATGTCAGCAATATTCTTACTACAGCTCTATTATAGGTATGTCCTGTCTACAGCTGTGGGCCTGGAGCCTCTTCCTGAAGATATCAGTGTGTTTCAACTTCACTAGAGCACTCACTGCTACTGTTGTGTTTGAAACCTTTCACTTACCAAAAGCATTAGAGCTCACCTTAAACTTATTCAGTCCCTGCACTCTGATTTCTCTCTGAGCAGTTCACACAGGCAGAGCAGCTGGTGCCTGCAGGCTGGATGCCCCGGGGTGCAGCTGCTGCTCTTGTTCTGCAGGGGAGCTCCCTCCTGTTCATGCCCAATGTCCTCAAGGTGTACCTGGAGAACGGACAGACGAAGGCGTTCAGGTTTGAGAGGAGCACCACTGTGAAGGTAAGGATGCTTGGCAGGCCGTTCCCAGACACCAGCAAAGTCCAAAACATCAGCAAAGCTGTGGGCAGAGCAGCTGCTGGCACTGCTGGCTGGGTTTCCCGAGTTCCAGCCTCATTTCTGCACTGCTCAGGATGCTCCCCTCTGGAGACACGAGCCCTGATTCACCCCCTCAGGTGAAACAGCAGTGTCCCAGAGAAGGATCCTCCTAAACCAAGAGTGATCTGCCTCAGGTCACTTCTGCTGAGGGCATCACAGACAGGTTCCCATTATTCCCCTGAAAACACGTTGCTGCTCTGCAGAGCCTCTGATCCAGCCCTTCCCATGGCAGCTGTGCTTGGACAGAACCTTGCACACCTCCAGTTTTCCTGGCCTGGACGCTGTAGCTGCTCAGTGTTTGTATTGGATGTAGTAAGAATTTGGCCATGGCCAGTGGTTGGAGGTCATAAATTGCTTAAAGGACAGGGAGGTGCAGATGCTGTGGGAGAGATTCACAGTGGACATCCTGGGGCTATCAGGCTGAAAGTGTATTAAGGGAAAACACAAAGAGACTTCATTTATCGTGGAGTGAAAATTTTACTCAGAAAAGGAGGAGTTTGTCCAGCTCATTCCAGCTTCACAGAACCATTGTGGTCTCTCAAGTGTCTGCAAGCCTTCTGACATGCAGGGTCTGGAAAAAGAAAAGAGTGAAATAAAGCAAGGAGGTGGAAAGGACAGGAAAGGTGAGTTGTAAAGAGATATTTGAATACCTGTCCTCAGGGGTTTAATTTCTAAAGGATGGATTAGCTCTTTGTCTTTGACTTGAGTTTCTCAGCTCTGGCATGGGAAAAGTTTTCCCAGTTTTTGAGAGCAGCTCTCAAAGAGGGCCCTCCAGAAAGACCTTAAGGAGTAAAATGCTTCCCAAGTTAGGTGTTTGCAGAAACTCCTCTGTGTCTTGAGACATCCTGGCTTAAAACTGAGGTGAGTCAAACATTTATGCTTGCCTCAAGAAGCTTGAGTGAGTCCAAGGGCTTCTGTTTCAATTTGTGCTCAGTCAAGCCTGAGGTGATATTCTCTTTTTGCCAAAAGTAAACCTTGTTACTTCCATAACAGTTAGAATATTGACAGAATTCTCTAAAGAAAATGAAGCACCAGTTTTAGTCAGATTTGGTAAGATTTTTACAATTATGGTCTCAAATTCTTGTTTACTGGAGAGAAGTGTTTTCCAGCAGTTCCTTTTAGTTTCTTCACAAATCACAGCACCACTGACTGGTTTGGGTGGGGAGGGACCTAGGAGACCACTGCCAGGGACATTTCCCACTCGTTTCAAGACCACCCAGGTGCAAAGTGCAGAATCTGAGGGTGAGGCAGCTGAGGACAGGCAGCTCCAGGCAGTGGATTTGATACCTGAGCTCCGTGTGGCCCCTGTGCCCTGCAGGACATCGTGCTGACCCTGCAGGAGAAGCTGTCCATCCGCAGCATCGCCCACTTCGCCCTGGTGCTGGAGGAGCAGTACAACCTGGCCAAGATCCACCTGCTGCACGAGGAGGAGCTCATTGCACAGGTGAGCAGAGCCCTCGGGGTGTCCCCCTGCCCCAGGGGCACGGCAGGGCAGAGCAGTCAAACACTGCGGGTGTCACCAGGGGGGTGAGCTGCGTGATGCCATCCTCTTGTGCCACGGGGCTCCCCCATGTCAGGGAAATGGGTCCACAGACACCAGAGGTTCATGTCCAAAAAGGAGACAGAGGAGTTCTTTTGCTTTATTCCAATAAAGGCAGAGGCCGTGGGGCATCCCCTGGCATCTCTCAGATTTTTGGAGGCTGCAGCCTCCTTTTATCCCAATTTCCCTCTCTCTTTCCCCAGGGGCTGAGGCACTTGAGAGGCACAGACTGCCCAAACACCTGACACCTGAGATTCCCTCTAATGTACAACTCTCCCTTTTAATTCCTATAGAATTCATGGTTTTTCCACATTGCTTCTTTCATTTTCCAATATCCAATTTCATTTCTCAGCAGACCTACAGTTTGTTTGTAAAGACAAATCTGACATTCCTCTCACCCCCATCCCTGGGGAAGGGGCATTTTGGGAGCATCCTGAGTGTCCCCACACACAGAGCAGCACCCATGGGCTGCTGTTGCCTGGGCCATGGAGAGCAGTCGTGGGTGCCATCCTTTGTGCCTCCTGCCACATCACCCCACCTGCCTGAGCCTTTAAACAGCTCTAAGGCAGCTGAGCCTCACCTTGCTGCTTACCATTCCCTGCTGTCCTGGTTTGAAGGACAGATGTCTGCTTATAAAGGCAGCAGCTTCTCTTTGTAATGGAGAATGCAAACCCCCTCCCTACAAATTATTTCGAAATTAAGGGGCTCTCAGACAAAGATATGGGAATTAGGAATAACAGTTCTTTACTAGGAAAATTAAAACAGAAATGCAGTATTACAAAGAACAATCCCAACCCCTGCCAGAGTCAGAATCCAAGCTGACACCCGTCAGGCAGTCAGGGTGCTGGCAGCAGTCCCATTCCATGGTGGCTGCATCCTCCTGCAGGGGCAGATGTGGTTCAGCTGGAGCAGTGCTCCTGTGGAAGGTGCAGTTTCCTCTGAAGCTCCAGGGATGGTGTGCAAAGGTCTGGTTTTCCTCTGGAATCCAGTGGAAAGAAGGTGCCTTGGTGTCCCAAATCTCAGTTTTGATCTGGGCAGGAAAGGCTTGGCTCCTGCCCTGGCTGGAGCATCTCCCAGGGGGATGATGGAATTTTATCAGCCATACCCTGGGACTCAGTGGCCATGAACAGGAGATATCTCCTGGAGGGAGGATGGGCTGTGGGAAGATAAAGATGATTGCCCAGCTGGTTTAAAGCTGGCCCATGAGCAGATAATGTGTGCCAGGAGATCAGGGGCACTGCCCCACCTGGCTGCAGCAGATGGGACAGAATCCACATTTCTGATCACAACCCAACACAGCTGGGCAGTCAGAGCATTCAGCCAGGCAGGGGCCACCTGGAATACACCGTGAGTCAGTGCCTTGTGTCCTGTAAACAAGAGAGCTGGTCCTGCTGCTCTGACACTGCTGGTTTGTCAGCAGGAGCCTGCTCAGGGTCTCAGCTCCTGAGACAGCAGGAGTTGTGCTGATGGGTCTGCTGGCTGGCAGTGCACTGCAGAGGGGTTTGTGGAATCACACAGAATATCCTGAATGGGGAGGTACACACGGGGATCATTGAGGTCGAGTCCCTCCGTGGCTGATGCTGTCAGACCACTGAGCACACGGGTCAGAGGATTTCTGCTGGGCAGGATTTGCCCAGAATAAAATATGCTGATGTGCAACTCAGAGTCTTGACATCCCATTGACATTACAGTGATGATTCAGGGGTCTGTTCAGGGCTGCTGTGTCTTGTGACTGCACTCCAAAGCAGAGCAGCCTGCCCCTTCCCCTGCTGTTATCACACAGCCCCAGAGCCCCTGTCCTGGTCACACTGCAAGAGCATGGGATCAGTGGGTGTTTAGTGCAGTGCTGCTCTCAAAGGGCTTCTGAGCTGCTGCAGGGAGAAGGAAGAACAGATGGAGAATCAGAGATAGAATGAACAAACACTAGCAAAGTCTCCTTGTGTTTGTAAGGGCAGTCTGCACCGTGCCCTTGCCAGTGGTGCTAAACAGCTCCTGTGGGTTTGCAGAGCTCCTCGTGCACCTGTGGAGGATGGGGGGTCTGTGGTGTGATGCCCCCTCTCTCTGTTGCAGGTGGTCCAGAAGAGAGACTCCCACGACTACCGCTGCCTCTTCAGGGTGTGCTTTGTCCCCAGGGACCCCTTGGACCTCCTGCAGGAAGACCCTGTGGCCTTTGAATACCTGTACCTGCAGGTGACACCGGGGCGTCCCATGCTTAGCCATCCCTTCTGGCCCCATTCTCATTTTGGCTTTAAACCAGAGCGTGCCTCAGGCTGGCTCAGCTGTGTGGGTGTGTGTGCTGCTCGGGCTGATAGCAAATAAATGAGCAGGAAGGGCCTTTGCAGGGGTTTCACAGAGATGTTTTATTTCAGCCACGCTTGCACATCGTCCAGAGCTCAGGGAACAAAGGCACAGGGGCTTGTGAGGGTCCAGGTTAAACAGATGGCATGAGCAGGGTGGGAGAACATCAGGGACCAATTCCCAGGGGACATGGGGGTGGCACAAGGCTGGGTTAGGGCAAAGGGCCAACAGGGAACCGGGGTGGGAGTGAGCAGAGACTGAGGGACAGGGAGAGGGGCTGACCCAGGGCACAGAGCAGGAGTGCCAAGAGCAGGCAGTGGGAGAGGCCTCCCGTGTTCCCTAGCTGGGAATGCCTTTCTGGGTCTCCACAACTCCCCATTTCTGTGTTAATTGAAAAGGCTTCTTTCAAGGAGTTTAAAATAAAATGGTTGAGGTAACTAAAGAACAGCATAGACTGGCACTCTGGTGGCTGTGAGCAATGTGGTTAGCTGTGATTGAGCTTGTACAAGGCAGAATGGGGCTGGAGTACCTGTTGAAACTCTAAATAGAAACCATTAATTTTGAAGAAAAAACAAAGGTTGTTACCTTGGGAGATTTTTCTTTCTTTCCCCCCCCTCCCCCCATAGGTGTGAAATGCAGAGCACTTAAAATCAGATAATTCCGATTCGAATTCCCCTAAATTCTTAGATCACGCGGTGTGCTTTGCTGGTGCTGGTGGGGTGTGTGTGTGTCCCCGCTGAGCCGCCGTGCTGTGTGTGCCCAGAGCTGCAGCGACGTGCTCCAGGAGAGGTTCGCGGTGGAGATGAAGTGCAGCGTGGCGCTGCGCCTGGCTGCCCTGCACATCCAGGAGAGGATCTGCGCCTGTGCCCAGCCCCACAAGGTGTCCCTCAAGTACATCGAGTAAGTGCCCGGCACCAGCGGGCTGCTTGCCCCCGCTCGGCTCTGCACAAAGGGCGCTGCGCCCTCCCGGAGGGGCAGGGAGGGCAGGTGAGCCACCCAGCTACCCGAGAACTGCAGACAGGGAGCGCCTGGGTGTGTCCCCAGGGTCTTGTCTGTCTCAGGGCAAAGATGGAACTGCAGAGCTCTCACGCAGTGGTGGCTGCCCACGCTGCTCCTGCCGGCTCTGGCTGCAGCGCCCGGGAGGGAGGGTGTAACCATCAGCTTTGCACGGCCAGTGCGTCCCTCCATCCACCCTGGAGAAACGCCAGGAGCACTTGCTTGGGGCAGTGAGAGGTCCTGCGGAGTGCTGACACCTGTGGGAAATGAGCAAACAGGGCTTCCAGAGGGAGCGGCTGTGCCTTGCTGCGTGTCGGTGCTCTGGGCTGCCCCTGCCCCGGAGAAGCCCCTGCTCCAGGAGCTCGTTTCCAGGAGCGGTGCTGAGCTCATTGCTGATTCCCGGGCACTGGTGTGGTGGCCAGGTTACTCTCCGGGCACTGTGTGCAGCCAGATGTGCCCAGCTGTGTGCAGGGGGTGGGGGCGAGGGGCAGCCGCCCTGCTCTCGCCTCACAGGTGTGAACGCTTGGGCTGAGCAAACTCCAGCAGCGCACGTGGCCCAGGAAACTGAACTGAAGTGTCACAATCCTGTCACCAAAGCAAGGACAGAATCCCCATCCTCTGGTGGTGGGGGCAGATTGGAACTGTCCTGCTAATGAAGGTGTGAGTTCCCTGCTGTGAAACCCTGTGGAAATGGTCATTCTGCACCAAAGTGCACGCTGCCCTGCTCCCCACCCTGGCAGGTGCAGGAGCAGTAAAAACTGGAGCCAGTGAGGGCCCCGGGTGTGCCGCAGCCCCCAGGGCTGCCCTGCCCCGTGCTCCCTCCCCTCTTTCTGCCAGGAGGGACTGGGGAATCGAGAACTTCATCTCCCCCACCTTGCTGCGGAACATGAGAGGGAAGGACATCAAGAAAGCCATCAGCTACCACCTGAAGAGGAACCAGGTGCTGCTGGACCCTCGGCAGAAGGTAGTGACCGTGCCCCAGGGAGGTGGCAGCGTCCTCCTGCGTGTCCCCTGGCTCCCTGAGCTCTGTGTGCCGCTCTGCCCTTTGCCGTGGGGGCCGTGTGGGATGGCCAGCGGGCACCCTGCTGCCTGCCCAGACACCCAGGGGCTCCCTGTGCCTGCTCCTGAGCCCTGTTTCCTCTCCTGCACACGCAGCACACGCTCACGGCAGCCCAGGTGCGCCTCAGCTACCTGCAGATCCTGGGAGAGCTGAAGATGTACAGCGGGAAGATCTTCAACGCCACCATGATGGTACGAGCTCCTTGTGTGTGTGCCTGCTTCTGGCGTGCAGTCCTGCTGGCCACCCTGCTTCTCCCTCTCCTGGGGAGAAACTCAGCATGGTTCCGTGGAAGTGTGCACGACACAGACCAGCCTACACCATGGTTATGCACATTTTTTCCAACTGAAAGCTGTGCCTCTTGCTCTTCAGATAAGCCCTGTCTATATTTTTGTGTTATAAAGCCTCTGGGGAGGCTTGAAACGCTTGAAAAAAATATGGGAAACACTTAATCCCGCCGTAAAAAGTAACTCTTCTATTTGTACAAGGGGTTTTCTTGTGTTGTTGAATTTCCTGTCTGTCCCCCCTGGGTCTCTGCTGAGCTGCAAAACACAAGCTGTGTCACACAGGGAGCTGAGCAATGTTGGTGGGTCAGTACCAGAGCAAGGCTCACCCATGGGTCACAGTAATGCTAAATTTACACCTATGTGCAAATTGAACAATGTCTGCCAGATTGTATTGCATTCACCAAATTTTTAAGTGTCTCACGCTAACAGAAAGCACTGGCATTTCTTCCAACCCCAGAAATGTCTTGGTGACGTTTCTACCCTGCAGTGATTTACCAAAATAACAGTTTTAGTCTAATACCGACACTCAGCTGTGACAGACAAAAGACTCTCTAACAATTTTAAGTTACAAAGTGTGTGTTTATTCAGTGCTGGGCAGCAGTGAGGTAATCCTCTGATAGCACTGCAAAATCACAGGTGATCACAGAGTATTGATTGGCAAAGGATTCAAACAAATCCATATTCACAATAACAGCCCCTCCCATCCCTGCTTCCTGTGGTAATTAGCTGGAATAGCTGTTAAGCATTGATTGACTTCTTAAATAAGTCTGGGGTCGTGTTTGTGGGGAGGAGTCTTAAAAGGAGGAAGTAAGGGGAGTCTTCCTCACCCTGAACTCTTGACCTTTTCTATCACTGACAATACAAATGATTTCTGGGCATAGTCCAGTTTTCCAAAGAATGGGTTTCTGGTTGCACTGTCTGTGTTCTTTTGGATCTGCTCACTAGTTTCGTCTTTTCCCATTGTAAGCACGGCTGAGCAAACATGAAATGGCAGACAACCAATTATTTAAGTGTCAGATAACTACTCCCTTCTAACTTGTAATTATTCTCAGCAAGGTAACTAAAATCCTAATTTTCCAAGATTAGTGTTTCAGCAGCAGGTCTCTCTGGGTCCCTGTGGGGACACCCTGGGCTGCCAGGTGCATCCCTGCTGGTCCCTGCGCAGGGCCAAGAGCTGTGTCAGCCCAGTGCTGAGATCGCACACGGGGTGGGGGTCCCAGGGGCCCCTGCCCCGGCTTTGAGCGGGTTTGGCTCTGCCCCTGCAGCTGCAGGACAGGGAGTCGTACGTGGCGCTGCTGGTGGGGGCCAAGCACGGCGTGAGCCAGATCGTGAACAGCAAGCTCAACATCGTCAGCAGCCTGGCCGAGTTCCCCAGCATCAGCAGGGTGGAGCTCAGCGAGGAGTCGGAGCGCGTCAGCACCGTCAAGATCTACCTGCAGGACCTCAAGGTGAGCGGGCGCAGGGCAGCCGCCAGCTCCTCCCGGAGCCTGGGGCTGTCACCAGGATAGAGGGCTCGGAGCAGGCTGGGGGGGAAAGCTCGTAGGAGGAGCAAAAAAAATTAATAGAGACAACAGTGATTCTTCCCGCTGAGGAAAAGTGATTCTTCCTCCGTCAGTGAGGCGCACCAAAGGCACAAAAGGCAAGGAAAATAAATTTCTCTTCTTTGTTCCTCCTGCAAGTCACACTGAGGGAAGTGTGAAACAGAGGGCGGTGCCTTGTGCTTGTGCAGCCTGTTCCTGCGGAATGAATGCGGTACAAACAGCATTTGTTTATTCTAATATTTTCTACCCTTTTCTCCCCCACACCAACAAATAAACGAAAAGGTGCTCACGCTGCTGCTGGAGTCAAACAGCGCCAAGGATCTCGTCTGCCTCATCGTCGGGTACTACCGACTCCTCGTGGATGCGAACGGCTCCATATTCACCTGGGGAGAGAAACAGCAGCAGCTGCACCGCGTCTCAGCTGAAGAAGGTTTTGAGAAACCTTTTGAAAAGCCTTTTCCCACCAAGGGCGGGGAGGAAGCGGGGTTTTGAGCACAGCCCGGGGCTGTGGTGGAGGCTGGAGCTGATCTTGGGGCGCTTTTCCAGCACTCCTGGGGCTGGGATTCTGTGCCAGGCTGGTGAGCTGGCGAGGGCTGAGCCCCCGGGGAGGGTCTGGCTGCCCCCTGCCCACCCGCGGGACGGGCTGACGGGCTCCTCTGAATCCCAGGGTATGAATCACGGGGCTGCAGCGACTCCGAGGATTCCTGCGACTCCTGCTCGGGGCGCGGCCGTGCCGGGCTGGGCGAGCCCGGCGGCGCCGGGGCGGGCGGCGCAGAGCCCCGGCAGGGAGGGGGCGACCCCCGGGACACGGCCGCCGACAGCGCCTCGGAGGCGTCCGACTCGGCCAACACCGAGAGCCGCGGCTTCAGGACGAGCGGCTCCAGCGACTCGGTGGATGCGCTGGAGGAGGACGAGCCGGCGGCGCGCTCTTCCTCCCGGCCGGAGCTGCTCCGCTTCTCCTCGCCCACCGTGCGGGAGCTGAGCGGCGCCGGGGGCTGTTCCTGCCCGCCGCCGGGGGCGAGCCCCGCGGGGCAGGACGAGCCCGAGCCCGTGTCCGGGCTGTCCCCGGGCTGTCGCAGCCTGTCCCCGCCGGGCCCGGGGCACGGCCACCTGGCGCTGCGGCCGCCGCCGGGCTTCGGCGACTCCAGCTCCGAGGAGGAGTTCTACGACGCTGCCGACAGGCTCAGCCCTCCGGACGCGCTGGCAGGTAAAGGCACACCTGCGGGCTGCGGGTGATTCCTGCCGGGGCTGGCTCCGCTCCCGGCTCACCTTCCAGCTCTTATCAGCCCCTGCAGGACTTCTGAAGGTCCTTTGTGCCACCGCAGGGTCAGATGTAACACACACACACTTGAGCAGGATAACAGTGGCACCCTCCGCCCTCGTTATTCTCCAGTTTAAATACTCTTAACAAGGCGCGATCTTAATTGCATCACAATAACGTAGTGTATTCATTAGTGCAAAGCAATTAGCTTCAATACATTTGGCAAAAGTTTTGCAGGAAGGTAATAAGGCAAGTGTACACCTTTACTTATGCACCTAGTGTAGCTCCAAAAATCCTTCATGTATCTTTTTTAATCGGTATCCAAGCTAATGTCCTTGCTTTCTTCCTTGCTATGGATACACTCGGAATTCATCAATTGCTGTTTCTTCTCCTGACTCAGTTTGGTTTACAGGCCAGCTGTCAAGCCCCTCTACACCTTTGAGCATCCATTCTCCACCCCTCACACAATCACAGTGACATTGCAGGAGGATTTCTAACCACCTGCAAACGCTGGCTGTTGGGAAAAGTCAGTTTTCAGAGGAGTGGCATTCTGGAATCACCGCTCTCTTCCTTTCAGCTAAGGGGACCCCAAACCTGTAAAACATTGTTATGTGAACCCCCAGGATCAAAGGTTTTGTCCAGGTCAGAGGCTGGCTCAAGGATTCCCAGGGCTGGGCAGGCCCCTGGCCATTGTATTTTCTCAGAAACAAGAGGATTCTTGTTTCTGAAGTAATCAGCTCTTTCAGGATTAACTGAACCTCTTAAGAATTTCATTCATGCCATTAGAACAGTTTTGGCTTTTATGGTAATGCACAGTCACTGTACTGTGTTCAGGCAGAAAGCTGTCATCTCTGGAACATGTTATCATCTAAACATCCAGTTGGGAACCTCTGACCATGTTTCTATTTGGTGATAACCCTGCAGCTGTGGGCAGTGCTGTCCCCAGATCACAAGAGACCATTTCCTCTTGCCCTCGGGAGCCAGGCACTGCTGCTGTGATTCCAAATCCTGTGCCAGGAACTTTTTGGCTCGCTGTATATGCGTGTACTCTGTATATGTGGGTATTCTGCTGCCCGGGATTACTTCCTGATTTCCATGTTTTTCCTTGCCATCAGGGTATGACACAGCATCCTGGGAGGGAGCAGAGAGCTCCTCCTGCATCCCCAAGAGGCTGAGGTGCTACAGCCTGGGGGAGAAGCAGGGGCAGGAGAAGAAGGAGCTGGCCTGCACCAAGAGCCTGAGGAAGAGGAGGTCTTTCCTGGAAACTGATTACACCTCACAGGTCAGTTTCCCCGCGGCTCCTCCAGGCTCTGCACAGCGCTGCTGCTCCTGGCTGCCCACCCAGCCCTCCCCAGAGCACGCAGGGAAGGACACGGAGATGGCCACCATTCCTGGGGCCACCCAGGGACAGAGGGACACCGCTGGCACAGACCCCTGCTCCGAGCTGGTGGACACCACGGGGACAAAGCCAGCGATGGAACAGCTGCTTCCCTCCGGTTTGGACGTTCGCCATGCCGGTGACCGCTGTGGGGAGGAGGACAGCAGCCCCCAGCCTCAACAGCCCCCCGTGCAGCCCCTCCCCCGAGGGCAGGGCGGGGCGGCTCGGAGCTCCGCAGAGCAGACAGGCCCCAGGTGTCCCAGTGAGCAGAGCTGCGCACCCACCGGGGGCTGCCAGGCCACCCAGCACGAGGCCAGTGCTGTCCCCTCTGCTGGTGCCTGCCCCTCTGGCGAGCTCCTGCTGCTGCTCCCGGCGAGTGTGGAGCCTGCCCTGGCTCCCTGTCAGGAGGGCAGCAGTGGCCAGAGCTGTGCCAGTGGCCAGGGCTGTGCCGGTGGCGTTACTCCTGATGGTCAGCGCTGTGCTGATGGTCAGCACTGCGCCCCCAGCAGCAGCCAGGGCGCCCTGTCCCGGGCCAGGAGCCCCCAGGTGCTGAGTGGGGACACCCTGAGGAAGGTGCACCAGGGCCACTCGGGGTTCCCAGAGGCAGCCCAGCTCCTGGCAGAGTGCAGCACGGCCCCGGGGGTTCTCACCCGCCTCTCCTGGCTCTCGTTCGGGGTGAGGACAGAGCCTGTGCCACACAGCCTGCTGCAGGACCCGCCCGCGCCTTTGGCCTGCCTGGCCACCAGCAGGGGCTTGGGGGCCAGTGCTGTTGGAAGCAGGATGCCAACAGCCCCTGCTGGAGCAGGCTCTGGCCAGGAGCTGGCAGAGCCCCCAAGAGACGCGGGAGATGAGGCTCAGCAGGAGCCACAGCCTGCACAGGCTTCTCCCAGAGAGCATGGGAAGGACTCCTGCCCGGCTCCCTCCGCAGGGGTCTCCATCTCCGCTGCCCCGGGGAGAGGAGCAGGAGCCTGCGGGGCTGCAAAGCCCTCCGTGCTGTGTTTCCAGCCCGGGGAGGGGGAGCAGAGCCCTGCACCCCCCGGAGCCCGGGGCTCGGGCAGCTGCGGCTGCCGGCTGCCCTACATCAGCTGCTTCCCCCAGGGCCAGGGGGAGCGTGAGGCCAGCCCCCCCCGGCTGCCAGGGCCCCTCACCGCCCCCCCGGCCAGCAGCCCCGGCCTCCCCAGGAGCGCCGGCCGCGCTGTCCCCGCGCCCCGGGCCGGGCGGGCAGGGCAGGACCCCCACATCCGAGCGCTGGGGCAGCTGAAGGACCGGGCGTGGCTGAGCCCCGCCGACTGCTCCCGCTTCCTCGCCTACACCGCGCAGCTCCAGCAGGTGGTGGCGGAGCTCTGCGGGAGCCAGGCCACCCACCTGCGCGGCCAGTGCGCAGAGCACGGCGCAGAGAGCAAGGGTGCCCTGGGCTGGGCTTCCCAGGACCTGCTGTCCAGCTGCCAGGCGCTCCTGAGCACGGAGCAGCCTCTCACAGAGGTGCAGCGTGCGCTGAGAGCCACGTTCGACCGCCTGGTTCAGCTGGCAGTGACCTGCTTCCAGGTGACACACTGCTGGCAGTGCAGGCAGAGGCAGCAGGAGCTGGGAGCGGCGCTGGGGGACGTGGTGGGCACCTACCAGCAGCTGGTGCAGGCTGTGCACCAGCAGCTCCACGGGCAGGTGTGCCCTGAGCTGGGCACCAAGCTCCTCGCCCGCCAGCACACGGCCCTGGCAGCTGCCATCCTGTGTCTGCTGCAGCAGTTCAGGGCATCCCCCTGGCTGTGACAGGCAGGCTGGGGGCACACCAGGGCGCTGAGGGGGACAGAGCCCAGGTGTCTGCCCTCTGTCCAGCTCAGGCTCCCCCCCCGGCGATATTTAGCCCAGGCTGGCCACGGGAGGACGTGCCCAGCTGCTGCCTGGGCTCCCTCCCCAAGAGCAGCCGTGCCCCAGGTGCTCCTGCAGCCCTGCCGTGTGTGTGTGCTGCCCAGGGCTGCCAGGCTGTGCGGGTGTCAGGCTCACGGTGTTGTCTCAGCTGCCTTGGTCACCCATGGGGAAGAGTGGGAGCCCTTCAGCCTGCCTGTCACTCACCCTGCACTAAAGGGACACCAAACCCCACCCTGACCGAAGGAGGAGGAGCCCAGGTGGCTTTCTCCACCTCCTGTGGCCGAGGGAACACAGTGATCCCACATTCAGCTGCTTTTCCTTGGCCAGAGAGGGTCATCCCAGCCGGGGCAGTGCTGCTCCTGCTCAGCTCCTGCTCTGCAGCCACGTGCTGGTGAAGGGACAGGCCCTGGCCAGCTGCCACCCCTCTCTGGGGCAGCTCACAGCTGTGTGTGCCAGCAGGGCGAGCCCCACACCGTAACGCTGCGGGCCAGGGACACTGACGGGGATCACTGCCACACCCAGCTCGCCAAGAGCCCCCAGGGCACAGCACGGGGCACTGGCCAGCACTGACACCACTGGTGTGGCTCAAGCTCAGGGCCACCCCTGGCTTGGGTTAAACCACAGCAGCCCCCACTGCACCTGCAGACCCGTGCCACACACACCTGGGCACCAGCCCCAGGGCTGACAGAGGAATGAAAACACATAACCAAACTTACCTCAGATGACCTTCAGGTCCTGCTGCCACTGGCCACGAGGCTCTAGGGCTCCTCTGGCAGCAATGGCTGAGGTAAGGCATCGACTCAGCTGCACCAAACACACTCCCTGCTGTGGCTGTGGCACTGGCACTGCTCTGAGCAGGCACAGCCAAGCCCAGGTACCTCCCAGCAGGGACACAGGGGTCAGGGACCCGTGTATGTCAGGTGGGACAAGGTTCCACTCATCAGTAACTGTAGGTACACAATGGGGATCTAAACCTTTTATTTTGTATTAGATGCATTCAACTAGCCAAAGGCTTCAACAACTCACCACATCTTCACTGGGTTAAGTTGTTGGGACTGCTCCCCATCCTGCCTTTTCCTGCAGCAGCAGCAGCACTGTTCTGTCCTATGGTAGGGGGATTTCCTTGCCCATAAGCTTTGCAACCCTAACCTCACCTTACTCTCTGTTTCAATAAAATGAAGAAAACCCCTTAAAGCTCTCCTCCCCATCCCAGAACAACTGTAGGTGCAGCAGCCACAAACAGCTGCAAAGAAGCGAAACTGAATTCCTGTCAGTTTTGATCCCAGGCTCCACCAGGCTTTTCTTTCCTGCTCAGGGGCAGGGGGGATGTCCAGCACCACATTTCTGAGGTAGAAGGTGTTGCCCCAGCAATGTCCTCACACTGCTGGGAAGAGCTGTCTCCTGTGCACCGTCATGGTGGTGCTTCCTGCCTGTGCAGCTCCTCACCACAAAATAAAGCGTTTTCTTGGGCAGCAGCGGCGCACTGGGCTGTCTCCACCTGTTCTGCTGTCTCTGGTAGCACGTAGCCTTTGCCAGAGGAAACCCCAGCCCTGAGGGCTGCTGGCCAGCTCCTCGTCTCGTAGTAGGTGCACAGCACATCAAAGACTGTCGGGAGCACAGAGGTGTTGGTCACACAGGTGCTGTGGCAACGGTGCCAGCAGCTCTCCACACACCCACCCAACAGGAGGGAGCTGATGACAGCTGACCCAGAGAGGGCTGCCCCCTAAACACCTGGTGAGCTGGTGCTTGAGGGGCAGACAGGTATTTTGGAGAGAGGTCTGGGCAAAGCAACAAGAGTGAGGTGCCCCCACCACTGTTTTGGCTGAGCTGTGCCCCTGCAGCAAGCCACACCTGCTGTGCTCCCACCATCACTCCCCCTGGGGCATGCAGAGCCCCCAGGCACCCCTCTGCCCTGTGCCCATGGAGGACCAGCACAATCCTCACGCCAGGGCAGAAAGCTTTGAGGAGCTGGCCTGGGTCATGAGCCCCTCTGCAGCCACAACAGTGACCAGGTGTGGCAGCCGCCGGGGGCACAGGACACCAGCGCCCCTCCCTGCCTTGTCAGGCTTGGTCCCAAAACTCCCGTCCCGCTATGGCCTGTCCCAAGAGCACCCGACTGTCCCCTCCCCGGCAGCAGGGGACCACCCTGGGCCACGCTGCGGGTCACACCGCGGGACCCCCAGCCCTCAGCTCACCCTGGTTGATGGCCAGAGTCTCGCAGTGGTAGTTCCTGGCGTTGGGGGCTCTCACCATGAACTCGCGGATGGGCAGCCGGGCTGTCTGCAGGCGCTGCTCCCGCGCCCTCCGCAGGGTCAGCTGCTGCAGGGACAGGTGGGCACGCTGCCAAAACCCGCCCCACGGGGCTGTCCCCGCCCGGGGGCGGCACCACGCACCTTGTGAATGCTCTCATCCACCAGCCCTCCCAGCACGTACACCTTGTCCGGGTCGATGTCTTCAAGGACTGGAAACAGGCAGGCGCTCACCACCACGCAGCAGACAGCGCCAGGACAGTGCTCTCCCAACGCACCCACTCCCCAGGACAGCAGCGGGCAGAGCCTCCCCACCCCCGGGGCAGACGGGTCCCACCAGCACATATTTATGACCAGATCTGAGCACACAGCGTGCCTCAAACATTGTGAGCCCACGACGGGAACAGCTTCCCTGAAGCACGGGATGGCCTCAAAATGAAATGTCTAGAAGTCAACCTTTTGCCCTGGTTCTCCCTTGTCTGAAGCATGCGAAATATTTACCGTTCTCAGAGTCAGGAGTGAGATAAACAATGGTCTCCAAAGGAAACAGGTCCAGGTAACTCTCTGGAGTTGTATCCATCTCAAAAACAAAAGACAGAGTGAAGCAGCCTAAGGCTCATCTGCCAGAACAAAGCCCCTCCCAGACACAGAGACATCCTCGGACTGACACTACTGCTTTGGACATACCAACTGCTAAAACTCTGCTAGGTCCTACAGATCTCCAGTGACCCGGGGTTTTTCTTTTTCAACTGCACAACGTTTCTGTTCTGGGCACTGACCAACACACCTAAAATCTCCATTACATCCCCTCCTCACCAAAAGTCCTCGGGCTGCTTTGAGAAAGGCAGAGCAGCAACAATGTCTAATTTAAGCCAGCTGCAGAGCCCAGGGCAGAGCCGCGGGCGGACCCTCACCAGGTACCCGGCGAAGCCGTCGTTCATGCGGAAGCACTGCTCGTAGATGGGCGTCCCCGCCGCGAACTCGGTCAGGCACAGCCAGAAGGGCCGGGCGGCGCGGCGGTTCGCCCCGTACAGCCGGCGGATCTGCGAGGCGAGCCGCCCGCTCTCCTGCGGGACGCGGCGGCGCCGTGAGCCCGGGCTCCCGCTGCCCCGCCCGCAGCGGGGACGGCACACGCCGAGCCCCCGGACCCCCGGGCCGCCCCAGGACCCCCGAGCATCTCCCGGACCCCCGAGCATCCCCGGGGCCCCCGAGCATCCCCGGGACCCCGAGCATCCCCGGGACCCCCGAGCATCCCCGAGCATCCCCGGGGCCCCCGAGCATCCCCGGACCCCCGAGCATCCCCGGGACCCCCGAGCATCCCCGGGGCCCCCGAGCATCCCCGGACCCCCGAGCATCCCCGGACCCCCGAGGCATCCCCGGGGCCCCCGAGCATCCCCGGACCCCCGAGCATCCCCGGGACCCCCGAGCATCCCCGAGCATCCCCGGACCCCCGAGCATCCCCAGGACCCCCGAGCATCCCCAGGACCCCCGAGCATCCCCCGGACCCCCGGTGCCCCCGCACCTTCTCGCTCATGCCGCCGCCCACGCCGAGATCCACGCAGAGCCGCGGCCCCGCCGCCCGCGCCCGCAGCAGCCGCTCCGTGGCCAGCGCGGCCGGCACCCTGCCGCGGCGGGCGGCGGGCGGCCAAGCCCGGCGGAGCCGCCGCCCAGCGCCGCGCCCGGTCCGTCCCGGTGCGCCGCCGCCCGCCGCTCCCGCCGGCGCTGCCGCTCCTGCCGCCGCTTGCCGCGCCGGGCGGCGAGGACGCGCTGCCAGCGCCGCCGCTTCCGCAGCGCGTTCCTCTGCGGGGAGAGGCGCGGCGCTCAGCGGGGCCCCGCCAGCGCGCCGAGCCCCGGCACCGGCACCGACCCCGAGCCCGAGCCCCGCCGCACGCACCGAGCCCGGCCCCGCGGCGCCGCTCGCCCGCCCCGCGCCGGGACCGCCCGCGGCCGAGGGCTCGATCCGCAGCAGCCGCAGCGCCTCCGCCGCCGCCGCCGCCTCCGCCTCGTTCGCCGCCGCTCCCGGCCCCGCCGCGCCGGCCTCCATCGCGCCGCTGCCGCGGAAGGGGCGGGCCCGGGGCGGGCACGTTCGGTCCCGGCCGAAGCCCCGGTCCCTCCCAGGGAGAAAGGAATGCGGGGATTGAATTAAAGCCTTTACAGAAATTACTCGCATTTCTAAACGAAGCAGATAGAACCTTTTAAGTGAATAGATAAAACTACATGTGTAAATTGTGTGTAAAGACTGACACGACTTTCACAGTTCAGAACTTCTGCAGTACCACAGAGACTGAAATCCTGCTCATTAACTGGACAGGGCTCCAGGTGATGCTGCACAAACTGTGTGCAGAGCAGGGTTTAGTTCCTCTGTGTCACACTGACACACTTTAATCCGGCTCTTCTGACACACAGGCAGCTGATGTAAAGCATCAGTCTTCTGTAAAAAGCACAACCAGCCTGTGAAAAGCATCAACTCACCTGATGGACGTGGCACCCCACATCATAACTGGCTCTTCTGTTTCTAAATGAGTTGTATCTGCTGGCAGCTTGCCAAACAAGGCTTTCACACAGCCCAGCAATTCTGCAAAATCAGGTTCCCTGTTTTTGTGTGATCAATTGCAGCCTATCCCTGAGTCAGACTGCCTAAATTCTGACATTTATCCACCAGGAGCAGATGTTATCTATGGGACTGACAAATTGTCCAGAGACTCACGACATCCAGCAATCCCACGGACCAGCACTGCTCACCTGGCAGAATTATGACAGCAAAACAATATCAATTATTGATGGCTACAAGCAAACCATGCTCTAAAAGGGAGCTGCAAACCAAAGCTGGGTGCAGCACGGAGTGGCTGTGACCCCTCTGCCTCCCCAGCGCTGCTTGCCCTGTCTGTATAAAATAAAGCAATCGGATTTTGCTGAATATCCAGACTTTTGTTCCTCATTTATAACACCAGTTATAATTTATATTCACTCTGCTCCTCCTGGTCCCAGCCCCTGCTGTGGCCCCTCTGTGCCATCTCTCAGCTCTCTGTGGTCACCAGGGTCCTAGCAGGTCCCCAGGAACCAGGCAGAGCCAAGGCTGAGCTGGCAATTTTGTGGCACAAGAGCAGCAGTCAGCAGTAGACGGGCAGAGAAAAATTTGGGGTAAGACACGGCAAGGCACAAAGAGCATTTCGGAGCTCATCTGTTATGGACAGAAGAAGCATTTTGTGAGAGGTCCCAGCACAAAACAGACCCCAGAGGAGGGGCGGTCCTGCTGCTGGACCCAAAACCTGGGATTGTTACAGATCCCATCCTACCGGCACCCACCCTGCACCTTCTACCACCAGCCCAGCCCAGGAGGCCTCTCCAGGCTCCTCCTGCCCACTGAGGTTTTAATATCACCTTCCACGCTCTCAAAACACACTGCTAAAAATAATTTATTGACATTTAATGCGTTTATAAAAATATGATGCCAGCATGCTTATAAAAACTTCAGGAAAAAAATATCCGCAGCCCACTAAAGCGGTGGCTTTTGTGGGGAGGGGGGACCCTGATCTTTCCCGGGTACTTTTGGAAAAACCTGGTGCTAACTGTGTTTAAGAGGGAGCCCGGGCTTGGGGGCAGAGGCGCTGTCCCAGTGCAGGCTCTCCGTCTCCGCGCGGACAGCAGGCCCCTCCTAGGACGGCGCTCCCTTGAGCTGCGAGCGGCAGAGCCGGCGGGCGGGTGCGGAGCAGCGCTCGGTAACCGCGGCGAGGCCCAACCGAGCGAGCGGCGGCGGGGCCGCCTCTGAGGGACCGCGGTCACGCGAGCCGGGCAGCACGTGACCGCGCGGGGCGGGGCCGCGCAAGCGCAGTGGCGAGAGGGGCGGGGCTAAGGCTGTATTGCGCAGGCGCGCTGGCGCCCCGGCGCCGGTAGGGGCGGGGCGGAGGCGGGACCGCGCAGACGCAATGGCGCCTCGGCGCCGGCAGGGGCGGGGCCGCGCAGGCGCACTGTCGCGGGGCGGCCGGCAGGCGGCGGACGGGGGCCGGCGCTGCCGCCGCCATGAGCAAGGGCCCGGGACCGGAGCCGGGGCCGGAGCCGGGGCTGGACCCAGGGCCGGACCCGGGGCCGAACCCGGAGCCCGCCCGGCACAGCGACCCCGCCGAGCCGGGGCCCGGCGCCCCCGGCGGGCTGTTCGCGTGGCTGCGCGGGCGCTGCCTGGGCCGCGGGGCCGCCGTGGACCCGGCGCGGGACACGTTCGGCGCCATGACCGGGCTGTACGGCGCCATCCAGCCCGCCGACTCCGTGTCCCTCAGCACCCGCACGCACGGCGCCGTCTTCAACCTCGAGTACTCGCCCGACGGGTAGGTGCGCTCGGGTCGCCGCCGCGCCGCGCCCGGAGCTCGCTGGGCTGGGGCTGCCCGGCCAGGTGTGTCACCAGGTGTGTCAGCCCTGTCAGCCCAGCCAGGTGTGCCCAGCCAGGTGTGCAGGGGGTTCCCAGGGCGCTGGGTCCCTTCTGGTGTCACCGCTGTTCACATCAGCAGCACCCCTGGGCTGCGGTTGATATACCTGGGGCAGGTACCTGGCGCTGTCCTGTGCTCCTCCCAGCTCACCGGGGCTCTGCAGGGGGACAGTCCTGCTAACGAGCGCCCAGTCTGACTGGTGCCACCAAATCTGTATTTTGCAAGGTTTCAGTGGGAAAAATCCCGACTGGTTTGCAAAAGGGCAAATAGATATTTCAGGCAAGCTTTGATCCAGCGTTGCTTTCTCTGTCTCAGACCCCCTGGAAGGCGTGGGCAGAGGGTGGGCAGAGGCACCAGGTGACACAGGCACCTGCTGGAGGGCCAAACCCAGCACAGGCTGGAGCTTTCTGTTCTGCTCCCCGCAGGTCCGTGCTGACCGTCGCCTGTGAGCAGACTGAGGTCCTGCTCTTTGACCCCATATCTTCAAAGCACATCAAGACTCTGTCCGAAGCTCATGAGGACTGTGTGAATAACATCAGGTAGGTCAGCAGGGACACAACTCAGCCTGTGCTTAGGCATTGCAGCTTAAATCCTCTGCCACTTTCTTGGGATAGAGCTGGAAAGAGCCAGAGCAGGAGTCTCAATCCACCACTATTTTTATCATGTAGTATTTTTTCTCTTAAATTGAAGGGTTTTAAGGTGTTCTGATTCTGGAATAGATTTTGATGTCTGAATTTAAGGTATCTTCTAGCAGTACTGCTCTTCAATCAGATTATGACAGCAAAAAAACCCCAAACACTCCAAAACCCCAAAACAACAACCAACTACACAGCAACAAAAAAACTCAACCAGGAGCTAAAGTGAAACAGAAAACCCCAAGAAGGCTGTAGAACATTCTGAGTGTTTTCACTCAGAAGAGCCAGTTATGATGTGGGGTGCCACGTCCATCAGGTGAGTTGATGCTTTTCACAGGCTGGTTGTGCTTTTTACAGAAGACTGATGCTTTACATCAGCTGTCTGTGTGTCAGGAGGGCTGGATTAAAGTGTGTCAGTGTGACACCGAGCAACTAAACCCTGCTCTGCACACAGTTTGTGCAGCATTACCAGGAGCCCTGTCCAGTTAATGAGCAGGATTTCAGTCTCTGTGGTACTGCAGAAGTTCCTTGCAGCAAGCACCAAAAACGCTTTAGCAAAGTTTGGGATTTTTCCCACGGTAGTTGGTTGTTGTTCATTGATCAGAGCTGTTGCTTTTGTGTGGTGTAGCTCTAGGCTTAAAGGATTTTTAGTTTGTGTTTTTCAGATGGATGTCTTGTTCCTTTTACTTTAGGTAGGGCTTTTCTTAATTAAGTGCCTTCATCAAGTGAATTCCAAAATAAGCCAGTGTGGCTTGTCCTTCTGAAAGTGAAGCCATGCCTGAATTCCAGGTGCTCACCTTTGATCTGTGCAGTGCAAGCTCAGTGATTTCCTGCATTCATTTTCTCACTGAAGCAAGTAACTTGTGTTGGTGTGTTCTCAAACCAGGTCCCACTCTCACTCGGTGTTTTTGAAAGGCCTTGTGTTTGCTTCAGTGAACTCAGGACTCCTGTGTGCAGTTTGTTTCCTGGCTGTGCTGCTCCCAGCCCCACGGAGCTGGGTGCTGTCCTGGGGGGAACACGCTGAGTTACCTGGGGGTTCTGTCTGAGCACACTGGTGGTTTGGCTCTGGTGTGATCTGCACACAATTCATTAACACAGAAGCACCCTAAAAAATCCCCAGACCAAGCCAAACTCCTGCTGTGCCTGTGTGTGCTCGTTTGCTGCTGCAGAGGCACTGTATCCTCCTTTGAAGGACAGGTGTCTGCCAATAAAGGCAGCAGCTTCTCTTTGAAATTGAAATTGTAAACCCCTTTTCTCCAAATTATTATTAGAATTTTGAAATTAAGGGGCTCTCAGGCAAAGATATGGGAATTAGGAATAACAGTTATTTACTAAGAAAATTAAAATAGCAATGCAGTATTACGCAGAACAATCCCAAACCCTGCCAGAGTCAGAATCCAAGCTGACACCCGTCAGGCAGTCAGGGTGCTGGCAGCAGTCCCATTCCATGGTGGCTGCATCCTCCTGCAGGGGCAGATGTGGTTCAGCTGGAGCAGTGCTCCTGTGGAAGGTGCAGTTTCCTCTGAAGCTCCAGGGATGATGTACAAAGGTCTGGCTTTCCTCTGGAATCCAGTGGAAAGAAGGTGCCTTGGTGTCCCAAATCTCAGTTTTGATCTGGGTAGGAAAGGCTTGGCTCCTGCCCTGGCTGGAGCATCTCCCAGTGGGATGATGGAATTTTATCAGCCATGCCCTGGGACTCACTGGCCATGAACAGGAGATATCTCCTGGAGGGAGGGTGGGCTGTGGGAAGATAAAGATGATTGCCCAGCTGGTTTAAAGATGGCCCATGAGCAGATAATGTGTGCCAGGAGATCAGGGGCACTGCCCCACCTGGATTAACAGATGGGGACAGAATTCACATTGCTGGCCACATCAGCCCAACACACACTGTTCACATCCCAGCTGCGCTTCCAGCAGAGCGCTCGCTGTCGTGCTTGGAGCAGTTTTGTTTGCTGGCTGTGTGTCATCTCTGTGCTACTGGCACCCCCAGCTCAGGGCAGGGCTGCTGCCCTCCTGCCTGCCCTGCAGGCTGCCCTGAGCAGAGTCCCCTGCCCACCCAGGTTCCTGGACAACCGGCTGTTCGCCACCTGCTCCGACGACACCACCATCGCGCTCTGGGACCTGAGGAAGCTCAACACCAAAGTGTGCACCCTGCACGGCCACACCAGCTGGGTCAAGAACATCGAGTACGACACCAACACCAGGCTGCTGGTGACCTCGGGCTTCGATGGCAACGTCATCATCTGGGACACCAACAGGTGCGTGGCTGCGCTCGCCCGCGGCCCCCGTGCGGCGCTGCAGGGCGGGGGCACCACCTGCAAACCTGAAACACCGTGTGCCAGTGTGTTCTGGAGCACTGGGGAGGGTTTGTAGCCCTTTCCAAGAGCTTGCTATTACCCTCTGCTAATGGCAAATGGCTAGAAGTGAGGTTCTTGGACCTCCAGTGCTCTACAGGCACCAACTCCTGTTGCGTTATCTTTTAAATAAGCAAAGCAGCTAATAGTTAAAGAGGTTATTTATTACTAAGCACATCTCATCACAAAGTGCATCAGTCTCAGCAGGCATGCAGGCAAGCAATGGCAAAGCAGTATCAAAGCAGTGGCAAAGCAGCAGCAATAAGCAGATGGCTAAAAGCACCAACTCTCCCCAATGCAAACTCTTACATAGGATTTTTCCAACGAGCTAAGCTGCAAACTCTGATCACCACTCTTTAGCCTATTAGAATTCCAGTTTCTTAGCACACCAAGTTACCTATAGAACTAGGCATATAACCTATCTTGTTCTGTCTGAGAAATGTCAGCAGTGTTCTTACTACAGCTCTATAATGTCTGTGCACTGTCTACAACTGTGGGCCTGGAGCCTCTACTGAAGATATGTTTGTTAACCTTCACTAGAGTACTCACTGCTACTGTGGCATTTGAAACCTTTCACTTACTAAAAACAGCAGAGCTCACCCTAAAACTTATGCTTCAACCCATCCAAAGGCTTTAATTCAATCCCTGCACTCTGATTTCTGTCTGAAGAATTCAGAGAGACCCCTGACTCACTGACTCCAACAGCTAGAGCTTGTCTGACTGATGTGCCAAAACATTATTCTTCCTTCCAAAGGAAGTTGTAGTTTTAGCAATATGTGACTTCACCCACTTCATCCATTCCATTAAAATGTGGGATAAAGACAGTACTCGAAAAAGAGGTTTTGGGGTGAGCAAAATGATCGCTGCTGGGCACATTCTGAGCCCTTGTGGACACAGCCAGGGCCTGGAGCTGGAGCTGACCCCAGCCCCCTGCTGTGCTTGTCTTGCTGTCCAGGTGCACAGAGGATGGATGTCCCCACAAGAAGTTTTTCCACACCCGGTTTCTGATGCGGATGAGGCTGACGCCAGACTGTTCCAAAATGCTGATCTCCACCTCCTCTGGCTACCTGCTGATTTTGCACGACCTTGACCTGAACAAGTCTTTGGAGGTTGGCAGCTACCCGATTTTAAGGGCCAGGAGGACCACCTCGAGCTCAGGTGGGTGCTGGCGAGCAGGGGCTGTGCTGGGGTGTTGTGTGGGGTGCTCCTGGCCAGCAGCCCACCTGTGCTCATCTCTCTGGTGCTGTTTGCAGACATAACGTCGTCAGGCTCCTCTGGCCCTCGAGCTGTGGGCTCACCCTGTCACCAGAACAGCTCAGGGCCGCTCTCTGAGAAAAGCTGTTCGCGGCCCTCGCAGCGAGAAGGTAGGAGAGCATCAGTAGGAAAATGATAAATCAAAAGAAATCCTGGGCTTGGGTTTACTGCATCCACAGTAGTAAAAAACTGCCTTTTTTTTTGTCCTGTGGTTTTTGAAGAATGGTGTTGCTGAGACTTCTAATAAACCAGTAAAATCTCATTGCACACCAAAGCGGGGGGATCTATTCAGTTTTTATGACTGACAAATCCGGTAAAAGTAACAACATCTGTATTTTAAGTCAATATGTTGTTGTTACGTAGAGGTGCTCTCTTTTCCTCGTGTTTTTCCTAGAACAAAGTTTGTGTGAATGATCTTTAAGGGAAAAATCCAGAGAATCAGCATGAACGTGGCAAATGGGTGAATAGTTTGTGCATCCCTTGCAGTTTCAAATAAATGTAATGTTAATTTTTAGCTCCTTATGGTTGTGAGATGCTGAAGCACAGTGCTGAGAGGAGACTTACCTGGATGCCAGGGAGTGTCTTACCTGGGGGTGAGGGGAAGAAGGGAGGAAGGCTGCAAGTTGAGCAAGCATTGCAAAGAATTTGGAGAGCTCACCATACAAGTGTGAGAATCAGCAGTTCTTATAAAAACCTCAGTCTTTATATTTTGCTGTAATGCCAATGAGGAGCATAAGTGTGGAAGGTTGATGTAGTTGTGAGTTTGGGCTGGTTCAGTACAGGTCTTGGCACTGAGTTTCTAAAAAAGGAGCTGTAGAAGTGAGGACAGCCCCTTGGTGTTGGTCAGGGTTCCTGTAGCCCTTGGAGTCCCTGTCCTGGCAGCCGAGTGCACCCGCCGCAGGTGTGACCCCATTTCAGCAGCAGGCCTGGTGGGCGAGGCAATGTGTGGATTTCACTAGGACTCACAGTTACTTCCTCTGGCAGGGGGATCACCCAGGAACAGCCTGGAGGTGTTAACACCCGAGGTTCCTGGAGAAAGAGATCGTGGGAACTGCATCACGTCGCTGCAGCTGCACCCCAAGGGCTGGGCCACGCTGCTGCGGTGCTCCAGCAACACCGACGACCAGGAGGTAACACAGCACCTTCAAAACATTCCAAGGATGTGCCCTTGTTTGTTTTTTAAATGGTCTTCCCCGTAGAACCTGCTCCAAGCCTTTTCCTTGGTGCAGGGGGTCGTAAGACCAGCTGAATTTCAGCTGCAGTCTGCAGATTCTGCTCCTCTAGCTTGAGCAGCAGTGGACAAGAGTACTTGGCCACTAAGTAACGGTGTAGTTACTTTGATTGCTGATGTAAATTAGCGTTAATTTGGTTTTGGTGGGATTTTTTTTTTTGTCTCCGTGTGTTTGTGTGGGATTTGTTGTTGTTGCTGTTGAAAAAAGCCACTCTCTGTAACAATAATCCTTTACACAAGTGTAGAGGACTGAGTGGAGCTGTAGAGCTCTTCATAACCTTCCTTCAAAAATCTGTTACCCACTAATTTCAAAATTCCATTCCTATTGAAGTCAAAGGCATAAAATGCCAGTGCTCTGCTCTGAGTTACAGTCAGCTGAATTTATAGATTTCATTTAAGTATTTACCAATTTAGAGCAGGTGTGCCTGGCTGAAGGATGATTAGGCTTTGTTCTCTGCAGATGAAAGCTAGACCAGAAAGATTCTATCTCGCAGGCATTTAATTAAAGTAGCAGCTGTAATGCTGGGCAGCTGCTTGGCTTGGCTGGTGTGAGGTTCTTTCTGAGCCCCAGTGCTCTAAGCACCAAACCCTGGAGCTCTCAGGCTCTTACTTCGTCGGGTTATTTTAAAATAAGCAAAGCAGCTGATAGTTGAAAAGGTTATTTATTACAAAGCACATCAGCCTCAACAGGCAATAGCAAAAGCAACGGCAATAAGCAAATGGCTAGCAGCCAGAATGGCTGAAAGCAGCAGTGGCTGAAAGCTGAATAGCTAAAAGCAGCAGCTGTCCCTATACAATATAGGATTTTTTCCAACGAGCTAAGATGCAAGCTCAGGCCACCACTCTTTAGCCTGTTAGAATTCCAGTTTCTCAGCACACCAGGTTATGTATAGGACTACGCATACATTTATCTTGTTTTATCTAAGAAATGTCAGCAATATTATTACTATAACTGTGTTATGTCTCAGTCCTGTCTACAGCTGTGGGCCTGGAGCCTCTGCTGAAGATATCAGTGTGTTTAAATCTTCCCTAGAACTCGCTCTGCTACTGTGGCAGTGCTGCTGAGACCTTTTACTTACTAAAAGCAGTGGAACTCACTCTAAAGCTTATTCAATCCCTGCACTCTGATTTCTCTGAAGAATTCAGAGAGACCCCTGACTGACAGGCGGGTTCATGGGGAGGGGGGCTGGAGAGCAGCTCAGCAGGAGCATTTCTGAGCTGCAGGGGGAGGGAGTGGTCGCCCGCCGTGCTTGACTTCTCTTTCAGTGTCGCTCTCTCTGCCTCTCCCTTTAGTGGACTTGTGTCTATGAATTCCAGGAAGGAGCCCCGGTGCGCCCCGTGTCGCCGCGCTGCTCGCTGCGCCTGACGCACTGCATCGAGGAGGCCAACGTGGGCCGGGGCTACATCAAGGAGCTGTGCTTCAGCCCCGACGGCCGCATGATCTCGTCGCCGCACGGCTTCGGCATCCGCCTGCTGGGCTTCGACGCGCAGTGCAGCGAGCTGGTGGACTGCCTGCCGCGGGAGGCCAGCCCGCTGCGCGAGATCCGCTCGCTCTACTCGCACAACGACGTGGTGCTCACCACCAAGTTCTCCCCCACGCACTGCCAGATCGCCTCGGGGTGCCTTAGCGGGCGCGTCTCCCTCTACCAGCCCAAGTTCTAGGGGCGGGCTGTGCCGGCATTTCCGGCGGGACGCGTGGTCCTGCCTCCCGAGCCCGCCCTCCTGCTGTGTCTGCGCCCTGGCACCGATCGTTTCCTTCAGCACAGCTCCCGGGGGTGCCAGGTACCTGCTGTCCCAGAGGAGATGGACTGCCTCGCCTCTGCTTCCTGTTCTGTCATGAAGCGGCTCTGTGGTGATTAGTAGATAATGGACTGCTTGTCTACATGAGCAGCACGGTTAGTTACTCTCACCAAAAAGAAAACAAACGGAAAAAAAAAAGGAATTCTGCTTTCATTTCTATGTTAATGTGGTTGTCATTGGTTAGAAAAATGAGTCACGGTGTGGCTTAGGCTGCCAGGGACCACTGGAGTGACCAGACCCACCCCTGGGGCCACTCAGCACCAGGGAACACCCTGAGGATCCCTCTGGGTCCTGCAGCAGGGCAGCTCCAGCCCCTCCTCTGCCAGCTGTCTGCTGTAGAGGGTTTTCCACATCATCCCACATCTGGAACGTGGTGGCTTTCTGGGATCTTTGGGTATTTCCCACCTGGCTGCTGTGGGAGAAGTTCACTTGGGTGTGTCCCCAGTGTCATCAGATGAGCCTTTCTTCTCATGCTGTCAGTTTGGGAGGGGATCAGAAGCAAATCTGTCACCAGTGAGATCCACCTGTGTCCAACCAGGCTTTTCACCAGGTGTGGGATGCTGTGGTGCTCACCCTGGTGAAAGGGTCTGGAGGGAGGCCACACGAGGAGCAGCTGAGATCACTTGGTTGGTTCAGCTTGGAGGAATCTGAGGTGGGATCTCCTTGTGCTCTTGGACACGCTCCTGTGGGGCAGTGCAGGGACAGGTACTGGCCACTTCTGTGACAAGGGTTGGGACCAGGGAATGGCTGGAGCTGGGCCAGGAGAGTTTAGGCTGGGTTTTAGGGAAACCCTTCCCCCCGAGGGTGCTGGCACTGCCCAGGCTCCCCAGGCAACGGGCACGGCCCCAGAGCTCCAGGAGAGTTTGGACAGTGCTCCAGGGATGCTCAGGGTGGGATTTTGGGGTGTCTGTGCAGGGACAGGGGTGGGACTGATGATCCCAGGGTCCCTTCCAGTTTAGGGTATTCTGTGATTCAATGGCCACACCCAAAGTATGAATGCCAGATTTCAGCCCTCGAGTTAATCGAGCTAACCTTGTAAATGCACAGGTATTTCAATCTTGTACATCCAGATCAGTTCGTAACATTCTTATCACTTATGTGTTCCAAGATGGAGTTTTTTTAGCATTTCACTGCAGACCAGTCACACACTCAGTTCAGCAGGGAACTTTACCTGGAAGGACTGTCACCTGCTGGTGTTCAGGTTCACTCTGGCTCAACGGAGCACACTTGTTCAAAACTGACTCTTACAAAGCCTTTTGCAAAACGTATTTGGGGATAAAGAACATTTATAGACGTGAGAGAGCTGGAAAGGTAAGCCTGAGGACTCTCCTGCAGCTTTGTGTTTATGTGGTGCAGAAATCATTGAAACTTAAACCTCTGCATTATGAGAGAAAAAAATCCCGTGTTTCCTCTTCTGGAGGATTTCTTTGGCAATGTGAAGCCTTCAGTTTTGTGTGTTTGGTAATCTGAGGGCAGACATCAGTCTGAGGCTGAGCCTGCACGTGGGGTCTGCTGGGTTGTTAAAGCAGCTCAGGGCGCTTCCCTTGGCGTGCAGGAAACTGGGGAACAAGCTTAGGATACGAGATTTTTATGCAAAGAAGGAGCTACAAGGAGTTTGTAATGGGCCAAGCTGCTTGGGGAGAAAAGCCCAGGTCCTGTCTGGGACTGGAGCAGCTTCCCCCCAGGCATTTGCTGTCCCACTGCCAGGCTGCTGTTTTCTCACCTTATTTAATGTTTTATTACACATCATGGAAGGGACTACGGGGACACTTGAGAGAACCTTGGAGTTCTCACGGGCTTGCACAGTGTTTGTTTTGGAGGTGAAGGAGCACCCACAGGACCAGGGCTGGTTCTCGTGTGGGTCTGTCTGTTTCCAGGGTTGTTTTTGTTTTTCCTGTCAGAACCTCCTCAGCCTGGTGGATCCCTAGTGACTGTAACGCTATGCCTGTGAATATGCACTGAGTGTTACCTTTTTAATTCTACCTCATGATACGCTGTGTTTTACACCAGTATTGTGCTGAGCTTTGGACACTCACCTTTCTGTGTAAAGGACCGTTCCCCCCGGGTGACAGACGTGTCACCACTCCTTGGTAGCACCTGTGGTGGCTGAGGGGCCCTGCCTGGCTCCAGGACCCACAGCTCACCTGCGGGAGGGAGGGGCTTGGTCACCTTGATGCTTCTGTAGCGTGTCCAGCAGATGCATAAAATGACAGAATCTGTACGTGTACGCTGTAGAAACGTTACTTAGTTCTTCTGATGGCATCTGTAATAAGTTTGAATTAGAGTAAGTAGGTGATCTTAGGTTTTGGTCATTCGATTGATTACTCCAACAGCACTTGGAAGTTTTCCAAGAAGGCTTTACCACGTTTTACCTGTGAAGTTCACTTCTCAGTGGCTTACAGCTGACATGCCTCACAGTCGTGTGGTGGTGCAAGGGTTTTCAGTTCTCTCTCAGTAACATTACTGGAACAATCAAGTTAGGTGTTGGTGAGCTTTGGGTTATTTCTAGGTAGTCAAAAAAGGAAAAAAAAAAGTTTATAATCTAGTTGTGTTTCAAAAGTTGAATGCTCAACCTTGCGAAGTGTGTAAAACTGTGAAACAACTGTGAGGAAACATTTCCAAGGGAGATGAAGGACAGGTGGGGAGGGGGTGGCTCACACCAGGGGTGTCTGTGGCAGCACTTGTTCAATTCCAGGGCGTTTCTTGGGGCTGGAGCTCTCTGAGTGCAGAGCAAGCGGTGCACTGGTGGTGGTTTCAGACTCTGAGCTCCCCGTGAGAGAATGCCCCACGCACCCGGCGCCAGGGCTGTGCTGGGGCTGGCTCTGCTTGTGCCCCAGCCCAAGGCTCAGGCTGGTTCTGCCGGGGCTGGTGCTGCTGTCCCGGTGTCAGCAGGCAGACCCGCCCCGTGGGGATGGACAAGCACACGGTACCGAGACACACACACACACACACACACACATTGTTTGCACTCTCGGAGTCTTGGGGTAAGGACAGCTCGATGCCTACTGCCAGAATTGGAATGTAAACATCAGTTTTTCCGGGGGGAGGGCGGGCGTGTCTTGGTTAATTTAGTGGGGTTTGTTTTCGTTTGTTTGTGTTGTGATTTTTATTTGGGTAGCACTGATGTGGAGAAGGTTCTGACATTGTAATACGTGGGTCTGTTGGTCTAGGACGTATAAACTCACAGAAAAAAAGAAATACGCTTGCCAAATGAAAGCTTTTAAAAGATTCGGTTTACAAGAATCTAAAAAGTTGGAGAGAAAGGAAGAAGTCAAAGACCCATCATGTTTCTGACCTGCAGGAAACAGAAACTTCTCACTGGCTGATCTTAGTCAAAGGTGCATTTTCTAAAGCACTAAATATCCTCAGTTAAGTATAAGGTTTTTAATACAGAAACAAATTGTGCATGTAGAGTATTTTGAAATAACTGAGATTTCATAGTAAAACTGTAGCCTTTTAATACCGTATATGAAGTATCAGAACTGCTTTGGAAGTATTGTACTTACAGCCGTACAGTAACTTACTATTTGTGGACAGTTTCTCTTGCTTGCATAATAAACATTTAATAATTCACCGAATTGAAATGTATTTTTTTTAATGTTAAAATGAGCCATGCTGACTGCATCTTGCCTGTCCCCTAAAGTTAAGAGGAAGAACACCTCCTAGTGCTTAGACGCTGCCATTCTCACATCTGTCTGCACAGCAGTGCTTTTGAGATCTTTCTGATAGTTACAAATGAAGAGTCAAAACTGACTCTGAGCCTCAGACCCAGGGCTCCACTGTTTCATTTTTACTGGGGTAGTCGGGCACTGACCAGCTCTGGGCTTGTGCCAAACTCACCCTCAACACTCTGGCTTCCCCCACATTACAGGAGCACATAACATCTTCCACAGAGAAACAGGATGCAGATTTTTTTTTTTATTCCATCAAGGAGTGATTACAAAAAAAACTGGTACACTGGTAAAAATCAGATTCTGCCAGTAACAAACATCCAGTAAACATTTTATTTAGATGCAGATAATCACCACTGGGATACAGGAACTCGTGCTTGTGCCCACCCGCTGCCATCTGTGAAGCTCAGGACTGTATGATTACAACACACTGATTAGGTTCAATTTCGGAAGACAGTCTTAGCAAATGGAAAATTCAAATTCAGAAAAGCAATAGCCCCTCCAAGACTTAAGAAAAGACTAAATTCAAAGCGGTTTTTGAAAGCTTTGCTGCTCCCCATCATCCACCTGCTCTGGTTTATACATGAATGTATAGTTTAATTAAAGAGGAAGCCCTCAGGGACATCCAAACACTTTTTGTTAGGACACTCATCTACCTCAGGGTCGTGCTCACTCTTCTGTCCCGGTATCTAAAGCCCGAAGTCTTCTCCCTCTCAACTCCCACATCTGTAAGACACAGATTTCTGTCAGTCCTTTTCAATCTCTGCCTACACAAGTCCTGAAACATGTCTCCAAGCACTGCACCTTTCCTGCCTCCCTGCTTCCAAGGTCATCTTTGGCTTTTCATCTCCACTACACCTACAGACCTCCACTGAAGCAGGTGACCCAGGAACCTAACCTTGCCTGTGCCACTCTGTCTTGCAGAACCATTAACAGTCCACACCCAGCAGGCAGAGCCCCGAGTTTTGGGTAGGAGCATCCTGGGATCCGTACCTCCGCAGCGGGAACTGGGAGCAGGCAAGATGAGGCAGTGCAAAAAGCCGTGTGTGAAGTGCTTGGGCAGCTGCAGGAGCTGGAGTGTCCCGTGAGCACTACAGACAGGGACACCTCCCTGATCCCGTAGCTGGAGGCAACAGGAAAAGCAGCAATTAAAAAAAAAATAAAAAAGTCCTCACAAAAAGCAGAACAAACTCCGTGTTTTTTAACGAGGAAGGACACTTTAAAGCTTCAGTAGGTTTGCTGTCCCATTCCTTCTGGTTTTCCCTTTTGGCAGGAAGGCACACGTACAAACACACACACATACACACACAGAGGTCCAGCCTGGGCTGGGGTCACGGCCAGGGCCAGGCTGGAGGACACGGTCGCCGCAGGCCACCTGCAGTGGCTGCAGCAGCTGAGGTGCAGCTGGGAGCTCTGCACCTCAGTCATCCCCTTCTGGATCTGTCCTTTGAGCTTTACAATGAGGACCCCGAAACATCGGAAAATGCAGTTCCAAAATTGAGACTTGGAAGATGATCAGGCAATGGAATTGTTTTTCTTCAGCCGCTCCTTGATTCTCATGTTCTAAACATGGGCAGTGGAGCGCGCCTCACCACAGAGCATTATGGAATTTCGGGAGTGATAACAGAATACTTGTGTTTCCTCTTTTACACCTTGCATTTGTCTAGCAGCTCTGTTAAGGGTAAACTCACCCGCCGGTAAGGAATACTTGAAGAAGTTCATCATAATTGCACCAAGGCTTTAAATGCATCACCATTCACCCCATAAATACCAGTCACGCGCACGGGCGCCGCTCCCGGGACCGAGGACGCTCCGAGTGCTGGCACCCCGCGCGCAGGACAGGTCACAGCAGCTTCAGCAGGAACTCGTAGGTGGCGTTGATGATCCCCCAGGACAGCACGGAGCGGTGGCAGTTCAGGTGGGCTCCCCGGAAGAGGTGCATCACCTTCCTGTCGCGCTCCAGCCAGATCTTGGCGAGCACTTTGGAGAAGGACTGAAACTCGCCACCGATCTGAGCCTGCATGTGAGTTTTTATGACATTCACAGGGAAGAACAAGAGGCCCAGCATGGCGCCCAGCAGCCCCCCGCAGATGAAGTCGTTGACCATGTGAGAGCTGTAGGAGGAGGCCTCGGGCAGGAGCTGCTTGATGGGCCCCCGCAGCCCGAAGAACAGCACGTTGCTGGGCCCGTTCCGCAGCAGGATGGGCACCAATCCCCGGTAGTACTCCCTCACCCCGTAGGCCTTCAGCACCCTGAAGGCCTGGTAAGTGTTTGTGAACTTGTCGTGGTGCCTGTGGTCCTGCAGCAGCGTCTGCACGCGCTCGAAGGGCGTGAGCACGGCCTCGGTGGTGCCCGTGAGCGCGGCGGCCGCGCTGCGCGTCAGCAGCTCGGGGGCGCGGGCGTGGCTGAGCAGCAGCGCCGAGAAATCCTCGTAGAGGCCGAACATGAGCGCCATGGTGGCCGTCTTCTGCATGAGCGGGGGCAGGATGCCGCGGTAGAGCGTGCGCAGCCCGTCGCGGCGCAGCTGGCGCACCGCCTCGGCCGTGCGCAGCCCGTGCAGCTGCTGCCGGAACAGAACCTTCTGGATGGGGAACGTCACCATGATGTTGGTGAAGGCGGCGCACAGCCCGCACAGGTAGTGCTTGCCCGAGCTGTCCCCGGGCGGGGTCACCATGGCTGCGGCCTGAGGGCGCGCTCTGCTCGCCTACTGCATCAGCCCGCGGGGCAGGGGCGGCTCCGAGGGGGGCCGTGCCATTCCTGCGCACCGAGAGCAGCAGCTCTTCCAGACAACACACAAATAAATCGCCCCGGAGCTATCGGTGCAAGGCTGACCCTCGCCGTACTAAAACACCGTGTGGACAAAAGAGAGGCGGCCAGAAAAACCCCAAACTTGGTAAAACGCGCACAGCAGCGTTACAAAGCCGGATCCTTACACCCTGCCCCTCCCCGTGGCAGAAGACGCCAGATAAAGCAGGCAGCACTGTGTGGCGGCTCAGCCCACCCAGCAGCCGAGCACCACCACCACGCACGACGGACGCACGGGTGCCGGGCAGCTGTGACCGCACCGACACAGTGCAGAAATTCCTTACAGGTGCCGGGTCACCGCCGTGCAGCCTGCCCTGCATCAGCCCCGCGCTCGGCGCTCTGCTGAGGGGCCTCGCAGGTCGCGTTCAGCCAGGCCCGGGGTGCTGAGGGACACAGAGGCAGCTTGACCAGGTAGTCTGGAGGAGGACTGCAGGGATCGCTACCTGGCAAACCCTGTTCGACAAAAGAACGGAATTATTTGTTTAACAGTCGTGAAAAGATGCTTCTGCAGGCGCCCGAATCCCACCCTCGATCACAGCTCAGCCTGAGAAACGTCCCTGCGAGACTGTGGGTGGTTCGTGAGCCTCAAACCCTCCCAGCAGCAGCAGCACACGGGATCCCCAGGATTCGACGGGCAGGGTGGGGACAGCAGCCCTGCCTGGCATAGGTGCCGCCGAAACGAGGCAGGAAAAGGAAAGGAGGGGCGGGAGGAGAGGAGCGGGGAGGAGAAAAGGGAGAGAGGAAAAGGGCGGGAGCGGGAGCGGCAGAGGGACGAGAGCGCGGGACGGACCGGGAAAGCCGCTTGCTTTCCGCAGCTCCGCCGCCCCTGACGCGAGCGGGGTCTCGACCCCGGGGGAGCTCCGCGCGCAGCGGGAGCCGCTCCCGGCCGCTCCCCGCGCCGGCACACCCCGCGCGGCCCAAGGTCAGACCGGCGGCGGCGGCCGCGGCCCGGCCGGGCCCAGCGAACCGCGACCTGCCGCTCGCCGGCGCCTGCGCGGAGCGGCGGCGGAGCGCGCGGCGGGCGGGCGGGACGCACCTGCGGGCGGCGCCGGCATGGCGGGAGCGCGGCGGGAGCGCGGCGGGAGCGGAGCGGAGCGCACCGGCACCGGCAGCGCCGCCGCCTCAAGCGCCCGGCCCGGCGCGGCCTCGCGCCGCTCTCTGACGTCACCGCGCCGCCGTGCGACGCCAGCGCGCCACCGCGCGGGGCGGGGCCAGCGGAGGGCGCGAGGACCCGGCGGCGCCGGGCAGCCACGTGACACGGGACACGCCTCCTCGCGCGTCCGCCAATCAGACGGCGAGGACCATCTAGCCACGCCCTCGGGGGCGGGGCTCCGGCGAGCTGGTGGCGGGAACGGGCGCGCTCCGGTGAGCTCGGGAACGGGCGGGCTGGGTCAGCGCGGGGGCCCCGTGTGCCCGAGCGGAGCGTGCCGTCGGGCACGGGCGCTGCGGTGTCAGAACGAGCCCTGTTCTATACCGGCAGCCGCGGCGGGGCTGCGATCGGCTCGGTGAGTGAGGGGTTAATGGCTGATTCCCCTCTAATGCATAACCCTCCCTTTTAATTTTTAATTCTTATAGAATTCATAGGTTTTTTTCCCCGTTGCTTATTTCATCTTCCAATATCCAATTTAATTTCTAAGCAAACCTACAGTTTGTTTGTAAAGGCAAATATCTTTTCCCATTCATCAACCAGTGGAATCCATCCCATTGTTTCTTTTATCTCTCAGTGCCGGTTTTATCTACCAGCTTGTTTGTAAAGACAAATGCGACATTCCTCTCGGATATCACAAGAATTTTGTCTCAGAGAGGCGCTGGAGTTACTGGAGGTGTGTGAGGAGAGGCTGGATGTGGCACTTTGTGCTGTGTTCTGGTGATGATGGGAGGATTGGCCACCGCTGCCCCTGCCCGCACCCTCCTGCTGCTCTGGGGTGTCCTGTGGAGCCCAGGGGGACAGCGGGGACAGCAGGTGGCACAGCAGCCACCTGCACGCTCCTGACAAGGAGCTGGAGCTCGGGGCTCTGCAGCAGGGTGAGGGAGCCCAGCCTTTGGCCTGCCCTTTCAGGCTGAAACACTAATCTTAGAAAATTAGGATTTTAGTTACCTTGCTGAGAATAATTACAAGTTAGAAGGGAGTAGTTATCTGAAACTTAAATAATTGGTTGTCTGCCATTTCATGTTTGCTCAGCCGTGCTTACAATGGGAAAAGATGAAACTAGTGAGCAGATCCAAAGGAACACAGACAGTGCAACCAGAAACCCATTCTTTGGAAAACTGGACTATCCCCAGAAATCATTTGTATTGTCAGTGAGAGAAAAGGTCAAGAGTTCAGGGTGAGGAAGACTCGCCTTACTTCCTCCTTCTAAGACCCCTCCCCACAAAAACGACCCCAGACTTATTTAAGAAGTCAATCAATGCTTAACAGCTATTCCAGCTAATTACTATAGGAAGCAGGGATGGGAGGGGCTGTTATTGTGAATATGGATTTGTCTGAATCCTTTGTCAATCAATAGACTCTGTGATCACCTGTGATTTTGCAGTATTAAAGGATTACCTCGCTGCTGCCCAGCGCTGAATAAACACACACTTTGTAACTTTAAACTGTTAGAGAGTCTTTTGTCCGTCACAGCTGAGTGTCGGTATTAGACCAAAACTCGTGTTTTGGTAAATCACCAGGGCTTCGAAGGGAGAGCATCCATTTTTTCAACAAGGCCGGTGAAACTGGGAGGAAGCGTTTTTAGGGAGCTGAGCCCTGCTGGGCACTGCATGTGGGACAGCGAAGGGCTGTGCTGCCCTTCCCTCTCCCTGCTGCTCCAGCAGCTCCTCTCCTGGCTCCCAGCCCTGATGAAAGGCAGGTTGCTGACTGTCCTGGTTTGGAGGACAGGTGTCTGCCAATAAAGGCAGGAGCTTCTTTTTGAAATGGAGAGTGTGAACCCTCTCCCTCCAAAGTATTATAATTTTCAAATTAAGGGGCTCTCAGCCCCAGTTCCTCTGCAGCCCCCTGCCCAGAGCAGGACCAGCCCCAGAGGGCTGGGGCAGCCCAGGGTTTGGGCCCATTTTTCATTCCATGGCTCCAAAAGACCGTAGCTGTAAGTTTTGGAGGTGGGAGGAAGGGGGAGCATTCCCTGCCCAGCTCCCAGTGGGAATTTGCTCAAGTAGGAATTAGCTGGAGTAGGCAGCAGGAGTAAATAAAGGGAGGTGTAATTTAATTACCTTCTGATCTCTGCTGTTTGCCAAAGTGGGCTATGCAAAGGCAATTTGTAATTATTTCTTGACACTTGCAAGGTGTGGATTTAAGAGGTGATTTGTTTGTCCGGGAAGTATTGAACAGCTCTGCTGTGCAAATACTGAACTGCTTTCCTTGAGGAGGACAGGTGGTGATGAGCAGTGCCAGTGCCTCCAGTTGCACAGGGGCTGCAGAAGGGAGAGCTGCTCCCTTTGGTCTCATCCTACAGCCCTGCTGCTCAGTGCCAGGTTCCTCCTCCAGGGCTGTGCTCTGTGGGGAATAAACCAGGGACTGCACCGGGACTAATAAAGGGGCTGACACAGGGGAGAGACACAGATAAATGTTTCCTGGGCAAGAAGTGACCAAAAAACAGTGAAACTTTGTGATGAGGTTACCAGGGGACGTGATGTCATGAAGAGTGCATAACCAGTGGGAAATTGTTACCCAAAGAGAACCCTATATGAATTCCATACAAGTAAAATCCTACATAACCGCCTTGTTATACTCAATAAAATTGCCTTCTGATCACAACCTGTAACGTCCCTTTCCCTCCCATTGCTGACAGTGCTCTGAAACAGGGACTGGATTTTTCTTTTGGCTAGAAACTGAGAGCACAGTTGGTTGTTGGATCCCAGAAACCTGGGTTTTTTGAGATTTCTGTGCTTTCTGACACTGACCCCCTAGGAAACACTACTTTTAACCTGAAGCCTTGGAGAAAACTTCCAAATTTAAGTAACAAAGTTAAAATAATGAGTGTGTAGTTAAATAGAAGTGTGTGCTTTCACACGGTAAAGGGTTTTAAATTTGAAATTTTTATAATATAGTAATAAGTATGGAACAAAATAGAAAAATTTAGGGGGTGTCTTTTTTGGTACTCATCTTCCTTCTTCTTCGTAATTTTAAATAATAGTTTATAATTAAAAAATTAATACCACACTAGAAATCACAAAAATTTAATTGTTAAATTAAAAATATAAGTAATATTATTTATCTGCTAAACAGTTTAACTAAATCTGTCTCCATTTTACTCATTTCTAGTGTGTTCTCTGTATTCTTTGCACATACATTTGTAGCTCTGCAGCCTGTGGTATAGGCTAGTGGCTAGTTTTCTCAGTAATTTTCCATGCTCTTTACCTGAATAAAAAGACAAATTCCAGAGCTGCAAGCCCTGGGATGTACAAGGCCCCAGTGCTGTCTTGGTTCTTTCTGGGCACCAAGGCTGAGAACAGCTCTTTGAGGTGATTTTCATGGAACAAAAGAACACCTAGAACTAAGGGAGGGCTCCAGGGACGGGGCTTGACCTGGGGGGAATTGCATCACCACTTGTCCTCCTAACTGGTGCTTTTTTTTGTCAATTACACTGATTTGCTGAACTTACAAAACCTGTATTCACCCTCTGTGGGTGGGATTTTGTGGACGGCTTTCTGTAACTGCCCCTGAAAGCCTCCAAATAAAGATCCCCTTTTATACTAAAATTATGCCAGTTTCATTTCCAGGTCGGGAGAAAGGCAGCAGTACAGGAAACGTGCTCCTGGCAGGACCCTGCAGGGCTTGCAGCACCATTGCCCTGGAGCTGCTCCCTTTGCAGCTGCTGTGTCAGCAGCTGCCCGTGCTTGTGCTGAAGGGTCAGGGCCGGGCACTGTGTCCCCTGTGTCTCTCCAGCAGCCAGCCAGAAGTGCCCCGTGGCAGTGGCCAATTCTGGGCAGAAATGGAGCTCCTCCTCTGCCCAGCCTGGGCTCCTCAGCAGCATTCCCCCTGAACGTCAGGAAACGCTGCTTCACTGTGAATTTGTGGAGTTCTTGTAACCACAGACACTCCAGAGTCACCTGGACACAGCCCCAGGCACCTGCTGGCCCTGCTTTGAGCAGGACAAAGAAACCTGCAGGAGTCCCTTCCAACCTCAACCAGTCCTACTGATGACTTGAGCCTGCAGTTCCCACTGCAGTAATTACCCTCCCCAGAACACGGGATGTTTGTGTCACTGCTAAGGACAGGGGTGAACAGTGGCTCCTGGAGGTGTGTGAGCAGACACATCAATCCAGAGAGCATGGACCAAACCCAAATTACTGCCTGAAGCAGCAACATCCCAGAGAGATGATTTCCTGGCATTCCATGCTCTCATTTCACACAGTAGTTTGGAGGTGGTAATCCTGTTTCTCACAAGCCCTCCCGACTCCTACAGCCTCACTAAGTAGACAGCTCCCAGGAGAGTGAAAATTCAGGGAAACCAGAATAAAGTATCTCTGCAAAGGGCTGGGAAGACACAGCTGTGGCCTTTAACTCATTATCTAACTTTATAAATGTATGCCTATTATTTAAAGTGGTGTTGACTGTTGCACTGTGTTTTATCTGCAGAAGATTGTGAACTTTGTTCTTTTAAAAAAAGTGGGGGAAACAGTATTGTATAACTTTGTTAGATAATAGTTAAAGGAAAATATGAAGTTCAATTATATATTATGCTTATGCTTTTGCTTTGCTTGCTTTTAGTAGTACAAATTTGTCAATTGGCCAACTTAAAGGAAGTGTTTAAGTAACTTCAGCTAATGTATTAAATACCATATGTCTGTCCAACACAACCCCTTGCTTTCCCTGAAGATGGTATCAGATCCAAATCACGGAACACTCCCTCCCCCAGGAAAACAGCAAGATAGGAAAAGTGACAAAAACTGTGAACATCTTTACAGTTTTTGAACACAGGATTACACTGACACTCCAGAGAAACAAAAAAGTGTATATAAGTCACACTTTGTCTCCCTGCTTCTGACCTTGAACCTGGGAGGGGCCACGGACCAGAACCAGCCACACAGGTGTCAGGGGAGAACTTGCCACCTCAAACTGTTCCCTTGTGCTCCAGCACAAGCTCCATTTCAACCCCCACCCCAGACAGACTGGAAAAAAAAGGTCTGCGTATAGCTTTTTGTATACAAGTAGAAAAAAAGCAGCATTTTAATGAGGTGAAACCCTCAGCCTGGGTCTCAGCAGGGTGAGGGCTGATGCTGGAGCCAGACCCAGCAGATGAAGGCATCCCCGTGATGAGGGAGGGGCTGTGTCTCCCTCAGCCCTGCTGGGCTCCTCACTTCATTTTCCTGCGCTTCCGCTGTCCCTCGGGTGCCTTCTGCGAGGGCAGGGGCAGAGACAGAGTGCCCAGCTTGTGGTTCTGCTCCTCCTCCAGCCCTGGGCCCCCCTTGGCCTTGGACACCCGGAGCCGCAGGGCCTTGGCGATGTCCAGGATCCTGGAGAACACGGGAGAGATGCCACCAGTGGGGCTGAGCCCCCCGTGCCACGGCCCCACGGGCACCCACAGCCCTGGGCAGTGTCTCTGTGGCACGGGGAGGCACCAGCTGGGAGCAGCAGGGCTGCGAGGCACACAGCACTGCTCATTTTTCCAGCAGGTCCTCCTCCACCTTTTCCCCACAGCATCCCAGCTGCAGGGCAGTACAACCTAAACCCAGGGCACCAACTGCTAAAACCAGCAGGGATTCCTGAGAAAACTTAGCTCCAGAAAGAAAAACGGAAGGGGAAAATGGATGGAAACCAACAGCAGAGACTGCTCTTAAACCCACTAAGCCCACTACTACTGAGCAAAGAATAAAGATGGTAACTGTGGGCAAAATGAGTGATGGCATCAAAACCAGTGAGGGAGCTTGAAAACCAAGCAGTGACCAGGGCTTCGGAAGGACCCAGAAATAACTGAGGTTTTGGCCAGAAAGCCTGATCCAGTGAATGCTGCAGGGCCAAGGACAGGAGCACAGCTGGAGCAGAGCTGCAGCTGCCAGGTGAGTCCTGGGAAAGGCGGGTCCCACAGGCAGCTGCCCGTCCTTCCCTGGAACGCTAAAGCCCTGCCCAGGTCCAGGGTGTTTCTGCAGGAGGATCCCAGCGGGTGTGAATGGACAGGATGACTCACCTCGTCTCTGGGAGCTTCATGTCATTCTGCAGGACGGTGAGATCTGTCTGGAAGTTGTTGATGTGCAAAGCCAAGGCAATGACATATGCAGTGATTTTGGCCTTCATGGACGCAGAGATTAAGTTCTGGATGCTGTGTGGCAAGAGGCAGAACTCGTGAGATGTTCTGTAAGGGGGTTCCTGATGGTGTCTGTCCCCTCAAGGTCTGCCACATCTGTGCCTCGAGAGCATCACACACCATTCCTTACCTGCCATAGTTGTAGGTCAGTGAGCTGAAATTCTTCATGAGTTTCCTGCTGATGATGTGTGGGCACTCAGGACCCATTGGATCTAGGGCAGAAAGGGGCTTTGCAGTGGAATGAGGAGCACTACCTTGCACTGCCCACCCACCACAGCAGCACATCTGTCATCCTGACACTTACAGAATATCAGAATACCCACATGGAAAGGGACCCACCAGGATCACAGTCCAACCCCAGGAATCCCACCATTTATTGCCTCTTCCCAGGAACACAACAAACCTAAAAGGAACCTCGGTGCTTGACTTCTAGGTCTTGTAATTTTTCAGGCCCGAGAAAATCCCAACAGCTGTTGTTTTCTTAGTAAAAGCAATCTCCCACTTCCATACTATACAATCTAAAATGCACACACACCTATGCATGCATTTCTTTTGCCACAAAGTACTGGTAAAGCCGAGACCACACTAACTACTATCACCAAGTCTAGTCATTCTCACACCCTCCTTAGACAAGTCCTATGTTTGATTTCTGTGTTTCCAGCAAGGGAGGAAGGTATCTAAAGCCAGGCTTGCCACTTCCTCCTCCCTCAGCCCTGCCAAGGACTGACAAACACACAAAAGTTCTAAGGAAGATGGCAAGTCTGGAAAAGCTCAATCTAAATGTTTTGTGTGGTGCTGTTTCAACAGCAGGCCCCTGAGCATGGCAGAGGTATGATCCACACACTCAGCTGATGAGCAGAGGATGATGAAAACATTCCCAAAAGCGTGTGTTTACGAGCTGAAAACTCTCTTACGCTTCTTCTTGATCACTTTCAGGCGACTGAACTTGATGAGGGTGTCCAGGAACCAGAGGCATCGGGCTTTGTGGTCTCTGCTCTTCTCATCAGTGGGCAGGAACTTCAGCTCCTCCAAAACGAAGGAGCAGTGGCTGCAGGAAGGAGAGGGGGAGCTCAGCCCACGGGCCCCTTGCTGCTGGGACACAACTGTCCCCCACATTCCACTCCCCAAGGCAGGTGCTGCCTTGCCTCGCCTGGATCCCACACCCTCCCTCTGCTCAGAGCCGTGGCACTGGCAGCAGCAGCCCTGCTGGCCCTCAGCCAGCACCTGGCCCCTGGTGGCAGCCTCACCTTCTCTCCTCTGCTCTCTTGGCCAGCTCCTCCGAGGTGATGCTGGCCAGGGCAGCTGCTGGCACCCGCAGCGCCTCGTACTCGGCAGGGGACAGGACTGGCAGGGTTTTAAGGAAAAGAACAAGCCTGGGCTCTCCCGTCCAGGTAGGGCAACTGTGTTGGGCTGATGTGAATTCTGTCCCCATCTGTTAAACCAGGTGGGGCAGTGACCCTGATCTCCTGGCACACATTATCTGCTCATGGGCCATCTTTAAACCAGCTGGGCAATCATCTTTATCTTCCCACAGCCCACCCTCCCTCCAGGAGATATCTCCTGTTCATGGCCACTGAGTCCCAGGGCATGGCTGATAAAATTCCATCATCCCACTGGGAGATGCTCCAGCCAGGGCAGGAGCCAAGCCTTTCCTATTTCCTGCCCAGATCAAAACTGAGATTTGGGACACCAAGGCACCTTCTTTCCACTGGATTCCAGAGGAAAACCAGACCTTTGCACATCATCCCTGGAGCTTCAGAGGAAACTGCACCTTCCACAGGAGCACTGCTCCAGCTGAACCACATCTGCCCCTGCAGGAGGATGCAGCCACCATGGAATGGGACTGCTGCCAGCACCCTGACTGCCTGACGGGTGTCAGCTTGGATTCTGACTCTGGCAGGGTTTGGGATTGTTCTTTGTAATGCTGCATTTCTATTGTAATTTTCCTAGTGAAGAACTGTTATTCCTATTCCCATATCTTTGCCTGACAGCCCCTTAATGTAAAAATTATAATAATTTGGAGTGAGGGGGTTTACAATTTCAATTTCAAAGATAAGCTCCTGCCTTTATTGGCAGACACCTGTCCTTCAAACCAGGACAGCAGCTGTGTCCACACTCACTTGAGGAGCAGTGGGCAGGGCAAGGGGATGGAAGCTGCCCAGGAACTAAGGCCTCTGTCAGGCTGTGGCACAAGCACAGCTCACTTGTGCAAGGCTGACCTCACCAATACTCCCCGTGCAACGCTGCCCACCGGGAGGCAGAGCAGCCTGCTCTGCACAGGAAAGAGGCAGGACATGGCACTTGCAGGCCCCAAAACCCCAGGGCTTTGCTCCCAGCCTTGCTCCCAGCTCTTGGCCTGGGAGGGGTCAGATGGCTTCATGGAGCCTGAAAGGTTCTGTGAGACACCGTGGCACAGAAAAGATACTGTCCTCAAACTTGTAGACGTGCTCGGGGCTGTCGGCGTCCTCGTGGCACGGCGGCAGGAAGGCAGAGATGTTCTGCACATCATCCTGGGCCACGTCCTGCACCAGAGCTTGGGAGAGAAGCAGGACAGCAGTGTTTGCATCATGCTAACCAAACTGCACAGAACAGGAACACAGCCTAAATCCTTCCTTTAGAAGCAACACCATTTTAGTCACAGATGGAGGTTTAAACATTTACAACTTCTGTCAAGAACCTTCTGGTCGTAAAAATTTAGAACGGCCACGCCAGACTAGAGAAATATCTAGGAAAGAGGGCCACCAACTTGTGGGCAGAGCAGAGTTTTGGCACCTGCCAGTGGAAACCCACTTGGCATAAAGCAGCTCTGAGAGCAGAATCAATATCCATCCTGGAACAAAAGGCATGAACTGGGGTCTACAGTCAACAGACATCTCTCCTGGTCATGCCAGTGACACCCCCAGGATCCCAGCAGTGCTCTGGAGGGCTGTTCACATGGGAAAGGATTTTAAATCTGAAATTTTTATAGTATGATAGTAAGAATGGAACAAAATAGAAAAGTTTAGGCGGTGTCGTTTTCGGTACTCATCTTCCTTCTTCATAATTTCAAATAATACTTTCTAATGAAACAATTAATACCACACTAAAAATCACAAGAAATAATTATTAATTTTAAAATATAAATAATATAAAAATTATTTCTCTGTTAACTATTTAACTTTAAATAACCTTATAACTAACTAAATCTGTCTCCATTTCACTCGTTCTTGGCTGCCCTCCTGCCCAGATGTTCCAGTCAGGGCAGCCCCAGCTCTCTCCTGCCACAGCCTGGAAGCCCCCAGGGATGGTGACACGGTACTGTGACCTATCCCAAGGCTGCACACCCTCTGAGATAAGAGGGTGCCTTTTCAACAGCCGTGCCACGGAGTTCAGACCAGGTAAAGGCACTGCCTTTACGCCAGTGAACTCAAATCTCACAGGAGCTTCCAAAGCAGGCAGGAGGGACACTGATGTCACAGGGACACTCCCTCACTCAGGCCACTCCAACACCATGCCCAGTAGGACCAGAGAGAAGCAGTTCCTCTGCATGTACCCATCTCAGCTGTTAGACCAGCTACTTCCTCATCACTTAAAGAAAATCCCTCTTCTTCCTGCCACACTTGGCATGGACAGACAGAAGAAGGCACTTGAGGTTCTCCTGAAGGCAGAAGGCTCTCACCTGTGACTCCCTTGGCATCTATAACGTTGGCAGCTGCTTTGGTGACAGCTGTGCTCACAATGTCGGTGCCCACAGCGTTCATGCGGCGAGAGCTCAGAGCTCGCTTCTGCTTGCTGGTTCCAAAGGCCTCGATGCACAAATCCATCTGCACAGGACACAGACACACCTTGAAGCACCCTGTGCACCCAGCAGAACACAAAACCCACTGCTCGCTCCACTGCCACCATCTCTGAGGAATCTCTGAACTCTCCCTGTGGCAAACCTGCAGGAGCAGGATGCGAGCGGCAGGAGGTCACTGCAACCAGCCTAATATAACCAGGAAAATACTCCTGAGCCAGGCAATGCCTCCTGGACACAGGGAGAGTGCTGAGCTGCACAGGTTTGCCCTGCAGGCACCAAACCTCCCGGCCTCAGGATGAGCACCTGCCCTTGTCAGCCAGATAATCACAGCAGAACATGACACAGCTTTCATCTTTACCTTCTCCCTGTAGGACTTGGTCTGATAATCCTTTGTGTCGTCAGGTAGGGGGTTATCTGTAAAACAACAACAGTTAGTGTGCCTGGACAGAAGCAGCCAGGGGTAATTCCTGTAGCTCTGTGACTGACAGACTTGGCACAGCACATCAGGATCTCCTCCATGTGACCTGCCTAATTGAAGGACACACCAAACATGAGAACCTAGAAGGAAAAAGGAGCTTTTGGTACAAAGCCCATGGGTGCAATACATGGACTATGGCCAAGCCCACATCCTGCTGCGCAGGGTTAAGACCAGCTACCAAAAGATGTGATCTTTTGGGGTCTTATCCTGGGTTCAGTGACAAAAAGCAGTCTTCTGGATAAAACCTGGGGTTTTTTGCTATTCAGGGATCCAATTCCTGATGAGTCTCAGGCCTCCCTCAGCACAACACACCCAGACAAGGCTGCACTTGAGCAGTGGCACTCTGTGAGTGACTCCCACCCCCCACACTCCCTGCTCAACCTCCACCCTGGACTCTCTGAGCTCCCCCCTCCCTCGCAGCACAAGTGAAGGAATCAGCTTTGCTCCATGCCAAGGGAACAAGGCAGGAATGAGGAGGACAAAGCAACCGAGCAGCTGTGACTCCCAGCACCTCCCACCTGAGAGCAGGGGCCGCATGTTGAATATTTCAGCATTGTAGACTTCCATCTGCCCAGAGTTCTTGTCTAACACACCAACGAAGTACCTGGGGAGAACGGGGGCAGTTGATTAGTGAGAGGCAGAGCAGTGGTAACTATTTAAATTACATGGTCTTCTCACATCCTGGCACCTCTCCTGCCCTGCACATGCTACAATGAATGACAGAACATCTCAGCTGGAAGGGCCCACAATGATGACTCCTTCAGCGCTGACCAACTGATGATAAAGGAAATTTCTTAGTAACAAAGCTCCATCCTGCTGCTCACCCCAGACCTCACAAGACATTTTCAACACATCACAACTTCCACAAGATGTGCTTGAGCAGCTGGAGCTTCCTGCCCAAACCTTCAGAGCCCCTCAGGTGCCCGTGGAAAGCTCTGAGACAGGAGCAGGAGCTGTGTCTGAGCAGCCCCCGTGCTCCTGGCTCCCCTTCCTCACCTGCACAGGGAGTTGCACTTCATGACCTCGCTGCCAAAGTTGTGCCCCACGTAGCAGAGCCGCTCTGTCTCCGAGACCTGGGGAACCAGGGAGAATTCCTTGAGCAGGGGGCTGAGAGGGACCCTCACTGCCCCTGCCCCGCTTCCCCTGGGACCACCCTCTGCCTCCCAGGCAGAGTGTACCAGCAAAGCACACTGCACAACGCCCCACAGTGACCACCCCTCACTACTTCAGTTCAAAATGTGGCTCCCAATGATCCGTTTAAGCCCCAGGATTGCCAGGTGCCTGTATTCACCAGCTGAAAAGCCAGACACAGCACGGCCAGGAGTGTCCCAGCCACCTGTATCTTCAGTGCATTACGAGAATGTGTTGGTTTTCCTGTGAATTTCCCCCAACGAACTGGGCTGGAAAGTTGTTTACTCCTCGAGTGCAGAAGCAGCATCAGAAGGCACCTACCGATTGTACCCTCAGCTCCCTCTTCACTGAGAGATCCCCTTATGATGTAAATTAACCGAACAAAGTTTCTCACTCCAACTGGAGAGAGCTGCTGAGGCCAAAAAAGGGTCAAACCCCTCCCAGAGTCAAACCCCTCCACAGCTCGCAGCAGGAATTGCTCGGGGCTGATAACTGATAAAAGACTCATCTTAACCATAAAAGTATTGGGGTTTGTGTAAACCAGAATAAGTCTGAAATGAAGCGTGACACTAAAGAAAGGAACACAAAGGATTAAATCATTCTGTTTTAAATTCCCCTGTTATGAATATTATGTTTCTAAATGAGTTGTATCTGCTGACAGCTTGCCAAACAAGGCTTTCACACAGCCCAGCAATTCTGCAGAATCAGGTTTCCTGTTTTTGTGTGATCAATTGCAGCCTATCCCTGAGTCAGACTGCCTGAATTCTGCCATTTATCCACCAGGAGCAGATGTTATCTATGGGATTGACAAATTGTCTAGAGACTCACGACATCCAGCAATCCCACGGACCAGCACTGCTCACCTGGCAGAATTATGACAGCAAAACAATATCAATTATTGATGGCTACAAGCAAACCATGCTCTAAAAGGGAGCTGCAAACCAAAGCTGGGTGGAGCACGGACCGGGCTGTGACCCCTCTGCCTCCCCAGCGCTGCTTGCCCTGTCTGTATAAAATAAAGCACTCGGATTTTGCTGGATATCCAGACTTTTGCTCCTCATTTGTAACAGCAGGGATTACACGTGGTAACTCCCTGGGCTGGGGCCCGGCCGCCGGTCCCGCCGGGGTCTCTAATTAACAACATCTGCACTTTTATCGGATTAAGGTCGTTATCCGGCTGCTGCCCCAGGTACATTATTACTATCACCATATCCCGATACGACCCCGCCCCGCCGGCCCGTACCACGATCCTGCGGCGCTTCTTCCGGGGATTCGCCGTGTCCTGGCTCCGGTACAGGGTGAAGCGCAGGGAGTCGGGGCGCTGCAGCTTCCCGTTGGCGAACCGCACTGCGGGACAGGAAACCCGTGAGATTCGGGGCCGGCCGCGACCCCCGAGCGGGGCCCGTGACCCGCCCCGCGCCCCCGGCGCGGTCCCGCTCACCGAGCGCCGCCGGCCGCTCCGCCTCGGGGTCGCCGCGGTAGCGCCAGGTGGCGGCGGCCATGGCGAGGGGCTCGGCGCGGCGTCCCGGCCTGCTCCTCCCGCTCCTCCGCCTCTTCCGCCGCCGCTTCCCGTCGCGGCAATAAGCTCAGCCCCGATTGGGTGAGCTGAGGCGCCGCCGCCGCGGGTAAGTAAGGGGCTCGCCGATTGGCTGCCTGCGCGGCCCGCGCCGCCGGCGGCCGGAAGTGACGCGGTGTGTCGGCGCGGCGGGGCGGGGCGGGGCGGGCGGGGCCGGAGCGGCGGGAGCGGGGCCGGGGCCGATCCCAGGCCCGATCCCAGGCCCGATCCCGGTGCCCATCCCTGTCCCCATCCCGGCCCGATCCCGAGCCCAGCACCCACGCCAGCGCCCACCCTGAGCCGCGCGCGGCCCTTCCCGCGCGGACACCGCAGGTGAGCGGGGCGGGGGCGGCGTGAGGCGGACCCCAGCGCCGGGGCGGGACCGGGGCTCCCCGGACTCCCCTTTATGCCCCGTGTGCGGCACTAAGCGGAGTCTCCGGGTGCGTCCGCGCCGGTGCTGGTGCAGCGCTGGGATGCAGGTGCTTCTCTGGGAGGGGCACAGACCTCGGGTGTTCCGGGTGATGCGCCGGGCGAACAGAACGGGGAAAAAAAGGGCACTGTCTAGAGAAGAGCGCCTTTGGGCAGGAGACCCCTGGTTGTCCAGCGGGCAGGTGGTGCTCCCGAGTTTTCAAAGGCTTTAAATTACTTGATTTTCCCCGTGCTGAGTGTTGCAGGTGGATATCTCCCCGTTCTGACTCCATCCAAGGACACACGGTGGGATTTTTGGGATATCCTGTGCAGGGCGATGAGCTGGCCAGCAAGGACAGTGATGGGCAGGAAAGAAAAAGCAGCAAACACGTCCAGGTGCGAGGATGGACTTTCTGAATCAGCAGGCTTGCACTTGATTCCTCTTCAAAAGTATAATTCTGGCTGTGTCACCCTTTTTTTAGCTGCTTTATGGTCTCGTGTCCATTGATGGACACGTTGCTGTTGGAAAATAAAGGTGAGCACGGGAGTTTTTCTCTGTGTGTGCCTTGGACGTGCAGCTTTCCTGCTCACCAAATCTCACACGGTTGTTTTTTCCATGGGGAAAAGTCGAGATACGGCCGAGGCTCACCCGTGTAGTCTTGAAGTGAATTTAGTAAGATATGACTCAGTTCTGTGAGTGAAAACTTGGGAAGAAACCTCCCCTGACTCTTGGCTAGGTGTCTTGTTGAGCAGTGCTTTGTTTTGCCAGCTGCCCCAGTGTTTCGGTGGGAGGTTTCCCAGTTGTGTGAGCAGGGTGTCAGAAGGGGCAGCAGGTTATTTTTTTAATCAGATTTCTTTACAAACCGGGATTAAATGTTTTACTTGTGGGTGAGGTGACCCATGTTGACCAGTGGCCTGTGGCGTGGGTGGTGCTGAGGTCAGCTCTGTGCCATTTCCACTGCTTTTCCTTGTCCTCCAGACTGCTGGCTTTGTTCCTGTGCCCCTGTGGTGGTGCTGAACTCGGACCAGTTACTGTTTGCCTTTCAGCTGTCAGCTTTCACCTGCTCACTGTAGCCTGACCAGGTTGAAGCCGTAGAATCACAGAAAAATTTGGGTTGGAAGGGCATCTTGTCTTGTTCCACCGTCCCAGGCTGCTCCCAGCCCCATCCAGCCTGGCCTTGGGCACTGCCAGGGATCCAGGGGCAGCCGCAGCTGCTCTGGGTATCCTGCGCCAGGGCCTGCCAGCCTTGCAGGGAAGAACCCCATCCTCTGCCACTGTCTTTCAGTTTGAAAATCCAAAGCCCTTCAGTTTCTGCCTCTCTGCAGACTGATAAACAGTCCTGCCCCACCCTCTCTGTAGCCCTCTGCAGAGCTGGAGGGTCACGGCTAGGTGGCCGTGCTCCAGGCAGAACAATCCCGACTCTCCCACGCTTTCCTCTGTCCCCCTGACCGACCCGGCGGCTCACACCGCGCTCCCTCTGCCTTGCAGGGCCATGGATTTCCCGGGGCACTTTGAGCAGGTCTTCCAGCAGCTCAACTACCAGCGGCTGCACGGGCAGCTGTGCGACTGCGTCATCGTGGTGGGCAGCCGGCACTTCAAGGCGCACCGCTCGGTGCTGGCCGCCTGCAGCACGCACTTCCGCGCGCTCTTCACCGTGGCCGAGGGCGACCAGAGCATGAACATGATCCAGCTGGACAGCGAGGTGGTGACGGCCGAGGCCTTCGCCGCGCTCATCGACATGATGTACACCTCCACGCTGATGCTGGGCGAGAGCAACGTGATGGACGTGCTGCTGGCGGCGTCGCACCTGCACCTCAACTCGGTGGTGAAGGCCTGCAAGCACTACCTGACGACGCGCACGCTGCCGCTGTCGCCGCCCAGCGAGCGCGCGCAGGAGCAGAGCGCGCGGCTGCAGCGCTCCTTCATGCTGCAGCAGCTGGGGCTCAGCATCGTCAGCTCGGCGCTGGGCGCGGCGCCGGGCGCGGAGGAGGCGGCGGGCGCGGCGGGGCTGGCGCTGCGCCCCGGGCTGGAGCCGCGCGCTGCCTTCCCCGCGCGCCGCCTGCACAAGCGCAAGCAGTCGGGCGAGGAGCGCGCCCGCCAGCGCACGCGCCCCGCACTGGACGAGCCCGGCGCCGACGGCGCCGCCGAGAGCGGGCAGCCCGCCGTGCACTCGCGGGAGGACTTCTTCTCCCCGGACTCGCTCAAGATGGTGGACGGCGCCAAGGCCGACGCGGCGGCGGATAACCAGGAGGACAACACCATCATGTTCGACCAGCCTTTCGGCGCTCAGGAGGACGCTCAGGTGCCCAGCCAGTCCGACAACGGCGGGGGGAACATTTCCCAGATGTCCCTGGCGTCCCAGGCCACGCAGGTGGAAACCAGCTTCGACCAGGAGGCTGCTGCTGAGAAGAGCAACTTCCCGTGCGAAAACCCGGAGGTCAGCCTGAACGAGAAGGAGCACATGAGGGTGGTGGTGAAGTCGGAGCCGCTGAGCTCCCCCGAGCCTCAGGACGAGGTGAGCGATGTCACCTCCCAGGCGGAGGGCAGCGAGTCCGTGGAGGTGGAGGGAGGAGTGGTGAGCGCAGAGAAGATAGAGCTGAGTCCCGAGAGCAGCGACCGCAGCTTCTCGGACCCTCAGTCCAGCACCGACAGGGTGGGAGACATCCACATCATGGAGGTGTCCAACAACCTGGAGCACAAGTCTTCTTTCAGCATTTCAAATTTTTTGAATAAAAGCAGAGGAGGTGGCTTCGGCGCCAGCCAAAACAACGACGACAACATTCCCAACACCACCAGCGACTGCAGGATGGACAGTGACGCCCCTTACCTGATGAGCCCGGAGTCGGGGCCCAGCGGCGGCCACTCCTCTGCCGCCGTGTCCCACGTGGAGAACCCGTTCAGCGAGCCCACGGACTCGCACTTCGCGCGGCCCATGCAGGATGTGATGGGGCTGCCGTGCGTGCAGAGCTCCGGGTACCGGGCGGCGGAGCAGTTCGGCATGGATTTCCCGCGCTCGGGGCTGGGCCTGCACTCGCTGTCCCGGGCCATGATGGGCTCGGTGCGCGGCGGGGCCGGCGGCTTCCCCGGCTACCGCCGCATCGCCCCCAAGATGCCGGTGGTGACCTCGGTGCGGGGCTCGCAGCTGCAGGAGAGCTCCGCGGGCTCGCAGCTGATGCTGAACGGCGGCTCCTCCTTCGAGGGCGGGCACCTGTCGCAGCCGGGCCCGCCGCAGCTGACCCGCGCCTCTGCCGACGTGCTGTCCAAGTGCAAGAAGGCTCTGTCGGAGCACAACGTGCTGGTGGTGGAGGGCGCCCGCAAGTACGCCTGCAAGATCTGCTGCAAGACCTTCCTGACGCTGACGGACTGCAAGAAGCACATCCGCGTGCACACGGGGGAGAAGCCCTACGCCTGCCTCAAGTGCGGCAAGCGCTTCAGCCAGTCCAGCCACCTCTACAAACACTCTAAGACCACCTGCCTCAGGTGGCAGAGCAGCAACCTGCCCAGCAGCCTGCTGTGAGGCGGGGCCGGGCGGGAGGAGCCTCGCCTGGGGCGGGGGGCGGGCGCACAGGGCGTGCCGCGGTGCCGCACACGCAGCCCGGGCCGTGCCATTGGGGATATCCGGTACCTACCTCGCGGGTGCCGCCGCCGGGACCGCGCGGCGGGGATGGGGATGTGGCCCCCGGGGCCAGGCAGCCCCTTTGCAGGGCAGAGGGCTGACAGCTCGGGGGTCTCCTGAAACAGCACGCTTTCAGCACGTGCAACTTTCTTTCCATTTTTTTTTGGTTTTCTTTTTTCCTCTCTAAAGCATTTTGTAACAGTGAAAGCATTTAAATGAATTACTGTAACATGAATTGCCGCATTATGCGAGGACAGTGGTGCAGGCTCCTAACCCTTAAAAGAGAAAAAACAGCTTAGGCTGCACCTGTCCGACATAGTGCTTTAAAATACGCTACTTATGACAATAGTTCTAGGATTATGAATGTATGTTTGGCTGTTTTGTAGTAAAGGACACTGTGTAATCAAGGTGCTTAAATTAAATCCCAGACAAATAACTTTCGGGCTTTTGCCAGGTGTACATATAACTTTAATACAGCAAGATCTGGACGTTTGGCTGATTTTTTATTATTTTTTTCAGTAGAAACGAGTATTAAGTGGTAAGTGAAGTACTGTCTCTTGTTTGTGCTATTCCTAGCAGTATTTTAACCAGTTTGTATCTCCTGTGTTACAATTCTGTGTAGGCAGAAGATTGAACAGAGCTTGTCTTTGTCCGTTGTTTTGAAGGAGAGGGGATTTGCGATGGCGTTTTTTGCCACGTAAGGCAGTGTCTCGCTGTTCCCAGATGCCCGCAGTCCATCTGGTCCCCATTATGGCCTGAGCACGTTGTCTTTTTCTCTCTTATCTCCGGGCTTTAGTTTCCTGCCCTGCGCACTTGGTGACTTCCCTTCGCAGCTGTGGGTCTGTCCTCGGAGCAGATTCCTGCTAGGTCAGGAGCAGTCCTCTGGATCATTGTGTCCGGCTCCTGGCCTTGCAGAGGAGAGCCCCAGCACCCCCACCTTGTTCCTGAGAGAGATGTGCTAATACTTCTTTACCCCAGGCACCCTGTCCCTGGGGAGCCTGTTCAGTGCCAGACCGCCCTCTGGGTGAAAAATCTGTCCTGACAGCCAGCCTGAACCTCCCCTGAATCAGCTTCAGCCTATCCCTCAAGTCCTGTCACTGAGAGTGAAGAGATCTGTAGCTGCCCTTCTGCTGCTGCTCAGGGGGATGTTGAGGAGCCCGGGGAGGTCTGAGCTCGGTCTCCTCCAGGCTAAGCAAACCAATTCCCCCTTGAAACTTCGTCCAGACCCCCCACCAGCCTCAGGCCTCCTTTGGGCATTCCCCAACAGCTCGATGTCTTTTATCTGAAGGTGCTCAGAATTGCCCCCAGCATTTGAGGTGAGGCTGCCCCAGAGCAGAGCAGGACAATCCCCTCCCTGACCCAGCTGTGGCACCCCCAGGACATGCCTGGTCCTGCTGGGCACTGCTGGCTCATACTCTGTGAAATGTCCTTGTCAAATCCACTTAAGCTAGTGTCATAAAAGTACATACATTTATAAAAGGATAATGTAAATTTAATTCTGAGAGATGGCACTGTGCACGTGCAGCAGAAATTTGTCGTTCTCCATGTGAATCATGTAAATCTCTTTTTAATTTCCTCTTCTTTGGTGCACCCTTAACTCCACGCTGCCTGCAGTCTCCTTTCTTCCTTGTCAAAGGTGCACACGAACCGGTGCTCAGCGTCCATAGCTTTTAAAATAAACTTTCAGAGCACTTGTGGCGATGATAAATCCTGCTCAGCTGAGGCCATGCAGCTCAGCTCAGGGCTGCAGCGTGTCCCTCTGCTCAGGTGAGACAGAGGAGTCCCAGCACCTGCCCTATCAGCGTGTCCTTTGCACCTTGACCATCTGAGGAATGCAGAAACACAGGAGATGGTTGGACTAATTCCTTTAAAATGCTAGTATTTTGTTATAGGGTTTACTTAATGGTCATATCTCTGGCTTTTGATTTTTTTTTTTTTAAAGCATTAAAATAGCACTGTTTTTTAAAGCAGTGGGATATGCTGTGTTTTGTTTTAAATAATTTCAGTATTGGGGACTAACAGCATTGAGCTGCATAAACACTCTCAAACATCAATAAAATACAGGATTTTGTACTTTAGTATTTTCTCGTGTTGCTTAATTAAGTAACACTGTTTAATCTTCATTGCATTTCTAGTGTTTTGCTTTTTAAAAACAACTCGCTTTTTTCCATTTTCTGTTTCTTGTAGCACATCCAAATTTGTTGAATTTTTACAATGTTTGGGAATAAAGCATCTCTTTGCGCAAGGAGACTAATTAGGAACTAATGTGAGCTGAGAAACACTTAGCTGGACTTTTGAACTGTTTTTATAAAAATTTTAATGTAGAGTATCAGTGCAGGAGGACTTCTGTACTCTTTCTTTGCGAAAAATTGTGGAGCATTTTTGGAAGCAGCCAGGTTTAAGTTCCTTTGCTGGTTTAAGTGCAGAGGGGCAGCTCCAGGCCTGGAGCCCGCAGCTGCCTCGTGGCTTTCTGAGTCTTCCTGAACGAAGCAATAAATTCCTGGGGATAGCACGGATCAGTACCTGGGTGACGATCAGTAACCAGTGAGTGCAGGGGCGGGAGCCTCACCCACGGCCCGGAGAGCTCCTGCCGCTGAGTTGCGCTCAGAACGGAGCTCTGCACGCGGGGCCTCGCGTGGAGGCGTCGGGGTGTCTGTTCCAAAACACCTGGAAATAAACCCTACGTTTTTTGTGCTGCTGTGTCTGACTGGCTTCACTGCTTTGGTGCTCTCCACATCAGCCTCTACAGGAAAAATGGTGGCTGCAAAAGGGGTTGTAGAAACCTGACCTCTCCAATAACTTTTCTTCCCGTTAGAGTTCTTTGGAAGAGCTTACTTTTGTTAATGAAATAATACCTACACGGCACCTGTAAAAGTAATGATCCATGGTCAGGTAAGCGTGTCAGGATTCCTCCCAGGTGTGACGCAGGGCAATTCCCAACAGCCATTACTGCTTTCAGGGAGTGCCTCACTGAGCATCCAAGAAATCCCAGCAGAGTCTGGCACAAGGGACCTTGCTGTGGGACAGGGAGGGGCACAGAGTGTGCTGGCTGAGCTTTAACTCCCGTCACAGGCTTTGTGCTGTGCTCTGGCTCCCTCCCCACACCTGTGGGGTGGTGCTGCCAGCTGCTCACCCTACAGGAATGCTTCTCTCCTGCCCCTTGCTTGTTGCCACTCCCTCCCCTTGTGCTGCCACCCCCAAAAAGCACTGGTTCCCTTCTGTCCCCTGCCAGGGTGAAGGCACAGGGGGCACAGGGGCAGTGGGACATGGGAAAACCTGTCCACACCTATCCATGGCAGCCCCTGGCACCACTGCTCAGCCTGGGCATGTCACAGCGGCTCCTGTGTCCTCCTCTGTGACACCATGGAGGCTGGGAGAAGGGGAGAGGCACAGCTCAAGAGGAGCCTGAGTCCAGGTGTGCTCCTCAGCACGGTCCCTGGCAGGAGGACTGGGAGCACTGGGAGCTGGAAGGAGGCTGGTGGGAGACTGGTGAGAGCTCAAAGCCCACATCCCCCTGTGGGGACACCCGTGGGGGCTGTGACTGGGCTGTGCCAGGCTGTCCTGTGTGCCACACGGTCACCGAGGATGGCGAGGAGCCATGCACAGATCCACCCCCAGCCTGCAGGACGAGCCTGCTGGACCCCAGCTCCCCAAAGCTCTGGCTACCCACACCCCAAAAGTATCCACGGCCAGGCTGTCTGGGACAGTGGAAGGTGTCCCTGCCCATGGCAGGCGGGGTGGAACGAGGTGATGCACAATGTCCCTTCCAACCCAACCCATTCCATGACTCCGTGATCAGTGGCATGGAGAGGTGGGCTCCAGGTTCCAGCCCCCATTTCTGGGACAGTGGCTGCAGGACACATAAATCCCCAAAGCCCCTGATGTGTGCCTGTCAGGTCTCTCCTGGCAGCTGGAGGCTCAGGCCCCGCTCAGGCTGTCTCTGCACACCTGAGAAACACGAGGGGGGCTGCAGCCACACAGGAGTAGTGACTCTCAGTGAATTCCAGCTTGCCATCCCGTCTGGAGCTGTGCCTGGCATAGGTTACGGGTACAAAAGGCAGAGCTGGAGGTTCCTGGGGAGCTGCACAAGCCTCTTTTGTGCTCTTCCTGAGATCCCTCAAGCAGAGGATCATGCCGTGCCACTGATTCCCTAGGACCGGCAGCAGCTCCTGTGGCAGCAGCAGCAGCCTGCGTGGACAGAGCTGCCACCTCTCCTCCCTCCCTGGCTACCAGCCCAGGGAAGGCACAACTGGCCTCTCACTGTGACCAGGAGCCAGGTTTTGAGGATGGATGCTGCAGCAGCAGCTCCCTTACGGCAGCTCCAGCACGGCAAGCTGTGTTGGGTTGTGATCAGCAATGTGAATTCTGTCCCATCTGCTGCAGCCACATGGGGCAGTGCCCCTGATCTCCTGGCACACATTATCTGCTCATGGGCCAGCTTTAAACCAGCTGGGCAATCATCTTTATCTTCCCACAGCCCATCCTCCCTCCAGGAGATATCTCCTGTTCATGGCCACTGAGTCCCAGGGCATGGCTGATAAAATTCCATCATCCCACTGGGAGATGCTCCAGCCAGGGCAGGAGCCAAGCCTTTCCTGCCCAGATCAAAACTGAGATTTGGGACACCAAGGCACCTTCTTTCCACTGGATTCCAGAGGAAAACCAGACCTTTCCACATCATCCCTGGAGCTTCAGAGGAAACTGCCCCTTCCACAGGAGCACTGCTCCAGCTGAACCACATCTGCCCCTGCAGGAGGATGCAGCCACCATGGAATGGGACTGCTGCCAGCACCCTGACTGACCGACGGGTGTCAGCTTGGATTCTGACTCTGGCAGGGTTTGGGATTGTTCTTTGTAATGCTGCATTTCTATTTTAATGTTCCTAGTAAAGAGCTGTTATTCCTATTCCCATATCTTTGCCTGAGAGCCCCTTAATTTTGAAATTATAATAACTTGGAGGAAGGGGGTTTACATTCTCCATTTCAAAGAGAAAGTTCTGCCTTTACTGGCAGACACCTGTCCTCCAAACCAGGACACAAGCATCCCCCAACCCAGGACCCCTCTCCCTGTCCTGCTGGCACCCACAGTGTGCTGCAGCACCTGCCCTGCTCTCAAATAACACGAGCATGACGCGTTGGCTGCTGCTCTTTAATGGCTGCTGGCCGCGGCAGGGAGGGGACACCGGCTGGCGCGCTGTCCCACGGCGCTGTCCCAGCAGGGCTGGCCATCCCAGCTTTGGCTCCTGCAGGGGCTGGCCATCACAGCTGCAGCTCGTGGGGCATGGGCTCGCCTCGCAGCCCGGCCAGCAGGTTGTTGGCTGCCAGCACGGCCATGGTGCTCCTGGTGGCGTACGTGGCGCTCCCGATGTGCGGCAGGACCACTGCGGGGACAGGCAGGGACACTGCTCACTCTCACCAGCCCCTCCCAGGGCTGCCAGAGGTGCAGAATCCATGCCAATGTTATTTTTATACTAATAAATACGTAAAATTGTAAGTGATGTATTCAGTGAGTACACGTGTTTGAGCTATGTCCTGCCTGGTCCTGTCCAGAAAGTGTCTGCGCTTATCGCTCCTCACACTGTTTACTTTGAGAAACAGTGCAAATAAATAACAGATGAGTTTCAGCAAAAAGATAAAACAACAGCTACAGATCTCTATTCCAGAAACAGACAGTCGTGGGCACTTCCAAATTTTCACGGATGTCCCTATGGTTTCTTTCTGGAATGTAATTTTCCTAGTCCAACCCCTTCCCCCTGGAGGGAGCACATCCTGTAGGACAGGGGCCATCCTTCCTCACCTCCATCATCCTCCTCCAAAGAAGACCGCTCAGTCCTGGACCTGCCCACCTGCCCAGTGCTGGGACCATCCAGGTGAGAGCCTGCCCACGGCAGCCTGGCCAGCCCAGGACTCCTCCAGGCAAACTCAGCAGCCCACTCTTAACCAGTGGGAAACCCTCCCGGCACAGTGTGTGCCCACAGAACACCCGAGCTGGACAGGGTCTGAGCTGGGATTTGGTGAGGCCAGACCCTCCACGAATATAGCACATGGAACGAAGAGCCATGGTGAAGGTGCTAAAACTGAGCTTATCTCAATGGCCTTCTGGAAAATGAAAACAGCTCCCACACTTGTTTGACATCACGGTGATGGTCTTGTGCGCCACAGCCCACCCCAAACACGCCTGACCTGCCTGTCCTGTGCTCTGGACTGATGGGGGAAGGGTCCCTGCCGCCGCTGTGACTGCCCCCGAGGGGCCTGGCACCCCAGACACTCACCACAGTTCTTGAGGGACAGCAGGGGGTGGTCGGTGGGCAGCGGCTCCGGCGTGGTGACGTCCAGGCCGGCGGCCGCGATCCGGCCGCTGGCCAGCGCCTCGTACAGGTGCTCCTGGTTCACCACAGCCCCCCTGCAAAGCAGGCCCCGCAGAGCAGAGCTCAGACCCTCTCTGGGTGTGCCTGACCCTGCCAGCAGCGAGCTGGGGGGAGAGCTGGGCGCTCCCCAGACGGTTTGACTCGCCTTTGGCCCAGCCCAAGGGGGCTCCCAGCGGCATGAAGGCTGCCTGGACCCGGGGCCCAGCACATCCCCCTGCACTCACACTGTGCAAGGGTGACAGCCACTCTCCCAGGCAGGCCCTGGGCCGCCAGTACCTGCTGGTGTTGACAAACACAGAAGTCTTCTTCATCCTGCCGAAGAAGTCCTTGTTGCACATGCCCTGGGTGGCTGGGGTCAGGGCACAGGTCACCACCACGAAGTCTGACTCCTCAGCCAGCCTGGCCAGCGGGACTGAGGGAAGAAATGGAAACACCCCACTGCAGCCAAGTGTTGGAGTCAGTGAGCCAGGGGTCTCTGAATTCTTCAGAGAGAAATCAGAGTGCAGGGATTGAGTAAGTTTTAAGGTGAGCTCTAATGCTTTTAGTAAGCTCTCTCTGAGAGCCCTGCATGTCCAAGCAGGCAGGGTCCCCCCTGCCACCACTGCCTTGTGGGGCACGTCTGGGACGTGGCACTCCCTCCCCTCTCACTGGGGACCCAGCCATATTATAGGGTTTTCTTAATGGCCACATGTATCTCTTGGCTTTTTTTTTAGCATTAAATTAGCACGTTTTTCAAAGCACTGGGACACGCTGTGTCTTGTTTTGACTGACTGATGACTGACACCGCCCCTGCCCTGGTGCCACACTTACCAAATTCAGCCCCAAACTCTGCTGCAGCCTCTGGTTTTGGGCCACTGCCAGTGTACAGGAACTTCCTGACCCCAAAGGGCTTCAGGCGCCGGGCAACTGCCTGTCCTGAGAGTGGGGAGAAAAGTGTTGGGCTGCTGTGGGCCACCACACGTGTGGGGACAGCACCTGTGCCCTGGGGCCACTCCTCCCTGGCTGTGGGGTGGGGCTGGGGACGTTCTGCTGCGGAAAGGGGCCCTGTGGAAAGGACACTGACCCCAGGACTGCCCTGGGAGCAAGGACAGGAATGACTGCCTGCTGCAAAGTCCACAGCTGGATGGGGCTGGGTGCGCTGAACTTTGCTCTGCATTTGTTTAACCGAGGAGCAGGGGATTGAATAAGTTTTAGGGCGAGCTCTAATGCTTTTAGTAAGTGAAAGGTTTTAAACACAACAGTAGCAGTGAGTGTTCTAGTAAAGGTTGAAACACACTGATATCTTCAGTGGAGGCTCCAGGCCCACAGGTGCACACAGTGCTTAGACATTATATAGCTGTAGTAAGAATATTGCTGACATTTTTCAGATAGAAAAAGACAGAGCTTAAGCATAGTTCTATAACCTGGTGTGCTAAGAAACTGGTATTCTAACAGGTTAAAGAGTGGTGGTCTGAGTTTGCACCTTGGCTTGTTGGAAAGGTCCTATATAAGAGTTTGTATTGGGGAGAGCTGCTGCTTTTAGCCATTTTGCCTTCTAGCCATTCGCTTATTGCTGCTGCTTTGCCATCCCTTCTCTGTGTATGGTTGAGACTGATGTGCTTAGCAATAAACAACCTTTTCAACTATTACTTGGTTTCGCTTATTTAGGATAACCTCCAAAGTAGGAGCTCAAAGCAGGAGCCCGAGAGCTCCAGAGCTGGTGCCCTGGAGCACCTGGAGGCCCAAAGAACCTGCAGGCTGCCCGGGCTGTGCTCCGGGCTCGCTCAGTGCCCGGCCGGGGTCACAGCCCCTCCCAGCGCCCCTCCGCCCGCACCCACCTATCCTGCCCAGCCCGACGATGCCCACGGTGCTGTCGGACAGGCCGTGGCCGCACATCCAGAGCGGCTTCCAGGTGGTCCAGCCGCCGCTGCGGAGGGCAGAGCGGCTCAGCCCGGCCCGGAGCCGCCGCAGCAGCGCGGGGGGGCCGGGGCTCGCTCGCTCACCTGCGCACCTGCTCGGCCGCCTCGGGCAGGCGGCGGCAGGCGGCCAGCAGCAGCGCCACCGACAGCTCGGCCGTGGCGTCCGTCAGCACGTCCGGCGTGTAGCCCACCCGGATCCCCCTGCGGGCGGAGCGGCTGGCGGCGGGCGGGGGTGCACGGCCCCAGCCCGCCCCGGGCAGTCCCTGG